>JAUJPP010000005.1:42819854-42878020 GCA_030562195.1 Nipponacmea schrenckii
TTTAGATATAAAACACACTAGATATATCCTAGTTGAATATAGACTGTTTAGATATAAACCACACTAGATATATCCTAGTTGAATATAGACTGTTTAGATATAAAACACACTAGATATGTCCTAGTTGAATATAGGCTGTTTAGATATAAAACACACTAGATATATCCTAGTTGAATATAGACTGTTTAGATATAAAACACACTAGAGATGTAGGTGTGATATATTCTATGGTTTATCAGGAAATATTTGATGAAGAAGTTATAATCTGTTGACGGTCACCAACTAGTCTGATAAGAATCCTAGCGCAGTATGAGAAATATTCAGACAAGGTACTTTATATAATGATTCAGAATTCCTAGAAACAGCTTGTTACTGAGTAAATAACAATCAACATTAACTTGTTCTATATGCCTCAATATACTATAATTACCAATCGATAAGTTCTACAATAGCATGAACAAATTATCTAAGATTTCTACTAATAATTACGTCACATGTTTTAATTTCTTTTTAATGACTTCTTCGAATTGGGAATTAAGGTCATTACTGCATAAAATATCTTGTTGTGTAAAAATTAAATGAAATGTATGGAGTTTTACGTCCAACTCTTCTGCACCTAATGGGCTTATGGGCTAACGAAGAGCCACGCGCTGCAGGGTGCAATGGGTGACAGCGGCATCAGCCTACTCTTTTGTGATTTCCAACTGTCGAGGGATCTTTAACATGCACAGCCTGTAGCATACTGGGTCTCAGATTACTGGGTTGAAGAGAGTTCATCTCGACCTTTTATACCCTTAAGTTATATATTATATACATGGTTTCATTATGGACCCAAATATCGTCTTGATTTGGTGTAACGTCTATTATATAGGAACTTATTGTAAGTGGTCTTATTACCTTGTATTGAACAATATCACTCGTTCTAATTCAGCAGCGGACAGGGGCGCAGATCGCTTTTTCAATGTGGGGGGGGGGGCGACCAGTGGCGGTACCCATGATTTACTCAAAAGGGGTCGACACGAGAAGGTTTCAGTTGAGCTTGTGACACCATATCTTTATAGCTCTCCGAAATATTATTGAAAGAAAAGCACCTCCTTGCATGTTACTGAATTTTCCAGTTATCAAATAATATTGCCAAGAATAGAAGAATTGACGATATAAATTTCGTGCTCCTCGAGATCCGGTAATATAGGGTGCACACAATCTTATGTTTTCGCCCAATCGCCGCTTTTTTTTTTATCTTTTTTAATATTTATTTAACATACAAAACACAATACAATATTCGCCGCTAATTTCAAAATCGCTCGACAAATACCCTTATGTTCCCCCTTCTGTCGACAGCGATTATTTTTACGCCCGTGCGATTAAATTCGCTTGTCTGCCCGTGTCTGATGTATTCTACAGGGCGGGGTTGGCCTGACAGGGCGCTGGGCGACCGATTACTATCAACTTTAATTTCTGTGGCGGTCCGTCATTTTTACTGATCACATGACACGATTGACGAAAATATGCGACCAACTTTGCGACGACGCTTCTAAAGTATGAGTGCAGAAAAGTAACAAATTGTCCCCCTGTCGCCGAAGGCGCAAAATTTCTCGAATGCCAAATTGTGCCTATTTTACGCCTACAAAAGACGCCCTACTCAAACCATTTATCATGATTTCATGTCCCCCTCCTATATTTCTGACGGGGGGACGTGTCCCCATGTCCCCCCTGGATCTGCGCCCCTGGCAGCGAACTCCAGTTCACCTTTAGGATTACTCAACATTTTCAAAATAGAAAAAGAAATAGTAATTTTTTCCGATGGGGACTGCAACAATCGCTATTGTCGTTGAAGTTTTAGTTGCTCTCTAAGAGAATTCAGACGCCCGCTTCAGTGCTCTTGCTATTCTATTTAAGTAGGGATAAGGGAGATAACTATAGTTAATTGAGACTGAACTCGTATAAACTCAGACCACTAAAACATATTATTCAAATGTTTGGTTTTATTATTGATTGTTGCATCCCTATATTTGTTCTAGATTTCATATTTGGTGTCTGAAATTATTTTTTCTTTCAGATTGAGAGAGACGATAAGAAATTCTAAAAAAAATGGTTTTGTGTACAGTGACAGTCAGGCAGAAGTCGATAAATGTAGTGGTCTACTTTCATTGTGAATAGCTTGAGATTTCCACTGTCGTGACAAACTAGATATCGGCCAGCTTTTAAAAAAACATGCACTATATTAGAAAGTTTTCAATAAGATTTTTTTAAAAGTTCACAAAAGGTTGAGTTTCGTGATTTAACATGGAAATAGGTTACTTTACTGTCCTTACAAACTTGGACTATAGCTTGGGGATTCAGGGTTCAATCCGTTGTTTTTGATGCAGGTCGGAGGTGCTGACGTGGGAGAAGCATCTAGTCGCTCGGACTGGACAATAAACCGACTGTGCCACAGGCTGTCTACGTTAGAGACCCCTTGACAAGTGTCAATCGTAAAAGGGCCAATGTCGCTGTTCTGACAAAATGTCCCTCATTGCACACTGCATGGCGTTGTCCGTCTTCTGTATCCCATCGGATGCAGAAGAGTTAGATGTAAACCTCCATTATTTTTTTTATATAAACAATATTTTATTCATACGGTAAAGGGATCGGGGAACAGGCCTCTATAACATCTTACAATATACAATGTGCTTATTATAAATTGGAAAATAGATAGAATATATATAAGCAAAATTCGAACGTATTTACACGAACAAGAATTTTTAAACATCTATGGGAATAAGTAAAAGTTAAAAATGGAAAATATGTCAGAAAAGAAAACATGTAATTGTTTTAAAATCTTTTGGAAAGCGTAATAAATGTATGTACATTTTTGAAAATTTCCTCAGACTCGAGCTGCGAATCAGTTCCATTAAGTAGATAATCTATGGAAATAAGTTTTGGAGGAAGTGTATTTATTGTACGGGAGCGGGCATCTAAATGTAAGGAGCAGTGGATGAGGTAATGGTCGGCATCTTCAAAATGATGACCGCAAGCACAGGCAGGGTGCTCCGAAACGTGACGTTGAACTTTATGTCCGTTGAGAATTTGGTTTTTACGAGATCCTAAATGAAAAAAATGATGGTATTAAATCGTCATGAGTTTCTAGTGATAGTTTAAAAGAAGATATGGAGTCGATAAATGTTTGACTTTCAGGTAAGTGATTCCAATCTCGGATGGTTGATGGTATAAATGAATTGTAAAATAGATTTGTTCTGCAGTTGTATTCTGATAGGAGTCCATTGTTTCTAAGAGAGTAATTAGTAGTTTTCGGTTCAACGAGGTCTGATAGTTAAGATGGAGTGATATTATTCAAAATTGTATACATCATTACTAGTTTATGCCGTCTCCGCCTTTCTTGCAGGGTCGTAAATCCTGTTTCTTTATAGAGCAGTTGGTGACTGGTTCCTTTTACAGCACCGCATATAGTCCTGAGTGCATCTAGTTGTATTTTTCTAATTTTGTGGTTAGTTTTGCTGTGCCCCCATCCCATATAGTATCACAATAGTCAAAATGAGGAAGAATGAAAGAGGTATAGATTGTATGAAGTGATTTCCTGCTAAGACGGTGTTTCATGGATCTCAAGCTGTTGACAAGTTTACCAGTTTTGTTAAGATAGACCCAAAATGTTTATCCCACTGACAGTTTGTTTGAAATGTAAGCCCTAGATTTTTATGTGAAATAACTTCTTGAATAGAAGTATTGTCTAAATTTAAGGTTGGAAGAAGTACATTCCTTTTAGTAGTAAGTGCGAGTGATTCAGTCTTCTGCGGGTTAAAAGAAACCAGCCACGTTTTTGACCAATTAGTAATTGTTTCAAGGTCACGATTCAGAAACTCCGCGCAAGCGTTCGGGTCATCAATTTTCAGATATAGGCTTGTGTCATCGGCAAAGAGTCGGATGTTTGATTGAATGTCGTCAACAATTAAATATCATTCATATATATAAAGAAAAGCAATGGTCCAAAGACAGAGCCTTGTGGAACATCAGCAGGGACAAGTCTGGAATCAGAGTAGACACCACTCACTATAACATTTTGTTTTCTGTTGCTGAGATAGTCATTAAACCAAAGGAGTAGGTATCCTATGATACCAGCAGCCCCAAGCTTATGACAGAGACCAGCATGCCAGACCCTGTCAAAAGCTTTGCTTATGTCACAGAACACTGCCCTTGTATATATTCCCTGCTCGATGGCTTGACAAGCGCGCAAGGTCGATTAGTTGATAGGTAGTTGATTCTCCGTGCAAGAAACCGCTTTGCAATTGGGTTATTATTAAGAAGTTGAAGACATGTTTATAGATGCATTTTTCGAATATTTTGACAACAATGCTGAGAAGTAATACAGGTCTATAATTGCTACAATCTGTAGGTTCTCCTTTCTTAAGTATGGCTGTGACGTTTGCTGTTTTCCAGATAAAAGGTACGCGATGTGTTGAAAGTGCACTGACATGATTAGAATCATCTTACTTTTCTTTGTCACTATCATGATTCGAATCATCATTCTTTTCTTTGTCACTATCATGATTCGAATCATCATCCTTTTCTTAGAGATTGACAAGACTACAAAGAGGTGAACATATTTCCGATTTGATATTTTTTAGGAGATTGCCGCTAATTTGGTCTGGACCACTCGCCTTTGTTGTGTCAATACAGGAAATGATGTCTTCAACTTCTTGGGGTGTTAGTAACAAGTGAGTAAGTGAGTAAGTGAGTTCTTGTTTTGCTTAAGTTCGCGAAGTGGTGCATTGCTGGAATCCAATTGTGCCTGGTTAATGAAAAAGTTATTTAAACAAATAGCCTTGTCTACAGGATTTAAGACCGGAATGCCGTTGTTGATAAGTGGAGATAGATTATTTTAGGGTTGTTCTGCCTTTTCACATACGAGTTGACAAGGTGCCACCATTCTTTGTTGCCAAAATTTTTATTTTCATTAATTTTCATGTCAATGTTTTCAAAATTATTATTATTATTATTATTATACAACATATTTATAGTGCACCCTTTCACTAACGTGTTCAGGGGCACTTTACAATAAACTGATAAAAATCTATAACAATAATTACAGTACAGTAAAATACAATTATAGTTGATAATTTAAGAGTAGGCTTATAATAGAATAAATTAATAAAACTAGATGAAGTAAATTGAATAATAAAAATATAAAACTTAATTATTAAAAGCGTGATTAAAAAGATGAGTTTTTGGGTTTTTCTTAAAAGCAATAAAAGATGTACATGTACGAAGCACAAAGGGTAGTTTATTCCATAAAACTGGTGCTTGAAAACTAAAAGGTCTTTGTCCATATGAAACAAGCTCTACAGAAACTGGTTTTAAAAGTAATTTATTAGCTGCTCTAAGGGTACGACTTGAAGTATGGATATCTATTAATTCAATTAAATATGAATGAGCTAAAGTGAGTAAACATTTAAAAGTTAACAATAAGATTTTGAACTCAATGCGATAATTTACAGGTAACCAATGCAAATCAGACAGTACAGGAGTAATATGATCAGTTCGTTTCAGTCGAGTTATCAGTCGTGCAGCTGTGTTCTGAACACGTTGTAGCTTATCTAAAAGTTTTGAAAGTAAACCAATCAATAAAAAATTAAAATTATCTAAACGAAAAGTGATTAATGAATTAACAAGTGATTTAGTATTGTCTATGGACAGATATTTTCGAATTTTACCAATATTTCTAATATTAAAATAACAAACTTTACAAACATTATTGATTTGTGCCTCCATGTTCAAATGAGAATCAACTATAACAGCAATGTTCCTAGCAGTTAATGACGGATCAATTGTGGCATTTCCAATAATGATAGAACTCTTATAGCAATTAGTTTTACTAATCTGGTGCTTTGAACCTAAAATCATATACTCCGATATATTTCCGATATGCAGCTTTCAAGATGACATTTTGATAATTTAAAACAGGCAGAAGACAAAGGGTTAAAAGAAATGTACAGCTGGGTATAATCCGCATATAAATGAAAATATTCCTTTTTGCATTTTCTTATCAGCGCTATATATTCGTTCCTAATTTTTCTAAACTTTTGTCAATCATTTACAGAATTCGATCTGATTGCTTTTTTGTGAATTTTGTTTTTCCTTCTGCTCATGTTTCTAATCTGGTTATTCATCCATGGTTGGTCACGTGGTCTGATCGTTACAATTTTATTTTCAATGTTCCGTTTTGTAATTCTTATTAACTCGGCTGTGAAAGAAGTAGATGCTTTATCAATATCAATATTTCAACAAAGATACTCCAGTCTGTACACCTTACATAATTAGCGTCTTTATAGTTCCAGATAGTTTGTTTGAAAGATGATATAATTCATACAATTGCAAACATAAACAGACGAAATTCTTAGATATGTTTCGAAGGTATGTGTATGTACCTTGTATTCCCATAGATGTTTTAAACAGAATAACAAATAATAAATATATATACACGGAAAAATTATATACATTATATACAATGAATATCCGTATAATAATTGATGGAGGTTTGATGTTTTAAACTGAAGTCAGTAGACTCATTTAGGAGTTATTTGAGATATATATAGTAGGTTAAATAAGATATTAATACTGTCATATAAATATAATGATCTATATTAAGATGTGTTAAATAAAGTAACACTACGCCAAGCCCCGAGTGCAATATTGAAAACCTATAGACACGTGTGTGGTTCTACTTTTATTAAATACTATTGCGGTTACTGTTTCAATTGGAGTGAAAATGTATTACTAATGTATGTACTAATATGACCTAATTTGACGTAATCTATTTATAACTCCTATGTGTACGGCCTTCTTCGCTGTTGGGTTCCTTTTGAGACCTTTTTATTTAAGCAAATCGTATCAACACCGATCAAAGCGTACATTTATTTAAGCGAAGCGCCAACAACGATTTGCCTACAATGCACACTTATTTTAGCGATTTGTCAAAGCGCATACCCAAATCGACCAACTCGTCTCTCACAGCACTTTGGTACGATTCGATTAGCTTTTAAGATTGCAGTCGCGAGTAGTAACAAGAAAGAATATTTCGAGAAATCGTTCAAATATGATGTGAATGATTGCCTGCTAATTCCGAAGCGTGATTTAAAGTCATAGGTCGAATATCTGCGAACAGTGAATAAAATAATTTCGCACCCATTGATAACAGAAATAAATTCTTTTTTTTTATGCGAGCATCAAATTCCGGTTGGTCACACATTGCTACATCGATTCATGGTGTTTATTTAAGGCGAGTTGATTTGTACCACGTGATGATACTCGGCCGTGTAAAGTGTGTTGATACGATTTGCTTAAATAAAAAGGCCTTTGTGCATGATTTGGTTGCATTGTTGTCAAAAAGGGATTAAAGACATTGTCAGTGAAAATTATAGCCCATTGGTGGTTGGACCGGCTTCAAAATATGGTTTAAATAATTAAGCAGTAGAAGATTATAATTTATTATACACTGAGGAGAAGGTGAATACAACACCTCATATAAAACTATTTGGATAAAGGGAACCACCGTCCTATATTTATTAAAAAGATATCCTTTAACTAATCATGATGTGAGATGTAAACGGGAAGAAAAGAAATCACTGATATAAAACGATATATACAATTACAAATATTTATAATATATGGTAAGTATAAAATAAAAAAATAAAACTTATAGAATCGATATAATCTTATACTAGACATAAATATTTACAATTATTGACAATTACAAATAAACAATTCAATTACAGATTTACAATTAAATTTAAATTTTTATTTATCATTCTATGAAAATCATCAAAGAATATTGACTTCTGGATTCAGATTAGATAGAGATTATTGGTTCTAGTAATTTTACTGCCTAAACTCTATTTCAAATGTCACATGATTTATAATGAAATTCACTGAAAACACTGATTAGATAAAATGGTGGGTTAAATTACTTAGAGATTATAATATTGGTTCTAGTAATTTTACTGACTAAACTCTATTTCCATGTTATTTCTTTAGTGTGTCTTAAATTGAATTGAATAACTGATTTTTATTATTTAAATAACCCTTGTTTTTATCAGAGAGTTCAGTCAGGGTGATAAAATTCCACCACCGTAAATTAAACCAGCCTGGCAGTACTCTCTCGTTACTAAATGATTCAGTTATAGTTTTACTATCATCTATATTCAATACACTGATTGTACCATCAACAATACAGTGGTATAGTTTAGGATTGTCACCTGGTAATAGTCCAATTTCAATACATAAATTATCACCGATATATCTCATTACCCTACAACTCCATACCAGGTTATTGTTTCTAAACTTATTCTTACTGTGATACCTGGTGCCCTCTTTCTTTATATCACTGATATCAAATATAAACTGATACGAACCTGGTATGTAAAATGATTCTTTAGAAATAACAGACCCTACCTGATCTATATCTAAACTAAAATCTTTCCCCACCCACTGTAAATACTGTACACACAGATTATAATCTTTCTCGTCCTGTTTTTCTATTTCTAACAAACGAGGCAATGTTTGTAAAATATTTAATGTTGTTTTAGTTGAAGGTGAAATATTTGATTCCATATTACCTTCTAATAAATTTATTTCACATGTTATTTCCATTTCTCTATCTTCTACTTTCTTCCTATTTTCTTCCAAATTATTTCTGATGTCTCTTATAATCTGTTGACAACCTTTTCTTACATCAGAAACAATTTGTTCAGTTTTTCAGTCACTTTAGTACAGGAATTTCACACAACAATTTGAGTTTTCCAAATGATTCTAATAATGTAGAGCGAGTTTTCTCCAAGTTTTTGATTCTGTTTTTGATGATATTTTGTGAACGTTCAAATTTTTCTATGGCTTTATTCCGTGTTTCTTCACATTCTATATCCAATGTTTCGTGTTCTTTGTGTTGTCCTAATATACACTTTAAACACAATCCTATATTACAATTATTACAGTAATAATCCACCTCCCTCTGATTGTGGTTGGGACATTTTGGTTGTGTTGATGAGCGAGGTTGGTCTGTTAATTGTGATGTTTGAACTATATAGTTTGTAGGAAAGTTCTTAGCACCACCTTCTGGAATATTGACATTCCTCTTACACAATGGACAGGGGAATGCCCATCTTCTTTCATCTATACATTGTTCAATACAAGTCAAGCAGAAGGTATGACCACACGGTAAAAACTTTGGTGTTGTAAAACTTTCACGACAAACGGGACATTCAGGTATGTTACTCACTGCAGCTGAGGCCATTTTATTGTTCTTTTGATACTAGACTTGTCTTGAAAATAGACTGTTCAAATATAAACACACTAACGTTTGAATCTAGAATGTTTAGATATAAAACACACTAGATATATCCTAGTTGAATATAGACTGTTTAGATATAAAACACACTAGATATATCCTAGTTGAATATAGACTGTTTAGATATAAAACTCACTAGATATGTCCTAGTTGAATAGAGACTGTTTAGATATAAAACACACTAGATAATCCTAGTTGAATAGAGACTGTCAGATATAAAACACACTAGATATATCCTAGTTGACTATAGACTGTTTAGATATAAAACACACTAGATATGTCCTAGTTGAATATAGTCTGTTTAGATATAAAACACACTAGATATATCCTAGTTGAATATAGACTGTTTAGATATAAAACACACTAGATATATCCTATTTGAATAGAGACTGTTAAGATATAAAATACACTAGATATGTCCTGTTGAATAGAGACTGTTTAGATATAAAACACACTAGATATGTCCTGTTGAATAGAGACTGTTAAGATTTATCAGGAAATATTTGGTGAAGAAGTTATAATCTGTTGATGGTCACCAACTAGACTGATAAGAATCCTAGCGCAGTGTGAGAAATATTCAGACAACAAGGCACTTTATATACAGATTCAAATTTCTTAGAAATAGCTTGTAACCATGTAAGCAACAATCAACATTAACTTGTTCTATATGCTTCAATATTAATACCAATCAATAGTTCTATAATATGTTCTCCAGCTGTTATCAAATAAAAACGTTGAATAGATTATCTTAAGTTTCCATGATAAATAACGTCACATTTCTTGGAAATTAAAGTCGTTTCTGCATAAAATAGCTTGTATATATTTAAATTGAAATGCATCGAGTTTTACGTCCTAATTTTCTGTACCTAATAGATTAACGAAGACTGCTACGAAATGCAATGTGCAGTGAGTGACAGTGGCATTGGTCTACTCTTTTCGCTTTTTCCAACTGTCGAGGCATCTTTAACGTGCACAGACTATAGCACATGGAGACTCGGTTTATTGTCCAATCCAGCATCACTGACAAGGGGAAACCGGGTTGAAAAATCCCAAAGTTCATGTCGACCTTTTTATACCTTTAAGTTATATATTATACATATGGTTTCATTATCGACCCAAATATCGTCTTGGTTTGGTGTAACGTCTATTATATAGGAACTTATTGTAAGTGGTTTTATTACCTTGTATTGAACAATTATCACTCGTTCTAATTCAGCAGCGAACTCGAGTTGTACACCTTAAAGATTACTCGACATTATCAAAATAGAAAAAGAGATTGTAAATTATTCTGATGGGGACTGCAAACAATCAGAGAGCAACTGAAACTTAACGTCAAACAGCAAGAGAATTCGGAGGACCGTCTCAGATGCTCTACTGCACTTTTTATAGTACGGATCAGGGAGATAACTATAGTTAATTGAGAATGTGCTCGTACTCAGACCACTAAAACATTTTAATCATATGATTGATAAAGTAATTTTATTTTGATTGGCGATGTGTGTAAATGCTTAATCCCCGAACTGTCCGAATTCTCCGAATTGGGTCAGCGTAAACTTAAAAATCGAAACTAATTCCCGCCATAGGTCGTGAACAATTTCAGGATCAAAACATTTTACGTAAAAAATTGAATATGTTAAAAGCGATTTCCTTTGGTAAAATCTAAATATCCTTTCTTTCGACAGCAATTCTATTTCTAGTGAGATAAATTATAAATAATGATGGCTATCAATTGTATGATTTTAATTAAAACTTTGTGGTCTGTCATCTATGTGCCTTCCCATTACCTCCTTGATTATAAGCCTTATTGTTATTACAAGCCGTGAGTGGAAGAGAAAATTTAGATTGAAATTTGAATAGAAGAAGTTTTAAAATCTTGGTACTTACACTTCCTTAAAACCAGGCAACATCTTCTCAACCCTGGTTCCTTCAAAGTCAGAAAATGCCTTGTTTGTTAAGGAGGGGGGGGGGTAAGTTAAGGGTTTCGTTCAGTTCATGCGGCTCCGATAAAGTTGCTAACGTTAATTCTTCTGAAAAAACCTATGGGAGGCGTCGATTCGACTTCACAGTCCGTATGTAGTTGTAGTATTCAATAAAACAAAGTTCAATGTTGACATTCTGTTTCTTTACTTATCATTTAATTATCAACATCAATAATAGTACAACACAACATATATGTGAAGTAGATTAACTGAAGATACAACATTCTAACTTAATACACTTCAAATATAAAGATTGTTATAACTGAAGACTCAATAATATTCACGCTAAGCAATGGGCTTATTGGTTTTGATAGAGTGCACGATTCTTGGGGTCTAATATGCGTCAAGTTAAACAAGAAATGAATAATAGAGATTGTGAGGGTATATATTTGATATTTGCATTAAAATATACGTGTTAAGAGAGTGATAAAAAGTCATAATTTTGGTATAATGACTAAAAATTAAAGTAAACAATGAATTAGTCAGCCATGATGGTGACGTCAGAGCGCGATAGAAAAATAATTAGACCACGCTATCCACGAAAATGAACATACTGCAAAGTTGACAAGATAATCCAACATATAAAATACACAATGCTTAATTAAGCACTAATTACAATTATATCATACCGATTTTGTTTCTATCTACGGCTCTTGCATAAAAAACCTTCCAAAGAATGTTTCGTTCAAGATATTCATATGGGGGGGAGGGGGCTTAGTAGACTCTTGTTCTTAGACATTCTATTAGCCTAAATCACAAGACTCATGATACTCGATACATGTTCTATGTGTGTTCGGAGGCCTACAGGGGGCTGATTAAGAGAAGATTGGCAACCTAGGTTACCTCAACTGCCTCGTAGCATTTAGTCAAAAAGACCGATAGATTATTCAATCTAATGACAAAAAAGAGATATTTTGATTCGACCAAAGATTATCGCTATAAAAATTTTGTTTTTTTTTACGTTAAATCCTGAAATTGTGCGCGACCTTTGGTGGTAATTTAGTTTCGATTATTTAGTATTTTCTGACCCAATTTGGAGAATGCGGACAGTTCGGGAATTCGGAATTTTACACCCACCGTTTGATTGATTGTTGCATGCCAAGATGTCTTATTTTTGGGCTAAAATAATTTGATTTCTAAAATTGCCTTTTCATTCAGATTGATCGAGACGATAAGAGATTCTAAAAATAGTGTTTTTTGTGCTGTGACAGTCCAGCGGATGTTGATAAAATGTAGTGGTCTACTTTCAGTTTGACTATTTCAAAGTTTTCACGGTCGTTTCAAACTACGTATTAGCTTTCAAGCCCCATATAAGAAAGTTTTCAATGAGATTTATTGAAAAGTTCATAAAAAGTTGAGTTTCGTGATTTAACATGAAAATATAGGAAATGAATTGACAGCGTGTTTGTTTTATTATAAAAGAGTTGCCTCCCTTCTAATATAAAATCGTATTTCTGGTTTCTATAGAATATTTCATCCTTGGTTACCAGACACTGTTTATATTTAACGAGACCTTGTTTGTTTGGTATGGTTCAACATAGATTGGTCGTTTCCGTGGACATTTTCTGAAAGTTTCCATCCAGCACTACAATCCAGCACTACAATCCAGCACTACAATCAAAAACGGAAAATTTATAGTTCAGGGCATTCGTCTCCAAAAATTATGTACGAATTGAAATAAGCGGAATTTAAAAAAATAAATGTATTACGTCCGAAATGTCTGTACCAACTAGGTTAACGAAGACGGGAGTTCGGGACACTTGTAGCATAGACTTGCATTTCAATTTTTCCGTGGTCCGTGGTAAGATATTATCAAATTGATATTGTAACTGTGTACGTTAAAGATGCTTCGCCCTTTTTCTTATTTATTCCTATATATTCTATAATTGGACGGCTAATACTTATATCAATCGAAAGTAGAGATATTCTAATGATCGGGCATAATACCAGTTTGTCTAACAAGTCCTTAATTATTTGATACTGTGTACTTTAAAGATGCCAGAAAACATTTAGGGACTGAAATTGGTAGACTTTAGAATAAATAACATAACCGTCCTAGTAAGATATCCCCTGTTTCAACTCTATATGGTTTTATCCGACCTAATTGATTTATTTCTATATAGTACCATATCACGCAGAAATGTCGTAAGCGTCCGTTTTCCCGAGAAATAGTAAAAATGTAATTTAGTTATACAAGCAATATTCTTTATATCTGACTTAATTTTGTTTTAAAAGAATGCTTAAATGCTCAATATTTAATTCAAAAGTATTTTATTTATAATAAATAGGGTTTGATTGTGTTTTAATTAATTGTTAAATATTAAGTTAAAGCAGTATCTAAAACCGTCTTATTCTAAACTTCTCTAAATTTATCAATGAATCAGCTTAAAGTATCAAGTTTGAGTTTTTCTAATGTAAAAAATGAGGCATCGCGAACATTCGTCTTTACCATTGACATCTGGTTGTATCGTCATGGAGACATTTTGACTAGATTTTTATGAATGAAAACAGAATGGTTGGAGTCATGAATGAAACCTGATCGTATTGCGTCATACATTACACGTTTCTGACTCACGCCAGCTATTGGAATATATTTTGATTGTAATGGGGAGATGACATGAGAAGATATGACCCAACTACGAGCCATCCGTATTCATTCATTCATTCATTCATTCATTCATTCATTCAACTATTTCCGTTGTGATTTTGTATAATGATATGTAACTACAATCTACTCTACAGTTCGGGTCAACTATTAGTTCTCTTTCCCCATTTTCCCATAAATACGACCTTGAATAAGTCATCTTCACTCATAGTCCAGTCCACCCAGTTGAAATTGAGTACGGATATTCCAGTATAAGATCAATGCCAAGAGGTTTGGCCAAAGACCAGCTGGTAGAAAGGATCCCTGTCACGGCGGACTTGTGAACCTAATAAAAGTGGTATCCGGTGTCTAGAAGAGTAAGCATATCCTGTCCGGCACCACACCCGTCATAACTACTCAACATACACCACCCACAGAACGACAAAAAATTTACATGTTCAAGGGAGGTAACTGGTGAAATTATTTTGGACTACGACCGCTAATTCATTTGCCTAGTCAAAACTAGTCAAAATGAAAGTAAACCGCTACATTTTATCAACATCCGTTGGCTGACACTGTACATAACGACTCGCTAACTGAGATATCAGGCCTACCGTTTGTTTTGAACACTGAAAACACAAGTAGATAATTATCGAAATGATACATACGTATTCCCTAATTATCTTGCTCATTCGATGTACCCAAACGTTACGACCGCCTTCGTTTCACATGTGGTAAAGTTTTTGTAATTTCATGAATTAGGCAAAGTTTAGGATGTTATTATGTTTGTAAGATACATTTTATGTCTTAAGATATTGGATTTAGATAATTTATGGCTCCTCTAAATTTTATAGTTTTCATACTGAACAGATAACTCTTGTTGATGATTTTGACAGTTTTACAGGATTTATCTCCCTTTAATTGTTCTTGTCAAGAACTCGAACCGATGATATATTTGTCTTTTTTGTATTTTTTGTCCTCTGTCCCTTTCACCACTAGAATACAGTAGTCTGCCCCAACACGGCGTTGTTCGATATCTTGTCCTTTATTGGTTTAACTTGCTGCATTCCCATGGCAGTATAATCTTAAAATAATAATCACAAATAGATCTGAATTTACATATTTATTACCAAAAATCAAATAGTAATAAACATACCAAGAATTGTACAATTCTGAATCAATTAAGCAATAAACGGTCACCCTATGGCGGTTATGGTCGTATATCAGGACAAAGGTTGGATGGAAAATTGAATGAATGCGCATTAGCGCATTTATGATTAATTTTCCATCCAACATTTGTCCTGATATACGACCATAACCGCCATAGGGTGACCGTTTATTGCTTATATTTACGTTTTCAAACCCTGTCACCACGACAAATTCTACTCTTTGTGTGAAAATTTCATATTACCCGCCTTTGTCGCTGGAGTTGATCTTGTTGATGAAATAGCCATTTTCTTTTCGTCAGAATATAGTTCGCGGGGGAAAGCTCTCAAAATGTAAGAAAAAACAATGTTTATCTCAATTTTATGTTTAATCTTTATAAATCAATTCATTTATCAATAAATATAAAACATTTTGGTATGAATTCCGTCTTTAACGATGAAAAGCAACAAAATCATGAAATTTAATAAACGCGGATACAATTGAACAACGGAGAGGTGATTCGGCTAGACCTGACCGCATGTAAACAAGTAGGAAAGTTGAGAAAATGAAAGAAACTATAAAGACCAATCTAGAAGAAGGCCCGCTCCATATGTTGATAGGTGACCACAGTTTACACTCAATTCAGTTAATTTTCAGTAAAAGTATAGTATTTTGAAACTTAATATTAAACAATCCATAAACCTGCACTTTTAGGCTCTTAAACTGAAGCGAGTAACTAGGTCAAATGGGTCTGCGGCTATGGCCAGTACACTCAGGCCTAATTCGATTGAGTTCTATCGTATTTTGCCAATTATTTTTGTATGAGACTGTGAGTATAAGGTTGGCCTTGGGTTAGGCTAATGGAAACTTTATTACATATTAGAATTCAACATTAAAATTGGAATTTTACGTTCAAGCGTGAAGATGATCGACGTTAATAGCTCGACGGCCATGTTTATTTACATTGGTTACCGTGTATTACTACGCTCAATGTTTTGGTGATGAGGCAATGGCAGTTATTGTCTCATAAACGCCACACGTATTAACATTAGTCCAATGGAGAAAAACAATAGCTAATGTAAATATACAGAAATAAACAAACTTATTAATCTTAAAGGATGATAGTCCAGAAAACTTAGAAACTAAACACCAGCTGTCTATCAAATGTCACATGATTTATAATGAAATTCAGAACACTGATTGGATAAAAGAGTGGGTAAATTTAGATAGAGATTATAATATTGGTTCTAGTAATTTTACTGACTAAACTCTATTTCAAATGTCACATGATTTATAATGAAATTCAGAACACTGATTAGATAAAAGAGTGGGTAAATTTAGATATAGATTATAATATTGGTTCTAGTAATTTTACTGACTAAACTCTATTTCAAATATCACATAATTGATAATGAAATTCAGAACACTGATTAGATAAAAGAGTGGTTAAATTTAGATAGAGATTATAATATTGGTTCTAGTAATTTTACTGACTTAACTCTATTTCCATGTTATGTCTGTAATCTTTGTTATATTGAATTGGACTACAAACTGATTTTTAGAATTTATATAACCGTTGTTTTTATCACTGAGTTTAGCAAGGGTGACATTATCCCACCACATAAACCAAAACCAGCCAGGCAGTACTCTCATGTTACTAAATGATTCAGTTATAGTTTTACTATCATCTATATTCAATAAACTGATTGTACAATCAATAAAACAATAGTCTAGTTTAAGATTGTCATCTGGTAATAGTTCAATATCAATATATAAATAATCACCGATATCTCTCATTACCCTACAAGTCCATACCAGGTTATTGTTTCTAAACTTATTCTTACTGTAATACCAGGTGCCCTCTTTCTTTATATCACTGATATCAAATATAAACTGATACGAACCTGGTATGTAAAATGATTCTTTAGAAATAACAGACCCTACCTGATCTATATCTAAACTAAAATCTTTCCCCACCCACTGTAAATACTGTACACACAGATTATAATCTTTCTCGTCCTGTTTTTCTATTTCTAACAAACGAGGCAATGTTTGTAAAATATTTAATGTTGTTTTAGTTGAAGGTGAAATATTTGATTCCATATTACCTTCTAATAAATTTATTTCACATGTTATTTCCATTTCTCTATCTTCTACTTTCTTCCTATTTTCTTCCAAATTATTTCTGATGTCTTTGACAATTTGTTCACAACCTTTTCTTACATCAGAAACAATTTGTTCAGTTTTTTCAGTCACTTTAGTACAGGAATCTTCACACAAAGATTGCAGTTCTTCAAATGATTCTAATAATGTAGAGCGAGTTTTCTCCAAGTTTTTGATTCTGTTTTGGATGATATTTTGTGAACGTTCAAGTTTTTCGATGGCTTTATTCCGTGTTTCGTCACATTCTATATCCAATGTTTCGTGTTTTTTGTGTTGTTTAAATATACACTTTGAACACAATCCTATATTACAATTATTACAGTAATAATCCACCTCTCTCTGACTGTGGTTGGGACATTTTGGTTGTGTTGTTGAGGGCGGTTGCGTGGATAAAAGATGGACGTTTGTAATAAACGCCTCGGCACCATCTTCAGGAATCTTAACATTCTGCTGACAGGTCGGACAGCAGAATATCTCTGTTTTATCACCAATAAGTTTTTGAACACAATCTAAACAGAATGTGTGGCCACATCCTAAAATCTTTGGTTTATTAAAGTTTTCCCTACATATTGGGCATTCTGGATTTATACTAGCAGCAGCTGTGGCCATTTTCTATATGTCTTATTCCTCTACAAAACACATTGAAGAATTTCTTATAGAATATTTAGATATAAAACACACTAGATATGTCCTAGTTGAATATAGACTGTTAAGATATTAAACACACTAGATATGTTCTAGTTGAATATAGGCTGTTTAGATATTAAACACGCTAGATATGTCCTAGTTGAATATAGACTGTTTAGATATAAAACACACTAGATATGTCCTTGTTGAATATAGACTGTTTAGATATAAAACACACTAGATATGTCCTAGTTGAATATAGACTGTTTAGATATAAAACACACTAGATATGTCCTTGTTGAATATAGACTGTTTAGATATAAAACACACTAGATATGTCCTAGTTGAATATAGACTGTTTAGATATTTATTTATTTATTTATTACAAAGCATTTATAAAGCGCTTATCTAATAGATTACTCTAAGCGCTGAACAAAAGTTCAAGCAGAATGCACAAAATAAAATAGAACAATATAATAACAAAAAAAATAAAAACCAGTGGATGAAGTAAAACAATTCCAAGGGCAATAATTGTTGCATATCGACACCTACTAAAAATAAGAAAATAGACTAATAGATTAATAAAACGGCAATTAAAAGGGAGAGCTTATCTGATTGACAAAATCAAATATATATAAATGAAAATAATAAAAATATTATCACAGCAATTCAAACATCACAGTACGCTAGTCTAAAAATATGAGTTTTTAAGCCTTTTTTAAAAGTAGAGAGCGATTTTTCTTTACGTAAATGTAATGGAAGGTCATTCCAGAATGTGGCACCAGCACTATCAAACCGCCGTGCACCGTAAGTTTTAGTTTTTACATCATTTGGGTGATATAAAACACACTAGATATGTCCTCGTTAAATATAGACAGTTTAAATATAAAACACACTAGATATGTCCTAGTTGACTATAGACTGTTTAGATACAAAACACACTAGATATGTCCTAGTTGAATACAGACTGTTTAGATATAAAACACACTAGATATATCCTAGTTGAATATAGACTGTTTAGATATAAAACACACTAGATATGTCCTCGTTAAATATAGACAGTTTAAATATAAAACACACTAGATATGTCCTAGTTGACTATAGACTGTTTAGATACAAAACACACTAGATATGTCCTAGTTGAATACAGACTGTTTAGATATAAAACACACTAGATATGTCCTAGTTGAATACAGACTGTTTAGATACAAAACACACTAGATATGTCCTAGTTGAATACAGACTGTTTAGATATAAAACACACTAGATATATCCTAGTTGAATATAGACTGTTTAGATATAAAACACACTAGAGATGTAGGTGTGATATATTCTATGGTTTATCAGGAAATATTTGATGAAGAAGTTATAATCTGTTGACGGTCACCAACCAGTCTGATGTGAGATCCAGCGCAGTATGAGAAAGTTTGCTAATAGTTACATTATATACTGGTTTTTCTCTATATTTCTTAGAAATGGCCTCTTGAACATTGCCTTATAAGGAAATGAAAACAATTGATATATTTAGATCTGTTAATAGCTGGGAAAATTAGTAGATGGTTGAAATCCGGTGCAAAATAAAGTTTTGATGAAATGTTTCCCATGAATCATGTATAGAAGGTGACCCTCATATAACTGTATAAAGTAGGTGTGGTAAACTATATATTTTATCTATATTCATGTTAAAACTAGTTAATATTCCCTAGTAATAACTTGTTGATATCTTCTCTCAAGATTGAAATTGTCTGTTTATAACTGTATATAGTACATGTTGATATAAAACTATATATTTTATCTATATTCATGTTAAAACTAGATAATATTCCCTAGTAATAACTTGTTGATATCTTCTCTCAAGATTGAAATTGTCTGTTTATAACTGTATATAGTAGGTGTTGATATAAAACTATATATTTTATCTATATTCATGTTAAAACTAGAAACGACTTGTTGATATTTTCTTTCGAGATTTATTCTTACTGACAATTCTATTAAAGACTTGTTCATTATACCAATTAAAAGATACAACCTGCAAGACAGAGTTATTGGAAGGACCAACTTGTAAAACCTCACCCAAATAACCTCAATATCTACCATGATAATAAGATAATCTAAATGAAAGCTGCCAGTGGGTGTATATCTTAAGATTTCGATATCAATAATACCTGTATGCTGAGAGAAAGTATAGGATTGAAGAAGGCTTTCGATGCCAAATATTAAGAATGATTATATTATAAGTAATTTGTTTGACAGGAAAATCAGTTTGTCAGAGCAAGGACAAGTAAAGTTAATAATATTTAGTGATTTTTAACTATTATTAAAAGACGGCCAATAATAGTATATATATTCATCTTTTACTAGTATTCATAATTTATTGTAGTTATTATACACGTTAAAGAATTATGGTGATAAAGGTAGATCAGGGCGGAGTTGTTATCTCTATGGTTACGCTGATGGTGGTAACGGACCAACGTAAGAATACACTTAGAATGAGTGGACTATATCTGTTACATTTTGGTTTGGAACACACAAACATACCCTTAAAACAAACCACTTGATCAAATTCCTAAAAAAAAACTCTTTGAACAAACCTCTAGATCAAATTCCTAATAACCTCTTTGAAACTTAATAATCAAGTCTACTGTATTTGTGTACTTCCAGTGAAGAAATGGTTAATGAACTTGAAAGAATAGAAATATAGATGGACTACCAAAGTAAGTAGAGTGGAAACAACCTGAATTCTATTTTCTTTATCTTGTTCTGCATGTATTATCTTAGATAAGAAAAGACATGAAATATGTAATCATAAACTACTGAAGTGTTTCTAAAGAAATTATTTAGCTGAACCTTCAAGACAACAGGACAATAGTATATATTTAATTGTTTTTTCCTGTTGGAGGTTTTTGTAAGTTAATGTAACCATTACTGAATATTTCCACTCTCACTGTATTTCTCGTAATAAACCCTTCTACAGGAAACGCATTCAAATTCACGTAAACTGCAGTGAAACACATGATAACATTCCTGAGCGCGTAGGAATACAATAACATGACCCACCTTATTTAGGCCTGCTTCGTTTTTGTCGTCTGCCGTGACCTAGAAAGGGTTTTTGACTAGGTCAATATTTTATGGATTAAAACTTGTGAAATCAAAATGGAAACTGTAATTTTTGTATATGGAAAGTGTGCGAGGATCAATTTTCGGCATCTCGTGTCAATCCACAACAAATTAATATGGAAAGCTCCACACACCCAGTTTTCTTAACAGTTCCACTTTCACAAACTTCACTTTGAATCTAAACGTCAAGGACAAGGGCCCAAACTAATTAATAATATCACAGAAGCAAAAAATTCAATTTTACACTTTTACTTGTTTCAATTTTACACATATAGAAATATAAGCAATGAACGATGGACCTACTGCAGTTACGGTGATATGAATACATTGGTCAAGGTGCCAAATTCATCATAACTGTTGTCGGCAGCTCATTCAAACTGGCAAGCCCTTATCTGGCAACCCTTTAGAACTGGCAACATCTCTAAACTGGCAATCCCTTCAAACTGGCAACCTCTCTAAACTGACAACCCTCCAAACTGGCAACCTCTCTAAACTGACAACCCTCCAAACTGGCAACCTCTCTAAATTGACAACATCTCTAAACTGGCAACCTCTCTAAATTGGCAACATCTCTAAACTGACAACCTCTCTAAACTGACAACCTCTCTAAACTGACAACCTCTCTAAACTGGCAACCTCTCTAAACTGACAACCTCTCTAAACTGACAACCTCTCTAAACTAATAACCCCTCTAAACTAATAACCTCTCTAAACTGACAACCTCTCTAAACTGACAACCTCTCTAAACTAATAACCTCTCTAAACTGACAACCTCTCTAAACTAATAACCCCTCTAAACTAATAACCTCTCTAAACTAATAACCTCTCTAAACTGATAACCTCTCTAAACTGAGTGTTTAATCCTCAGCTGGAGCATGCAGATTTTTCTGTATACAACCAGCACATTCACAGCAGTCAGAACAGTCACATTTTATAAACAAATGAATAGTGGTGATCTGAAAGGCTGAGTTTGGACACGAGTGTGTGTGAACCGTTCGTCTGTTTCTCAAAGGCTTGCAGCTTGCTTGACGATAAATTGTTGTCACTTTGAGTGTGAGGAGAATCTACTAGTACCGCTACTTCCTGGGACTGCCTAGGTGTGCTCTAGTCTAATCACACCGGGATTAATGTCATATCCCTTGCTGAGCAGAGGATAAGGATTTTCTGCTGATGGTCTACCATCCTTGAAGTGAACTGAACAAATGCGTGTGTGTGATTTTTGTTTCCAAAACCAAAACCATCTCTGAAGACGGTAGAATGAATTAGAACAGTTGAAAGCAACAATCGCCATTTTTGAGTGTAAACTCAGCTGGTCGGCATACGGTGAATCACTCGCGCATGCACAACGGGAAACGTGAAAGGGTCTATTATATGAGAGCGCAGCTCTCTCGACGGCAAAGCCGTCGCAGTCAATCAAGGAAAAATTCAGGTTAAATGTAAGGTGTTTAAATAGGGTACAAAACATCTATTTTAGTGTTTGTGAAAGAAATGAAATTTATTTCAAGAATTCCAGAATATTCACTTCGAGACAACCTTGATTGACTGCGACCTAGCTGTAAACAAACATGGCGGCCCCCGTGATGGCGGCCATGTTTGTTTACCAAACATGGCAGCCCCCATAGCGGCCATCTTTTTTCTCACTTTTTTTTTACAACCAGTGGTGCAAAGTTCTTCTGATGCATATTCATGTATACATGTTACCATAAGAGAGAGCAATGCTCTCATATAATTGTTTGTCGTTTTACTGTACGAATAAGATATCATTTTAAAGGGAGATAACTATAGGTAATTAAGAGTACACTCGTATAGACTCAGACCACTAAAATATTTCATTCAAATGATTGACTAAGTCATTTTATTTTGATTAATTGTTGCATGTCTATAACTGTCAAATTTTAGGTCTAGAATTGAAATTTTATTTCTCAAATTGATCTTTCTTCAGATTGGAAATACGATAACTAAACAAAAACGTAACAAGTTTGGTATTTGAATTTGAAGATAAAAAAATTGTTCAAAACAATGTTTGGTCTAGATTTGATATTTGGTGTCTGAAATTGCTTTTTCTCCCAGATTGTGTTAAACGATAAGAGATATGATTCTGACAATAGTGGTTTTGTTTGTGTGCAAACACAATCAGAGTTCAATCCGTTGTTTTTGATGCAGGTTGGATGATCTGACATGGAAGAAGCATCTAGTCGCTCGGATAGGACAATAAACCGACCATGCCCCGTTTTCTATCAGAGCGACTACACGCTTCTTCCATGTCTACCTTAAAGACCCCTTTACAGTCGTCAATCGTAAAAGGGCCAATTTCGCTGTCCTGGCAAAATTTCCCTCATTGCACACTGTATGACGTCCGTCTTCTGTATCCCATTGGGTGCTGAACAGTAGGACGTAAAACTCCTTTAATTTCATTTTCCAATTCTAAAATATCTCTAGTCCCCTTTCTTAGGGTACATGAATCAGACTTTATTGATATAACGGGCCCATTGGAAGGGTTCCCTCCCACCAGTCATATAATAATATCTTTATTCGTACATGTAAGTACACACAAATACAGGGTCTATTTACAAGAGATCATTTGTTAATAAACAGTTGCATTAATTTTAAGTGATCCTTCATACATAAAAAGTTAATAATTTCATTAATTTGAGAGTAGTCGTGTTGTGAACCATCTCTATACAATATAAAATTTCTAATCATGTTACCTCTTCTAACATCCTCATCTTTATACGAGCATGTCTCAATTTGATGCATCTGAGACAGTATTTTTGAGATACCCATTTGTGCTAGATTATATTTACATATATTGAGATGCTGACAAATTAGGTTTATGTTATTGCACATAGTAGATTGACTTCCTTGTAATGCATGTTTGCTACAAATTCTTAGGCATTCATTGTCACTAACTAGAGAACTATATAAAAACCCTTAATACATCGTTTATACAGTTGCGTTTTAATTGAAACATCATAACATATAATATTTAGAACTTTATTATGGGTACGTGGGGGAAATATTTCTTCCGCCAAGCACAGTAAAAAGTCTCAATACTTTTGTGGGAGTAATCCCATAACTGACTTCCGTATAAGGGCATACAAAATGTTTTGGAAAGTTTGTATTTAATATCGGAAGATACATAATGAAATTTTTTAAGAGTAACATTGACCTTGGTAATAAATGATCGGATTCCTTTATTTAAATGTTCATGTTTGGATGTGCTCTTCAGAAAATTTCCCCTAGATGAGTATTAGACTCGAAAACCCTTGAATAGTTTTATCATCAATAGTAATATTCTTGAACAATTGTAAACACGGAGGATTTCGAGGGAATATAATAATCTTGCCCTTGTCGGGGTTTAAAATTTTAGATCATATTCTTGCGAGTATTGATTACATACTTCTAAAAGCCTTATGAGTGCTCTTCTGCTAGGTGTAATCAGCGCAATATCATCTGCATATGCAATCGCGCCTACATAGACATGACCTATATGGGGAGCCTGATCCACTTTGTTTGCAGCGATTCAATTAAATTTATCGAGGTACACTGTAAATAAAATAGGTGTTAAAACACCTCCTTGGGTTTTTCACCATTACTTAAAATTTAAAAATTCTAGTGGAAACATTGCCCCATTTTATTCTATTTTTTTTATTTAAATACATTTGAAGTAGAAACCTTGCGCTTAAAGGGCAGAGCCCCTTAAGTACTAATAACTTGAACAGTTTGACATAATTAACTCTGTCAAATGCAGAACTTGCATCTAGTAGTGTTACATATACATTTGATTTTCTTTTATGATAGTAATTTATTGTTTCGTCTACAACATATGAGCAGTGATTGGTCGAATGCTTTTCTTTTTAAAACCAAATTGGAGATCTGAACATTTAAAAAGAGTTTTGTTATTTTCTAAGATTATCCAGTCAAAGAACTTCCCAACGATACTGCTCAGTGCAATACCTCGGTAGAATCATTAAGGGATCGCTTCCTACTCTTTGGAATGGACACTATTGATGATAGCACAAAGTTACTAGGAGAAAATCCGTGCACTAACATCGACGTTAAAAACAAAACATCTTATACATCTTATAACAACAGAGAATATACATGACTGGAAAACTAATCCCCTGTCTTCTACCTATCAATATATGGACTGTTCCACATTGATCAGATCATTATCCCGTGTTTAAGTTTGAGTTTTAGAGTTATAGAGAAAATGTAAATAAGAAAAGTAAGTGATAAAAATTTGTAACGTTTATTCAACATAATAAGTTATTATAAATATGAACCATGTTTAAAAATATTTAATAACATTATAATATGGTGTTTGTATCACATGTCTTCAAAAGGCTGAACGTTATCATCTGGTGGTTGGGTAGTGAAACATATTCAAAAAGTTTCTACCTTTTAGAATGAATAAAAATAGATTTATAAACCAGGTCAATAAGAGTATATTCTAAGAGGCAGTATCTAATTAAGTAGTATTTAATAATAATCAATAATTAAAAAGTAGAAGATTATAATTTGTTATACACTGAGGTGAAGGTGAATACAACACCTCATATAAAACTATTTGGATAAATATATTAAAAAGAGATCGTGTCTTTAACTAATCATGAGGTGAGATGTAAACGGGAAGAAAAGGGAAAACACTGAAATAAAACGATATACAATTACAAATATTTATAATATATGGTAAGTATAAAATAAAAACTTAAACTCATAGAATAGATATAATCTTATACTAGACATAAATATTAACAATTATTAACAATTATTGACAAAGAAATACAAACTAACAATTATTGAAAAAGAAATACAAACTAACAAATACTGTCAATGAAATACAAATTAAAAATTATTGACAATGAAATACAAATTAACAATTATTGACAATGAAATACAAATTAACAATTATTGACAATGAAATACAAATAAACAATTATTGACAATGAAATACAAATTAACAATTATTGACAATGAAATACAAATTAACAATTATTGACAATGAAATACAAATTAACAATTATTGACAATGAAATATAAATTAACAATTATTGACAATGAAATACAAATTTAAAAAATTATTGACAATCAAATATAAAAATTTAAAAATTATTGACAATGAAATACAAATTAAATATTATTGACAATGAAATATAAAAATTTAACAATTATTGACAATGAAATACAAATTAACAATTATTGACAATGAAATACAAATTAACAATTATTGACAATGAAATACAAATTAACAATTATTGACAATGAAATACAAATTAACAATTATTGACAATCAAATACAAATTAACAATTATTGACAATCAAATACAAATTAACAATTATTATCAATGAAATACAAATTAAAAATTATTGTCAATGAAATACAAATTAACAATTATTGACAATGAAATACAAATTAATAATTATTGACAATGAAATACAAATTAACAATTATTTACAATGAAATACAAATTAACAATTATTGACAATGAAATATAAATTAACAATAAGAAGTAGATAGAACATTAAAATACAATATTGCTTTATTTGAAAAATGCATGTTTTATTCTTCTAAACTTTGTTATATTGAATTGAACAACAAACTGATTGTTACAATTTAAAAAACCTTTGTTTTTATCAATGAGTTTAGACAGTGTGATAGAATCCCAGCGCAGAAACCAACTAAACCAGCCAGGCTGTACTTCCTTATTACTAAATGACTGAGTTATAGTTTTACTATCATCATCTATATTCAATACACTGATTGTACAATCAATAATACAATAGTCTTGTTTACGGTTGTCATCTTGTAATAGTCCAACACCAATATGTAAATAACCACCTCTACTCCCTACACCACAACTCCATACCAGGTTATTGTTTCTAAACTTATTCTTACTGTAACAATGTTCTTCTTTCGGTATAGGTATTTTACCAAACTAAAACTAACCGTATGGACGGAGTTTCTGTACATCATTAATATCAAATATAAACTGATACGAACCTGGTATGTAAAATGGTTTAGAAATAACAGACCCTACCTGATCTATATCTAAACTAAAATCTTTCCCCACCCACTGTAAATACTGAAAACAAAGGTTTTTCTATTTTTAACAAACGAGGCAATGTTTGTAAAATATTTAATGTTGTTTTAGTTGAAGGTGAAATATTTGATTCCATATTACCTTCTAATAAATTTATTTCACATGTTATTTCCATTTCTCTATCTTCTACTTTCTTCCTATTTTCTTCCAAATTATTTCTGATGTCTTCAACAATCTGTTCACAACCTTTTCTTACATCAGAAACAATTTGTTCAGTTTTTTCAGTCACTTTAGTACAGGAATCTTCACACAAAGATTTCAGTTCTTCAAATGATTCTAATAATGTAGAACGAGTTTTCTCCAAGTTTTTGATTCTGTTTTGGATGATCCTTTGCGAACGTTCAAGTTTTTCTATGGCTTTATTTCGTGTTTCGTCACATTCTATATCCAATGTTTCGTGTTCTTTGTGTTGTCCTAATATACACTTTGAACACAATCCTATATTACAATTATTACAGTAATAATCCACCTCCCTCTGATTGTGTTTGGGACATTTTGGTTGTGTTGTTGGAGGAGGTTGGTCTCGAACTTGTGTTGTTTCTTTGGATGTTTGAACTATATAGTTGGTAGTAAACATCTTAGCACCACGTTTTGGAATTCCAATATTCTTTTTACAGATTGGGCAGGGAAATGTCCTCCGTTTATCAGCAATATATCTTTTTATACAATCAAGACAGAATGTATGCCCACAATGTAAAATCTTTGGTATTTCGAAACTTCCAAAACAAATAGCACATTCTGGTGTCTTACTTTCCGACGCCGTGGCCATTTTATAATTTTATACACCTCTATCAACATAGATCATTCAGATGGTTGAAATACAAATTCTATAAAACACCTCAGAGATTCCACACTAGAGATTTTGGTTCGAGATATATTATAGTTTGTCGGGATATATTGGTTGAATAAGTTGAAATCTGTTCACTAATAAATCCCGTTATAAACCCTGGCGAGATTTAAGAAGAAGTCAATGAATAGTGACGCTTTAAACTAATTTTGGTTTAAAACTCCCAAGGAACGTCTCTTTGATATTCCTTTATATAGTCGTATACTAGTAAACGATGAACAGCCTTCGTTTTGTCTACAGTTATACAGACATTTACTTAATTACTTATCTATCACGTGCTTTGTTTGAAATCTAGATTTGAATTCGATAACAGATAAGATACCTGCAGATCACACCATTTTCATAAATTATATTGAACTTTGAATCTAGACTTGATTAAAACTTAGTATTTATTTTTGAAGTTTAAGTTCATTAGTATTTAGAAAAAAATAATCACAAGAAAACACTTGATGTCAGTTATTACAGTCTATTACTTTCTGTATGTCAAAAATATCATTTCAAATCTATAACAACAAAATAATTTCACCTAAAGTCAGTGTTAAAACCCGAGAAGAAACGTTACCGTAAAACAAAAACCCGGGTGCATCGAGTGACAGTGGCATCAGCCTACTCTTTTTGCATTTTTCAACTGTCGAGGGATCTTTAACACACGGTGCCTTGGTTTATTGTCCAATCCAAACGACTAGACTTCTTCCAACCAGCATCACTGATTGGGGAAAACCGGGTTGAAGAGAGTTCATCTCGACCTTTTATACCTTTAAGTTATGTTTTCATTATACACATGGTTTCATTATCGACACAAATATCGTCTTGGGTTGGTGTAACGTCTATTATATAATAAACTCCGAAAACATGCCGATAGTTTTGACTATATTTAGCCGTAGTACCAAAACTTTGTTAGTCTGTCTCTTTTGCTTGATATGGGGAAAAATGTTTTCAAATATTGTGTTTAGGTTTAATAGAAACACATTTCCAACAACTGTATTTCTTATCAAATGTTTTTTTTATGATTTGTGTCAATTTCATTTTAGGTACAAAAGAACAAGTGGTGATTAATTAAGGGCCGTTATATAGATGTTTTGTACAGGGTAAAAAGGCCCGAAAATCTGAAGAGAGATCAGACGAAGTAAACATCTTAACAATTGTGTTTCTCCATGATTCAATTATTCAAGTAAATTATTATATTTTTCCCTTTTCCACAGGTATATCACATATTGTTTCACCAACGATTCTATTTTGGCCTAAACATGAATCATTTTGAAAATCTAAATTATTACTGTCGGGGGATAAGTAAACATCCTTAAAGCTGGTCTTGAGCATGGACAAATCCTACCTTCCCCTCCATAACAAAATAAGAACATAAAATGGAGTAGGGTTGGGTAACCCGCTCGCAGCACATGTACTGACTCTTTGACAATTTTTTGTTTGTTCTTGAATGTATATTATGTATTTTGATGTCTGATCGTCTCATGCACATGTACTAGTCTATTCCTTGGTTTTTGCGGTCATGTACTTGATCGCCGAGAGATGAATCTGTCCATTTTATACACATGTACTTGTGTATTTTAAAGCGAATTGTACCTTGAAATGATATAAAGTTTTTTTCCATTATTGAAAATCTGTCCATTTAATGCTCATGTACTGGTGTATTTTGAAACAAATTGTTTATGAAATATTGTGTCTATTTTGTGGTCATGTACTTGATCGCCGGAACATAGATCTGTCCATTTGATGCACATGATCTTGCGTATTTTTAGACGAATTGTATATTGAAGTATTGTGTATTTTCTATTGTGTCTTTTTTTTCCTCTTTCAAATGTCCCATGGGCTGAATGTTAGACAGGACCATGTCCTTGTGTTTTGGGCCTAATTCTGACCCATGTAAAATAAAGAGTCTATGTTTGTCTCTATGGGCTGAATGTTAGACAGGACCATGTCCTCGTGTATTGGGCCTAATTCTGACCCATGTAAAATAAAGAGTCTATGTTTGTCTCTATGGACTGAATGTTAGACAGGACCATGTCCTTGTGTATTGGACCTAATTCTGACCCATGTAAAATAAAGAGTCTACGTTTGTCTCTATGGGCTGAATGTTAGACAGGACCATGTCCTTGTGTTTTGGGCCTAATTCTGACCCATGTAAAATAAAGAGTCTATGTTTGTCTCTATGGGCTGAATGTTGGACAGGACCATGTCCTTGTGTATTGGGCCTAATTCTGACCCATGTAAAATAAAGAGTTTATTATTATTATTAATATTAACAATAAACCCGAATTACACGCCAAATCTGAAGAGACAGCAGATCGTGAAGTTAACAGTAATGAACCAATGAAGAGAGACGATGACTATGTAAACTGTATATTAAAATTAGAATATTGTTTGTTTTCATGTGTTATGCTATTGGAGCCCTAGTATTACTATTGGCTGTGAACCTTATTGGCACCCCAAGTACACTATTATCATACTGAAATTAAAGGGGGATAATATTGTTAATTGAGGCTGAACTCGGTAGAGACACAGACCACTAAAACATTGTAATTCAAATGCTTGACTAAGTCATTTCTTTTATTGGTGTTTGAATGAGTATAATTTTTTCATGGAGATTTTATTTGTAAACATATCGGATTGGTACAAAATTAATGGAAAAACTATAACAAAAACTAAAACGTAAACCAGATTGGGTCTTGAATATGAAATTGCAGATTGTGTGAGACGATCAGAGATATAATTCTAAAAAATAGTGGTTTAGTGTGCACTGACAGTCAAGCGGATGTTGATAAAATGTAGGTGGTTCTACTTTCAGTTTGACTATTTCAATATTTTCATGGCCCTGATATAGTTTTAAATTGGGTACAATTAAGAGTTAATGAAAAACGAACTTTACCCATTCTTTTAGCTGGCGGTCTACGATTGGATTGCTTTGTTTGGTTCCTCCATTAATTATTTGCTGCACGTGTCGGACTTATGAGTTTGGGCGAACCTGAAGCCTTTGTTGTATAATAAAAATACAAATTGATATTATATAATGTAGGCCTATAGTTTATTGTATTTCATTTCGCTTCAACTCACAAATTCTCGAATTGTTTACCGCCCCTGTAATAATCTCGCTATTGCTGGCTGATAACATCACTGGCTCTATACAGATATCTGCGCAGTATCCAATTATTCTCCCCCCCCACCCTCCACCAACTCCCTATTTTATTTTATTTTATTACTTATGTGTTATGTCTCTTGTGTTTGTCTCATTTTAAGACTTGCTGGACAATGTTCTCATTTTATTATCTCATCGTATTTAGTCATGTCATGTTTTAGACGTGAGGGGTATCCAATGTTTAACCATCAAGTCTTTTGCGCCCAAAACTTTACTTTGGTGTTTCTTTAATGGGGAGTACATTTAATTGTTTTATATATGTGTTTTATTGTCTATTCTACAGTTACATATATGTATATATTATAATCTCATTTTATCTTTTTAAATTATTGTACTGTTTATATTAGTATGCTGCCCACAAAGGACAATGTCACGTGTATTTGTTTTATAAATTGTGTTGTATTGGTATTTCTGCATGTGCTTTTGTACTATATTCAATTATGAATGTTATTTCAAAACATTGTAATGTTTACCGATATTTGTCTACGAAAATCTTTCCAGGCATGGAACAACACTTCCCCCCCCCCCCGGGTCATTCAATCTGTACCAATCAGATCTGTCAATGGTACCGATTACTTTATTTTACAAGAATTGACGTTCTCTGATTGAAGAGAAAAATCTTTACAGGCTTGAAATTGCCCTCTAGGACAACCCCCCTCCCCCACCCCCCTAGAAATACACCTGATGATATACAGGTCATTCAACAATGTATAGAAATCAGATTCAATTCTCCAGAAATAAAATATCATTTGATATACACGTGATGATATACAGGTATATAAGATAAGATGAAATTTTATTGCATATACGCCGATTGTAGACAGAATACAATTATAAACAATATAACGAAATATATGGGTAATAAAAATGGAAATAACACTAAACCAATAGATAATTTACAGTGAACAAGTAAACAAACTAAAAAAATACTAGACATTTTCGTTGTTAAACAAGTCAATAGCCGTAAATAATTAGTTTGAAAAGACATTTTTATTGTAAATAATATAGTGATAAAGAATTACAGTGTTCTCTGTTACACAATGCTTGATACATACATTGAGAGGTGTTAAAAGAAATACCACTGTTAAAAGGTGCCTAATGCATTAATTGTATAGCGATATCGAAACATCAAAAATAGACTGCTTCTTGTTCTGTTTTAATATTTCTAAAACAAAATATAGATATTTCGGCATGAAAAGTAAAAAATACCAATATAAAATATTTAATACAAATTACATGCATCATGGTCCTTATTTACGCTCCTCAAGAGCAAAAAACACAAAACAAGAAATGTCCTAAGCTATAAAAGGTGGCGGATCTAGCATAATATCAAATGACAGATATAGATTTTAAAACAGGAGAAAACGGGGGTTAAATATCTTTCTCGGAACTGTCTGTATCTTGGACAAACTAACAAGAAATGATGTTCATCTTCAACCTGACGAAGATCACAGTGTTGACATATTCTATCGTTTATAGGGACATGTCTGTACCGACCTCTCTCTATTTCTAAAGGATGGGCACTTAGTCGAATACTTGTTAGAGCTTCTTTATGTTTTGGATTTTTTAAAAGAGAAAAGGTATGGAGCGGGGATAGAAATGGAGGGCTTAAGTACGTAATTTGCGTGAATGGAGGCAGTGTAAACTGTTTGGAAATAGTTGTCCATGTTTTACCTTATACAATTGGTAGACTGGTTAATATCAATATTGAAAATATCAATAAGGTTTAGGACAGTTTGCGTCCAGGAATTTTGGGTGGACAGGTCATCAGTCATGACAGAGTATAAAAGTGGATTTATTAATTGGGTTTCGGGGTTATGTAATCTTTTGAAATATAATATCATTCGGAGATAAATATCACTTTGTAGTGGGAAAAGTGAAAGTTCGGACAAAGCTCCTATATTTGATGACTCTTTATGTAATTCTAATATAGATTTAGCAATTTTTATGCTAACTTTGTTGGACTCAAATTTATCCAATTATCAAAACGGACCTTCTACGATTTTGCATTGTCTAACCCCTAAACGTCGGCACTGTACAAAGCAACTTGTTTCACGACACTTTTGTACAGCCTCAAAAGTACATATATATTTTTTTATACATTACCATGCATTTCAGGCTTTTTTACTTAATTCAGATATAGCGTATTTCAAAGACCCGTTGCTGGTAAAACAAATTCTTAGATATGTATATGTGGGTAACTACATAAATATATTACCCACAGAAGAAAAATGATTTATAGAGAGACTTTTGTTGAATATCATAATTTTAGATTTTTCGATGTTTCGGTGTCTTGTAAGCCTGTGGGAGTTTTAGAAAAAACTACTAGATCATCGGCGAATAATAAATGAGAAATTTGGTTACCATTTAATACTGGAAAGGATGATGAAAGAAGATTTGGCTAAATATTTTTGTAGGTCATTCATATATATATTAAATAGGGTAGGGCTCAAAACACATCCCTGTTTCGACCCTGTTTCACCCCTGTTTCGACCCTGTTTCGACCCTGTTTCGACCCTGTTTCACCCCTGTTTCACCCCTGATGCGACCCTGTTTCACCCCTGTTTCGACCCTGTTTCACCCCTGTTTCACCCCACTAACACGTGGTCTTGGTACAGTACAGTTATATTGAGGAGTATAGTGTGATCATCTTGGTTGGGGATGTAACGTCTAATTGTTACAGACTAACACGTGGTCTTGGTACAGTACAGTTATATTGAGAAGTATAGTGTGATCATCTTGGTTGGGATGTAACGTCTAATTGTTACAGCCTAACACGTGGTCTTGGTACAGTATAGTTATATTGAGGAGTATAGTGTGATCATCTTGGTTGGGGATGTAACGTCTTTTTGTGACAGACTAACACGTGGTCTTGGTACAGTACAGTTATATTGAGGAGTATAGTGTGATCATCTTGGTTAGGGATGTAAACGTCTAATTGTTACAGACTAACACGTGGTCTTGGTACAGTACAATTATATTGAGGAGTATAGTGTGATCACCATTGTTGGGATGTAACGTCTAATTGTTACAGACCTAACACGTGGTCTTGGTACAGTACAGTTATATTGAGGAGTATAGTGTGATCATCTTGGTTAGGGATGTAACGTCTAATTGTTACAGACTAACACGTGGTCTTGGTACAGTACAGTTATATTGAGGAGTATAGTGTGATCACCATTGTTGGGGATGTAACGTCTAATTGTTACAGACTAACACGTGGTCTTGGTACAGTACAGTTATATTGAGGAGTATAGTGTGATACTATTGTTGGGGATGTAACGTCTAATTGTTACAGACTAACACGCGGTCTTGGTACAGTATAGTTATATTGAGGAGTATAGTGTGATCATCTTGGTTGGGGATGTAACGTCTAATTGTGACAGACTAACATGTGGTCTTGGTACAGTATAGTTATATTGAGGAGTATAGTGTGATCATCTGGTTGGGTATTTAACGTCTAATTGTTACAGACTAACATGTGGTCTTGGTACAGTACAGTTATATTGAGGAGTATAGAGTGATCATCTTGGTTGGGGATGTAACGTCTAATTGTTACAGACTTACATGTGTTCCTGGTACAGTATAGTTATATTGAGGAGTATAGTGTGATCATCTTGGTTGGGGATGTAACGTCTAATTGTTACAGACTAACATGATGTCGATAGACTCGGTCACAAATAAACTATTTGACTTTAGTTCGTCAGCTCCATGTTTTATTGAATATGAATTGAGCTGAGTAAATGTCAAATCACGTTTCTCATCATCTTGTAAAGTTGTGTGATAACATATTCTTTTTAAAAACATATTTAAAATGCTCACACAGTAAAAAGTTCAATTTTCTTTTTTAATTCATTGTTATCTTTCTGATAAAATTAGAAAAAATGAAAAGAAGAAATCACAGTCTGACTGAGATTCGAACCCACAAACATTTGATGTCAGTTAGACTAATACATTCCATATAATTATCTTTATACCATGATTTCAAATCTATTAACAACAAAATATTTTCGCTAAAAGTCAGGATGGCGTCAGCGGTCATTAACCTCTCTCTTCCTATTACCGGACGATGAGAAGTGGAACATTTCAACCCTAATGAAAGATTACTGTAAGTAAACGAAGTAACCACTTGACTGAGCCTGACTGGATATAAAGGGAGATAATAATGGTTTAGAATGGATAGAAATTGTTATCTTATAAAAATCGTCTAATGTAGTGAAACTACAATATGATAACAATGTTATACCAGGCTATGTAATAGAAAGTTCATATTTTTACATACTCAAGGATAAAACCGGTTGGTTCTTATATAAGATTAATGACAAAGAATTTTTGACTTTCATGACTTGGTACTAACATAATTTATTTAAAATCGTGCAAAAAGTGTCCCAAGCAATATGTAGGAGAGACAGAAAATTATTTGATGAAACGAATAAACGGCCACCGATTCGATATCACCCACCATCTTGATAAACCCATTGGTTACCATATCAACTCAACCACCTCCAATCTTAGTGATCTTTAAAGAAAATATCAACCCAAAATCGTCAAGACTAAATAGGGAGAGCTTTTGGATCAACAAACCACAAACTGTTTCTCCATCTGGATTAAATATCCAATATAATTCGCAAATTATTCCATTTGTAACACAGGTCAACAGTACTGCATGCCTAGGTTCTCGGGTTTTTGAATTCTATTATTCCGAGGTACAAAATAGATTTCCAACTACTTTTACAAAACTGGTCGTAGCATACCCAAATAATAGAAACCTTAGTGATATCCTTGTCTATGGTAGACTTCATCAATTAACTAGCCTTTATTGGTTGTCGTTTTACTACATTGGTTGTCGTATAAAGTAATGAAATATGTAATGAGACACGGTATAATATTTGTGTAAATCTGATCGCTAAATATCTTTATTGATGATAAAACAACCGGTTTTTAGTATAGTGAACCGAATATATTGTAAATTAAGTTAGTCCAATCATTGGGATACTGACTTGCTCGCCAACCTGAGGATCCAGGATTCAATCCCTACAAAAGTGGACATGAATATTTTGATTTTCAATCTGGTTTTCCGTTGCGGGTCGGAAGGGCTGATGTGGAAAAAGTGTGCAGTTGTTGTGATGAGACAATAAAAACGGGACCCCGTGTACTTTTAAAGATCCCTCGACAGTAAAGTTGGCAATCGTGCAAAAGAGAAGGCTTCTGTCATGGCAAAATTTCCATCAGTGCACGCTGCAATACGTTGTCTGTCTTTATGCAAAAGAGTAAGACGTTAAACTCCATTCATTTCGTTTTTTCAAACATCTCTAATCTCCTTTCTTAGGATAACATGAATCAGACTTTATTGATATAACTGGCCATTGGAAGGGTTCCCTCCCATCAGTCATATAGGTCACGTGTTATAAATCTTATAACAACAGAGAATAAACATGACTGGAAACTAATCCCCTGTCTTCTACCTATCAATATATGGACTGTTCCACACAGATCAGATCATTATTTGTGTTTAAGTTTGAGTTATAGAGTTATAGAGAACTGTAAAGAAGAAAAGTAAGTGATAAATTAGTATCGTTTATTCAACATAATAAGTTATTATAAATATGAACCATGTTTAAAAAATATTTAATAACATTATAATATGGTGTTTGTATCACATGTCTTCAAAAGGCCGAACGTTATCATCTGGTGGTTGGGTAGTACAACATTTTCAAAAAAGTTTCTACCTTTTAGAATGAATAAAAAATAGATATATAAACCAGGTCAATAAGAGTATATTCTAAGAGGCAGTATCTAATTAAGTAGTATTTAATTGTAATCAATAATTAACAAGTAGAAGATTTTAATTTGTTATACACTGAGGTAAAGGTGAATACAACACCTCATATAAAAATATTTGGATAAAGTGAACCACCGTCCTATATTTTTTAAAAAAGAGATCGCGGCTTTAACTAACCCAGCAAAACATGTGCAATAGGCGGACTGTATCTCACCATTTGACTTCTTAATCAGTCATAACCCAAACATTATGTGGAATGTTGTTGATCTTCATAGAGGGTGTACATTTACCCTTCAAGTAACAGAATTGAGATGAGCTATCAATTTGGTGGTAGAAGACTCTTTCAACCAGTTGCTGTCAAAGTAGCTATAAACCTTGCCTTCCTTGTATGAATTTAAGGCTGTCTTTGTAACTCCTAAAATTGAAATAAAAATTTTTTAACAAAAAACAAAATAGCCAATAGTTAGGGTGACAATAGTTAGTGACTAGGGTGACAATAGTTAGTGACTAGGGTGACAATAGTTAGTGATTAGGGTGACAATAGTTAGTGATTAGGGTGACAATAGTTAGTATAAGTCAGTTAAGATTACCAGCCTATTTACTGAAAAATTTGATTTTATAAGTAGCCTAGTTCAGGTTGAGTAAAGCAATTGCTACCGGTACCTCATACAAATTTACTAACCTTGATTTGGCCTGTAAGGGGAATGGAAATATTCACAAATATCAATGCACATCGTCGGAGGCCAAGAAGATACACCCAGTTTCTCTCCAATCCAACCTTCTAAATCGAACGGATCCGGTAGGCCGTGCAGTAAAGCCTTGTAACGGTGGGCATTCGACTGTAAATATTCTTCATAGGACTGTACATTCGGTAGTGCCGATTCCTTGGAACAGAAAACGCGCGCCACCAATTCTTCCTTAGTTCCCCGAATTTTCAGTCCTTTCCATTTACAAAAGTCTTGTAAAGCCTTAAGTTTTTCTAACGTAAAATCTGACATTTTTAATTGAAAAATAACGTTTTTTGATTAGCTGACAGTCATCTTTCATTCTTCGTCTGCCATGTTTTCTGGTTTGTTTACATTTACTGACGTCCCGGAAGCCTTTGCGCGACAAAAAGGGTAATACGGGCTATTGCAAAAAAATGCCCGATTTTTTGCGGTTTTTTTCTGGATTGATGCTTGGTATCTAGTTTGGAGATGTTGAGACACTCTCTGATCTTTCATTCCTCGTATAATTGAGGTTGCCTTTTTAGTAGTTGGCCTCAAATTCAATTCGATTGAATGAAGCATAACTCAAAATTGCTTAGCGTTGCTCTTTTGTAGATAGATAAAACTAAGTTGACACCGAACTACAAGTAAAGTTATCTTAAGCTTTCAGTGAGCGAATATTGAACCTTGGGAGACAAACGTTTTTTTTTTTCTTTATCATTTTAATTGATAACTATACGAAAGCCAGAAGCTATCGCGTTCTAATTGTTTATTTAATGATATTTCAATGATAATTTGAGTTATTATAATTATAATATGTTGATATATAGACTAACACAACCCTGATCAAATATACAGTTGTACCTTATCAGCCATACACCTGGTGTTACACGCTGTACGACCTGTGTTTCAATCATCAAGACATGATGATAATAGTAAGAATAATAAACTCTGCTAGTGGGAGAGGAATCTAATTTCATGATCCTTTCTGTCAATCGACTATCGCGAATCTTGGGATTATATATACTTCTATAACACAAACACAATTATCCACACTTCTTCAACACAAACACAATTATCTACATGTCTTTAACACAAACACAATTATCTACATTTCTTCAACAAAAACACAATTATCCACACTTCTTCAACACAAACACAATTATCCACACTTCTTCAACAAAAACACAATTATCTACATTTCTTCAACAAAAACACAATTATCTACACTTTTTCAACACAAACACAATTACCCACACTTCTTCAACAAAAACACAATTATCCACATTTCTTCAACAAAAACACAAGTATCTACATTTCTTCAACAACAACACAATTATCTACACTTCTTCAACACAAACACAATTATCCACACTTCTTCAACAACAACACAATTATCCACACTTCTTCAACACAAACACAATTATCTACACTTCTTCAACACAAACACAATTATCTACACTTCTTCAACAAAAACACAATTATCTACACTTCTTCAACAACAACACAATTATCCACACTTCTTCAACACAAACACAATTATCCACACTTCTTCAACAACAACACAATTATCCACACTTCTTCAACAACAACACAATTATCTACACTTCTTCAACACAAACACAATTATCCACACTTCTTCAACACAAACACAATTATCTACATTTCTTCAACAAAAAACACAATTATCTACATTTCTTCAACATAAACACAATTATCTACATTTCTTCAACATAAACACAATTATCTACATTTCTTCAACAAAAAACACAATTATCTACATTTCTTCAACATAAACACAATTATCTACATTTCTTCAACAAAAAAACCAATTATCCACACTTCTTCAACACAAACACAATTATCTACACTTCTTCAACAAAAAACACAATTATCTACATTTCTTCAACATAAACACAATTATCTACATTTCTTCAAAAAAAAACACAATTGTCTACACTTCTTCAACACAAACACAATTACCTACATTTCCTCAACACAAACACAATTATCTACATTTCTTCAAAAAAAACACAATTATCTACACTTCTTCAAAATCACAATTATTTACACTTCTTCAACAAAAACACAATTATCTACACATCTTCAACACAAACACAATTATCTACATTTCCCAACAAAAAACACAATTGTCTACAATTCTTCAACAAAAAACACAATTATCTACATTTCTTCAACACAAACACAATTATCCACACTTCTTCAACACAAACACAATTATCCACACTTCTTCAACAAAAACACAATTATCCACACTTCTTCAACAACAACACAATTGTCTACACTTCTTCAACACAAACACAATTATCCACACTTCTTTAACACACATATAGAAGACAATCAGATGGGAATTCCAACAATGTATTGATACTGGCATTTGCGTCCGCATAAAGGGACGAAGACAACCCCCCCCCCCCCCAACCCCTCAAGAAAGGTATATAAAAAATTCAAAAGCCATATAATCGAGACATGAATACTTCAAATAATATTTCCCAGGGATAATTCAATTACAAGAAAGATATCTTACACACGCCCAAATCACGTGATCAACCCCTAATCATAATAAAAACTCCCCGCTTAGAAAACGTCGTGATATTTGAAGTCAGTAAAGTGGGAAGAGAACATTGAATAGTACTGTCAGGTAATTAACATTTTATAATTTTAGTCCAAGAGATATATCTAGTCTGTTATATGATTATTATATAACATATGATAAATGTTATTCCTCAATAACCTTGATTATTTTGTAAAATGTGCAACAATACAGTGAAACCTCTCTGCTAAAACGCATCCTCTATAAACCGACAGTATTTAAAAGTCCCGACCAAATCCTTATATAATCTGAAGATGAAAAACCTCAAAAAACTCAAATTACCATACCAATAAAACAGAATCATCCAATTGAACCAATCTAAGTACCAGCTACTAAGACAACCAATAACTTCCCAGTTTGCGAACCACTGAAAGCGAACGTTAACTTGTCATCTACCAACAACTATCTAGTCTGTAATATCAGCAACCGCTGGATGCGAACGTTAACTTGTCATCTACCAACAACTATCTAGTCTGTAATATCAGCAACCGCTGGATGCGAACGTTAACTTGTCATCTACCAACAACTATCTAGTCTGTAATATCAGCAACCGCTGGATGCGAACGTTAACTTGTCATCTACCAACAACTATCTAGTCTGTAATATCAGCAACCGCTTGATGCGAACGTTAACTTGTCATCTACCAACCAACGTTAAAAAACCGGTACTCCTTCTAATCTGCAATCCGGCATCGAAATCCCGTGTCAAAGTGACCATCTCATTGTTAATTATCATAATAATAGCTTTATTAGAAACCCAATTGCGAAAGATAATTTACCCCGGGATTTCGTTTCTCTAACCTCCTTTGTTATCACATGCCCATATTTAATCCTTTTTGTTATACCTGTTTTATGGCTTCGTGTGATTTACCTATCTATCTCATACTGTTTAGTTATTAATCATTAAACGCCAAATTGTAGCGAAATGTGCCCACTACTTTTTATGAAAGTTTCATTTAAAAATATGTAATGCCGAATTCCAGACTATTTTGAACTTATTACTTATCAATTACCACAATCTGTTTTTGTATCAAACCATTCAAAAAAAGTCAGGTTGGTCAAGTAGATACATAAAGGTAAATTTCAATTTTGTGTTCATAAACCTTCGCTTTAAGGTGAAGTCCCGAAATAACAATAAAATATTGGTCAAGACAATCGGGGCGGGGACATGATGTACTGTCACACTCACGATTTACGCCCCTGGATGAAAATATGAAATTCTTATCTTGGTTTTTCAGTTATAATGAGAGGGAGACACACAACTCACGTGGCCAATAAATACCACGAAGATATTTATGTCAAGGTTGAAGCAGACCAGCTATACGTAAAGTTACAAGGGGTCCAGATTTCCGGTTCTGGTTCTTTTAAATTCGGAACAGCTGGTGTATCTGGTGGTGTCAATGTGAATTCACAGTATGATTGGCAATATGCAATGAAGAATGGTTTCACATGTATCCCATCTAGGGGTTTTTTGGGGTTTAACCCGAATGCTACCGATAAAGGTACCGTGTATGTCACCATTATCAGCCATAGTGGAAGAGTTATCTGTAATTGCTTTCCTTATACAAGCGATTACAGTGTAATCGTGAATGAAAAGGGTTACCTGAAGGAAGCCGTATATGGTAGTATTTGGGAAGAAAAGAAATAATTGATCGAAGAATACCTATAAAATAATGCAATAAACATAAATAACTTGTATATGATATACTTTCATAAAGTTCTAGCTTAGGTTCAATTTGAGTTTTTACTATTGAATGATTCAGGCATGCTTACCCTCTATCTTCAAAAATCCATATAGAGTCGTGTACGGTTTGAGTTTTTCCCGACAGAAAGCCTACTGGGGAAGTGTTACAACCACACCCAAACCCCCCATATTGACGCTTCTGACTGTTATCCGGAACACCCCACGGTAAACGAAAAAATTACCAATTTTTTCAGGGTCATTAGGATGTAGTATGGACTTAGTCCAGTAAAACACTTTATGCTAATGATTGTATACGAATTTAGTCCGTTCTATTTTTAGAAATCCTCTTTCTCCCTTCCTTTTTGGGTTTTTGCATGCCCATTTTTGACTACTTTTTGGTCTAGATTTGAAATTTGATGTCTGAAATTGCATTTTCTTTCAGAATTTCTGAGATAATGAGAAATTTAATTGGCGGAAGGTTATTTCTAAAAATAGTGGTTTTGTGTGCAGTGACAGTCAAGTTGATGTTGATATCCGGTAGTGGTCTACTTTCATTTTGACTAGTTCAAAATTTTCATGGTCATGCTATATTGAATTTTTGTACAGAAACTAAGTATTGGCCAGGCCTTCATGTGACATATTGGAAAGTTTTCAACGAGATTTCTGGAAAAAGTTATAGAGTTTGAATTTCATGATTTAACATGGAAACAGATGGCAAATGAATTAGTGGACTAAGTCCGTATGTCGGCATTATGAATAACACAATATTTAAAATAGTTATCTCCCTTATTTTGTTTTTGAAACAAACTTCTCTGTCTTGAATTAATAATAATAATAATAATATATATTGTTTATTGTTCTCTCTAACGCTGGGTTGGAACACCGTCATATTGTGGCAGTGGAATAGCGCAGTCCGTAGTAAGTGGGACACGAAAGTAATTAATAAACTAGATCCATAGGCTTTGCATGGTTCTAAGGCAGTACGTGACAGCTCCGAATTTCCACCTGAAACTGTTCCATATAATGTGAAATTTTTTTTACGCATTTAACAAGAAATATGGCGCTTAAACGTTAACGAACATTTTTAGAATCGCTAAAACTCATATCTTGTTTAAACTTAACAAGTCGCCCAAACTCATGCGATTGCCGACACAGTTGAAGGGGGAGAACTAACTTTCAAGCTTTCACATCAAAATAATCATTAAGCATTCAGCAATAGATCCCATAAAACGATAACGCAAATTAAAGTGTTATCAAAATTTTGAAAACGGTTTGTTTTTTTGGAAATAAAACCCACCTATTATTTTTCAGATTAATTGAAATTGAATTGTAGAATAACACAAAGTTACCTTCGAAATAAGCTCGAAACTTTCAAATATTAAAACTCGCAATTTTTATTCAAATATATAGTGTTATTATCATTACAAAACTCATATTAGACATTCTACAAGAAATTTGACAAATGTTAAGGAAATATTCCATGCTAATTCGGAAATAAATTACTCAACAGGTACTTCAGAAAACAATATATTGTGGTACAATTCAAATATAAAAATAGGTAATAAAATGATTATCTATAAAAATTGGTACGAAAAAAATATTTATAAAGTCTCCGATTTGATGGGCAATAATGGAAATTTTTTATCCTATAAAGATTTCTGTCAGAAATATGCTTTGAAAGAAACTTTTGTTAGATACCACGTTGTAATAAAGGCAATCAAATCAAAATATGTTGAAAATGACAAAGAAGAAAAAAATCCTGTCAATTGCAAGGAAGCTTACACCTTGTTAAGAAAGCAGCTCGACATCAAAGTCAAACTGGGGGAAACAAAATGGTCAAATTTAAAGTATGAAAAAGATACAACTCACTTCTTCAAAAAAATTAACCAATTGTCCTCAAATCCAATACTAAAAAATTTTCAATTCAAAATACTTCATAAAATTTTACCACACAACTCATTCCTTCACAAAATCCAATATGTAACATCCCCGCTTTGTAATTTTTGTGAATCTGAAACCTGATAGTATTGAACATTATTTATTCCTATGCAATAAAAGTCAAAGTTTCATAAAAGAAGTAATTTCACATATTCACGCCAAAGTAAAACCCCAGCCAAGCTTAGAAATTGACCTTTCATCCTTTATTTTGAATGACTTCCCTGATCATACTCCATTTATAGATAATAAAATCTATAGATCAAGTATGATCAGGGAAGTCATTCAAAATAAAGGATGAAAGGTATTATATCCTTATATATTTATTGTTGTAAATGTTAGAACCACTCTCCTTGCTTATCAAATGCGCTGAATAAATTAAAAGCTATGGAACAAGTTTCAAAGCAATCAGCACTACTGAATGACCAATATGAAAGGTATACAAACCATTGTTTGGAACTAATGTATATAATTTAATTTAGAAGTTTGATATGTATTAAAATTTATACTTATTTATTACAATATTACCATTGATGAAAACATACTAAATATATTGTATCTTGTCGAAACTTCATTGAATTGTACTCCATATTGTATATGAATTTGGATTTAATAATAAAAAAATAAAAAAAATAAACTTATTAATCTAGGGATGATAGTCCAGAAAACTTAGAAACTAAGCACTAGCTGTCAATCAAATATCACATGATTTATAATGAAATTCAGAACACTGATTAGATAAAAGAGTGGGTAAATTAAGATAGAGATTATAATATTGGTTCTAGTAATTTTACTGACTAAACTCTATTTCAAATGTCACATGATTTATAATGAAATTCAGAACACTGATTAGATAAAAGAGTAAGTAAATTTAGACCGAGATTATAATATTGGTTCTAGTAATTTTACTGACTAAACTCTATTTCAAATGTCACATGATTTATAATGAAATTCAGAACACTGATTAGATAAAAGAGTGGGTAAATTTAGATAGAGATTATAATATTGGTTCTAGTAATTTTACTGACTAAACTCTATTTCAAATGTCACATGATTTATAATGAAATTCAGAACACTGATTAGATAAAAGAGTGGGTAAATTTAGATAGAGATTATAATATTGGTTCTAGTAATTTTACTGACTAAACTCTATTTCCATGATATTTTATTTCTTTAATCTGTAGTAAATTGAATTGGACCACAATCTGATTTTTAGGATTTAAATAACCATGTTTTTTATCACAGAGTTTAGACCAGGTGATAACCCCAGCCCCGACGTGATTTCCCTGTTTTTTCACAAATCTTTACTTTCTTGTCACTACATGATTTAGTTATAGTTTTACTATCATCATCTATATTCAATCCACTGATTGTACCATCAACAATACAGTAGTCTAGTTTAGGATTGTCATCTGGTAATAGTTCAATATCAATACATAAATCATCACGGATAATTCTCACTATACAACAACTCCATACCAGGTTATTGTTTCTAAACTTATTCTTATTGTAAAACCAGGTGTCCTTTATATGGAAGGGGATAGCTGCCATAATTAGATGCAATGAAGAAGTGTCTAATTCCACTGTAATAAGTCAAATGACATGTGTAATAAAACAAGGTACCTTAATATCAAAAGATATATGACAGCTTTTGTTAAAGTTAACTGTTTTAAAACAAAAGTTTTATGTTAAACGGTAAGATCACTCTTGTTTTTGTAGAATATAATATTACTAAAAACATTTTACATTAGATGTATGTCACAAACCCCCCTCCATAACACACTGGTTATTTGTTACGTGCAGTTTCTTATTTTACATTTCACTTTTGTCATATCTATTTTAGGCCTTTTTATTTAAGCAAATCATATCTATACGCTTTACACGGCCGAGTATCATCACGTGGTACAAATCAACTCGCCTTAAATAAACACCATGAATCGATGTAGCAATGTGTGACCAACCGGAATTTGATGCTCGCATAAAAAAATAAAAAAATTATTTCTGTTTATAATATCAATGGGTGCGAAATTATTTTATTCACTGTTCGCAGATATTCGACCTATGACTTTAAATCACGCTTCGGAATTAGCAGGCAATCATTCACATCATATTTGAACGATTTCTCGAAATATTCTTTCCTGTAACCGGTACTACTCGCGACTGCCATCTTAAAAGCTAATGGAATCGTACCAAAGTGCTGTGAGAGACGAGTTGGTCGATTTGGGTATGCGCTTTGACAAATCGCTAAAATAAGTGTGCATTGTAGGCAAATCGTTGTTGGCGCTTCGCTTAAATAAATGTACGCTTTGATCGGTGTTGATACGATTTGCTTAAATAAAAAGGCCTCTAGTCGTTTCTTTTACGTTCATCACATGACCATCACGTGACCTAAAAAATAGGAATCATTTAAGAAATACTACCAGGGGAAATCATAGTCTTGTTCTTCATGACAGACGGTGAATGAATTTTTACCACCAATTCCCATGATAATAATAATAATTCTTTATTTGGGTCAACTATTTATTATGCATAAAATTTTCAATTTCCCATTTAAGTTCGATTGTTGAATCCATTGCTTAAACTGTCTCGCTGCTAAAGCCCCTTTCCAGATTTAGAATTTTTTTTTTTTTTTTTTTTTTGCTTTTCTTTATTTTTTTGATAAACTCTCACCCACCATTTTGATAAACCCATTGGTAACAATTTCAACTCCACCAACCCTAATCTTAGTGATATGAAGGTGACACCAAACGAGCAAGTGGTCTTTGAAGAAAATATCAACCCAAAATCGTCAAGACTAAATAGGGAGAGCTTTTGGATCAACAAACCACAAACCGTTTCTCAATCTGGATTAAACATCAAATATAATTCGCAAATAATTCTGTTCAAAAGTACTGCATGCCAAGCTTCTCGGGTTGTTGAACTCTATTATTCCGAGTTGCAAAATAGATTCACAACTACTTTTATAAAACTGGTCGTAGCCTACTCAAAAAATAGACACCTTAGTGATATCCTTGTCTATGGTAGACTTGATCAATTAACTAGCTTTTGTTGGTTGTCGTATTACTCCATTGGTTGTCGTATAACGTAATGAAATATGTAATGAGGTATGGTATAATATTTGTGTAAATCTGGTTGCTAAATATCCTTATTGATGATAAAACAATCGGTTTTTAGTATAGTGAACCGAATATATTGTAAATCAAGTGAGTCCAATAATTGGGATACTGACTTTCTCGCTAACCTGAGGGTACAGGATTCAATCGTTTAAACGCAATAACTAATTGTTTTTGAAATATATCAGGGAACTTTCGTTGGAGTTCCTTATACAGTTCTTGAATTTTCATTTATTTGTTCAATAGGTGTGATCCGGACATTATTTATACTGTGGTCTGAATGGTTAAAATGCTTTGCCACTGATTTGTCGATATTGGGATTGATATCAAATCTATGACCATTGAATCGTTTTCTTAAACTGTTTTTCGTTTCCCCGATGTATTGCTTTTGACAGATTGTACATGATATAAGGTATATGATGTTACTGCTATCACAAGAAAGGTTTTAGTGATTGGAAATTTCGCGTTATTTGAGCTATTATTGATAAAACTAGTTGAGTTGAAGAATGGGCAGAATTCCTGTATTGTGTGGGTCCAAACTATAAAAATATTACCAAGGAAGCGGACGTTAAAGTGAGGAAGTACTAAGCAAATTCGGAAAATTTCTCGTTCCCATTCTGCCATAAATATATTTGCATATGATGGTGCAAAGCGTTTACCCATAGCCGTGCCCGATATCTGAAGAAAGATCTTTTCGTTAAAAGTGAAGTCATTCCTTTTCAGGCATATTTCTAAAAGATCTAACTGTTGGACTGTTGGACTGAACGGGCTTGTTTTTTGTCGCTCTGGAGTTAACCGAACCGTGACTGCACAGATTAGATTAATTAATGGACATGTGTAAATATTTATGAATGCATCATTTATTGTGATTTAATTTCTTCACATGTTCCAGTGTGGAACGGAACTATGGTAATTATACTATTATACTATGGTTACTATGTTAGTTATAATATTTAGACTGTAAATAGTATTGGACAAAATGAAGTATTCCAGATGCACCATGTCCCTTCAAGCGTAGTGGACCTGAGGTAAATATGGCTCAAGGTGACATGTCTTTATGTAAGTACTGTTTCGAACAAAGATTTGGTCCGTCAACCAGAAGAACCACAAATAGTGTTAATAAGAAAACCGCTCATCAACAACAACCTCAGGAGTTAAATCAGTCTGCTGATGTCAATAGTAATCAGAATGACACTGAAAACAAAGAAAGAGTTGTTATCTGCGATGTCCTATTAGCATATATTTTGTACTCAATTAAAAACAGTTCATGTGAACATATCAAGAACGCTTTACTGGGCCATTATACCTTAGATGTCATTAGTCGAAGTAAAAATAAGCTATGGGACGTTTGTGATAGTAATATAATTGGTGAACGACCAAGAAGAAAAGACTGAAAAAGAAGCTCATGTGTGTGATATTATTGGAGCCTTCGCAAAAATGGATAAAAATGGATGCCTTCCGGATATAGTGGTGAGTGCCAATGATTTGGGACTAATACCCCGTGCATACCCCGAGGAACTAAATAACATTTCTATTGCGGAGCGCATGAATCGCCTCGAGTCAAACATGTCACGCCTACAAGACATACTTGATCATACTATTTGTCAAAACATGTCAATTAAAGAAAAATTGGACCAAAATGCACAAATTCAACCAATGACATATGCAAGGACAGTGGAGAATAATTTATCCATACCACAAAAACAGTTTAAGCATCCCCGCCCAGTCTCACCTTTAGAACCTGGCCGAGTCAACAACAGGCGCAGACAGAAAGTGACAGAGACCCCACAGAATGATACCAGTAATGCATGTCAACGAGATATATCAACTGATCGTACCAGTCAGACCTCGAATGCATCATCAGCTAGTAAAATACATGTGCCTCACACAAATGTGCAATATGTTAGTTATCAGGATACAACCGACACAAATGAGTTTATAGTACCAAGCTACAGACACAGACAGCTCAAGAGGTATGAGAATAAAAGACGACAGGTAATTCAGGGAAAATCTTCAAACAATTCACACCCAGTTAATTTCATTGGAGCCCCTGAACCTTCTAGGTACCTTTTTATCTACAGAGTCGATAGTAAGACTCGCGATGCTGACATATCCAGTCATCTCTCATCAAGAGATTTCACAATCAGGGAATTAGTTTGCATTTCCAACCCAACATCGAAATATAAATCCTTTAAACTCACAGTCCCTATATCTGAATTTAAACGTCTTTTCGACGAAACCCTGTGGCCTACCGGTGTAAGAATTCGTAAATATGTCCCTCCAAGGCAGGATGAAAACAAAACATAAGTGCTTACATGGTACAGTTCTCTTGTGCCTCATACAATTCAAATGGCCATGGAGCAGGCCGTTTTGAATATATAACAGCTCTATGTAGAACACATGATTTCCTATTTGTACAAGAACATTGGCTTTTTGAAGATGAATTATCATTATTTGAATCGAAAATCCAAAACATTAATGTTCATGGAGTATCAGGCATGGACAGTGGGAGTCTCCTGGCTGGAAGACCTTACGGTGGCTGTGCTATTTTATGGAAGAATACCCTAATATGTGAAGTAACCCCTATGCCCTCATCGTCCAAACGAGTGTGTGCTGTCAAGGTTAAGTGGGACAACCTGTCATTTTTATTATGTTGTGCTTACATGCCATGTGACAATGGAAATAATGCTGAATATCAAGAAACGTTGAATACTATTAATCAAATTATATGTGACAGTAATGTGGATCACTTACTCATTGGAGGTGATTTTAATTCTGATTTTAGCAGGTCTAACATTAGAAATACTAATCAACATGTAATACATGTAAATTTGGTATAGAACTTAACTGCTCTGATGTTAATTTCACTTTTGAAAGTAAAATCAACGGCGAACGCTCAGTTATTGATCATTTTATCATATCTGAAAACATATTTAGTAAAGTTAAATATTTTAAGTCCTTACATGATGGTGACAATATGTCAGACCATTCGCCTGTTTGTGTTTTGTTTGATATTGATGTAGATTATTTTAACTTTCATTAATGAATATTCCCGCAGATGCACTGCATTGCCACGATCATTTTTGCACTAAACACAACGAGGATCTCGAACGTTATTTTGAAGCTTTAATTAAATGTAGCTTGGTTTGTGCGGAAAAATGTATTCCAAAATCTAATATGTCAGTTAAGTCAAAAATAATTCCTGGGTGGAATGAAAATGTTAAAGGAGCTAGACAAATTGCTCTATTTTGGCATCAAATTTGGAAGGAGAATGGTAGTCCACGCCATGGTCTCTTAACGTCAATAAGAAATCGCACAAGAGCAAAATACCATTATGCTATTAGAGCCACTAAAGCAGAAAGTGACAAATTAAGTGCCCACAAAATGGCAGAAGGAATCCTTAACAATAGAAATAGAGACTTTTGGAATGAAGTCCGAAAATTAAAAAGCAAATCCTCTTTTTTAAGCAATAATATCGATAACCAAGTGGGTTCTGATAATATTAGTAATGTCTTTCTTGATAAATACGAAAAACTATATAATTCCGTCTCATTTAATGAGAATGAAATGTCTGTTCTTCAATCTAGTATTAATGAAAATGTTAGCGACTGCCGAAGTAATGCATGTGGTGCAAGTCATGCAATTACTGTGATGGAGATTTCTGAAAGTATAAAAATGATAAAACCTAAGAAAAACGATGGCAACTTGGGACAGTCATCTGAGCATCTTACCAATGCTCCACAATCTTATTATGTTCATTTATCCTTAATTTTAAGTGCTATGCTAAGTCATGGCTGTACCCCACATAATTTTGTTTTATCTACGATTATCCCGATCCCTAAGAACAAGAAAAGGTCTCTTAATAATTCTAGTAATTATAGAGGTATAGCACCCAGTAGTCTGATAGGTAAATTAACTGACTATGTATTTATGAAACGAAACGAGAACGTACTGAAATTATCAGATCTACAATTTTGGTTTAAACAAAATCATTCTACTACTCACTGTTCCTTCATAATCGATGAGACAATTCAGTATTATAAAAATAATAAATCAGATGTCTATGTAACTTATCTTGATGCATCCTCAGCCTTCGATAGGGTCGAGTCTATTAAGCTTTTCAAATTGTTGTTATCACGAGGTATCTGTCCATTAGAAGCAAGATTTTTGTTAAATACATATACGAACCATAAGATAAGGGTGAAATGGGGAAAATCGATCACAAATTGTATACCTGTTAGTAATGGAGTGAAACAAGGTGGAGTTATCTCCCCTATCCTTTTTTGTGTATATATTGATGAACTTTTATCTAGATTGAAAAATAGTCGCATTGGATGCCATATTGGAAATGTTTATGTTGGGGCGTTAGCGTATGCTGACGATGTGACCCTGATAACACCTTCCAGACAATCCCTTATTGAACTTTTAAATATCGCTAATGTTTATTCAAAAGAATATGATGTTATTTTTAATCCAGATAAAAGCAAACTTGTTATCTTTAGTCATAACAATAAAAGTACCAATATACCAGATATCATTTTTAATAACAAAACAATAGAAATTGTTAGAAATGAGTTACATTTAGGGAATTATCTCCATTTTGATTCAAAAGAGCTACAAATGAGTCAATGTATAAATAGATTTATTACAAAATTTAATATAATGTATTCTTGTTTTAAACATGCATGTTCTAAGGTTAGATATAAATTATTTAAGACCTATTGTATGCCACTGTATGGAAGTCAGTTGTGGGACTTTTCACATAAAAGCATTGAGAATTTTTATACAACTTGGCGCAAATGCATACGCAGGCTTTATGACATCCCATATCGGACTCATAATAAGTTAATCAATTTTATATGCAATGATTTTAACGTCCATGTACAATTATACACAAGGTTTTTAAAAATTTTCTATGCAATTAGGAAAAGTAGTAATATCTGCACTAAAATCTGTGGCAAACTTGCGTTGTATGGCAGCAATTCAATAGCCTGTTATAACCTTAACTTGATCTGTTATAAATATTCTGTAAATAAATATGATATTGACAAATATAGTCTGACAAATATGTTAAGTACCATTTACGAAATAGAAAATAGTGTTGATGATGACCTCATGATAGATATAGGTGCTATCAATGACATGATACTCCTAAAAGAACAGTCAAAAGATAAAAATATGATCTCAGAATTAAATGAAATTATAGAATACTTTTGTATTAAATAACTAAAATTGTTATTATATTTTTTGCAATTTTTCTATATGTTTGTCATTGTATTGTTTTACATGTACTAATAAATATTATTATTATTCCTCTTCTATTAGATTTTGGAACTACATGCTTATCACTGGTTCTCCCACCCCAAGCTTTTGACTGAAACTGTATAATTACAGTTGGTGAAATGTCTACTAAGACCTTCACAGTATTGAGGTGTTTGTAGTCTGAGCAAGTAGCTGTTTGAACATCAAGGCTGTTTGGTCTTTCAATAAAGAAAAACACGGAGCAGTCAATTATTCCTCTTGATGCATTTAGTACATGCTCCTTGAAGGAATTGGTTAGTGTCTTTTTCACCTCTTCCTTTGGTGGTTTGTATATAAGGTTCTTTAACAGATGTGATAATAACTTGATCCAACTATAGAATGTCTGTGATGTAAGGATACCACTCACTCCAAAAATATCAGATAAAAACTCTAAAGTTACATTTTACCTTAGCTTCATAAGTGTTAACATTAATTCTTGCTTAATACTAATCTTCCTACGTGGACCTGGTTTACCTTTACTAACACTGTGTTTCTGCACTTTGGTTGACAGGAACGATACTTTCTATGCTGGTCCAGGATATTGAATAGTCTTGCATCGTCTAGTCAAGTAATTTGAAAAAACACTTTTTGTTAGGAACACCTAAATACAACCTGATTTTTTTGTCAGATTTTGTAATTGAATGCACTAAGAACTGTTTAGGCTCATTATCTTTCACATTTAGCATGTTTTTTAAGTGTTTAATCCTCAGCTGGAGCTTGCAGATTTGAAGTTGTTTCTGTATACAACCAGCACATTCACAGCAGTCAGAACAGTCACATTTTATAAACAAATGAATAGTTGTGATCTGAAAGGCTGAGTTTGGACAAGAGTGTGTGTGAACAGTTCGTCTGTTTCTCAAGGGCTTGCAGCATGCTTGACGATAAATTGCTGTCACTTTGAGTATGAGGAGGATCTTCCGGTGCCGCTACATCTTGGGACTGCCTGGGTGTGCGTTCTTAGGGGGGTTGTCTAGTCACACCGGGATTAAGGTCATATCAGCAGAGGATAAGGATTTTCTGCTGATGGACTAGCATTCTTGAAGTGAACTGAACAAATGCGTGTGTGTGATTTTTGTTTCCAAAAGTAAATGACTCTTTAAGCATCTCTGAAGACAGTTGTATGAATAAGAACAGTTGGAAACGAAACAATTCGCCATTTTTGAGCGTAAACTACTGCAACACAGCTGGCCGGCGAACGGTGAATCACTCGCGCATGCACAACGGGAAACGTGAAAGAATCTATTATATATGAACTAATGGTACCTTGTATTGAACAATATCTCTCGTTCCAATTCAGCAGCGAACTCGAGTTGTACACCTTAAAGATTACTCGACATTTTCAAAATAGAACAAGACAAGGTAAATTATTCTGATAGGTATTAAAATATATAATTGTTTGTCGTTTTACTGTACGAATAAAATATCATTTTAAAGGGAGATAACTATAGTTAATTGAGGGTGCACTCGTATAGACTCTGACCACTAAAATATTGATTATGTCATTTTATTTTGATTAATTGTTGTATGTCTATAACTGTCTAATTTTAGGTCTAGAATTGAAATTTGATTTCTCAAATTCATCTTTCTTCAGATTGGAAATACGATAACTAAACTAGAACGTAATAAGATTGGTATTTGAATTTGAAGATATAAAAATTGTTCAAAACAATGTTTGGTCTAGATTTGATATTTGGTGTCTGAAATTGCTTTTTCTTCCAGATTGTGTTAAACGATAAGAGATATAATTCTAAAAATAGCGGTTTTGTTTGTGTGCAGTGACAATCAGGCAGACGTTGATATAATATAGTGGTCTACTTTCAGTTTGACTTTATCAAAATTTTCACGGTCATGCTATATTGAATTTTTGTACAGAAACCAAGTATTGGTCAGGCCTTCATGTGATATTGTAGAAAGTTTTCAATGAGATTTTTTTTGAAAAGTTCATAGAAGTTTTCGTTTCGTGATTAAACATGGAAATATATAGAAAATGAAATGGGCATGCAAAAGCCATTGGAGCTTACCTCCCTTCAACCATTTAACTGTCCTCACTAACTTGGACTACAGAATTAGGATCCAAGCTTCAATCCCAACAAAAGTGGAATTGAAGTCTGTTTCCGTTGTGTGATGCAGGTCGGAGGGATTGATAAAAAGCATTCAGTCGGTCGGTGTGACAATAAATACCCATGTACTTCAGCCTCTCTCGACAATTGGCACACGTTAAAAAGAGTAGGCTAATGCTTCTGTACTGGCAAAATGTCAGTGCACGCTGCAATACGTTGTCTGTCTTTATGCAAAAGAGTAAGACGTAAATTTCATTTCGTTTTCTCAAACATCTACAGTCCAGCCCTTTTCTTAGGATTACATGAATCACCCTTTATTGATATAACTGACCATTGGAAGGGTTCCCTCCCATCAGTCATATAGGTCACGTGTTATACATCTTATAACAACAGAGAATATACATGACTGGAAAACTAATCCCCTGTCTTCTACCTATCAATATATGGACTGTTCCACACAGATCAGATCATTATCTGTGTTTAAGTTTGAGTTATAGAGTTATAGAGAACTGTAAAGAAGAAAAGTAAGTGATAAATTAGTATCGTTTATTCAACATAATAAGTTATTATAAATATGAACCATGTTTAAAAATAATTAAAAACATTATAATATGGTGTTTGTATCACATGTCTTCAAAAGGCTGGACGTTATCATCTGGTGGTTGGGTAGTAAAACATATTCAAATAAATTCTACCTTTTAGAATGAATAAAAATAGATTTATAAACCAGGTCAATAAGAGTATAATCTAAGAGGCAGTATCTAATTAAGTAGTATTTAATTGTAATTAATAATTAACAAGTAGAAGATTATAATTTGTTATACACTGAGGTGAAGGTGAATACAACACCTCATATAAAACTATTTGGATAAAGTGAACCACCGTCCTATATTTATTAAAAAGAGATCGTGTCTTTAACTAATCATGAGGTGAGATGTAAACGGGAAGAAAAGAAATCACTGATATAAAACGATATATACAATTACAAATATTTATAATATATGGTAAGTATAAAATAAAAACTTAAACTCATAGAATAGATATAATCTTATACTAGACATAAATATTTACAATTATTGACAAAGAAATACAAATTAATCTATACTTTAATTTTTAGGTGGTATGAGTTAATCTATAATTTATTTCTAGTTGGTATGCGTTGAAAGGTTAATCTATGATTTATTTCTAGTTGGTATGAGTTGAAAGGTTAATATATAATTTATTTCTAGTTGGTATGAGTTGAAAGGTTAATCTATAATTTATTACGTATTTCGACTTTGTCAAAAACGTATTGTAATCGTTCGGATTATTTTTTTTTTTTTTTTTTTTTTTTTTTTTTTGTAATTCTTGGATGAGGTTGCAGACAAACTGGTAAAAGGTGCAGAAATTCTAAATCTACAGTTGATCTTAGAATGATTTCTATTATCAAATAAAACAAAACCGGAAGTTCTATCTCTGACAGGAAGTGAGAACCGGAAGTTCAGGTTTTTTTGCTTTAGCAAGTTTATTTTCAGTTCGATTTTGACCGGATTTTCAGATTTGAAAACTTCAATGTATTTGTCAACTAACAATTATAGGTTTTATGCAATTAGGTTAAATATTTTACCCACGATTTGCAATTCAATATTCAAGGGTCATCGGCAAAAATTTCAGACCGTGATTTCTCCTTTAATATAAATGGTAAAATTTTGAAACTTGACCAGTTGATAGGCGATATGTTTATAATTTTTGAAAAAATGTAAAAAAAAAAATTCCACTTCCGGTTTAGCCTCAAATGACGTAATTACGTAACTTCCGGTCTATAACTGCTAGGTGAAAAGTGAAAACTGTTTTATAAATAACTTGTCAATAGTAATTGATTTGACCTAAATAATTAGGTCAAGCTGCCATATCGGCCGCCATTTTGAATTTTCGTTACAATTCTTAAATCCGAAATTCAGACACTACTGATGACCGATTTTGATGAAATTTAGCACATAGATACAATGGATCATTATCTACCTTTTCTTGGAGACCGATTTTCAAATTTCGTATTTTCTTTCGAATTATTTAAATTTCGATTTTTTCAAAATTAGGTCACTTTAACGGCTACGGAAGGTGTGACCCACTTAATCTATGACCTTGAAAATTAAGTCAAATAATATTCAATATATTTTCTACGAGTAGATATTTTTTTAAATTTTGGCTTACTTAAAAAATTCATAGAGATAAGTGTACTTAAAGACAGCAAAAATTGATAATTTTCATATTTTCGCCATCATTAACCGTTACGGAAGGTGTGACCTAATTATTTTATGACTTTGAAAACTAGGTCAAATGATATTCAATATATTGTCTAGATGTAGGTAATTGCAAATTTAGCCTACATAATATTTTAAGGCTCTCGAAATACGTTCATAATTGTAAGCAATTCTAGTTTCTAGTTGGTATGAGTTGAAAGGTTAATCTATATTTACGTATTTCGACTTTGGCGAAAACGTATTGTAATCGTTCGGATTATTTTTTACGTATTTCGACTTTGGCGAAAACGTATTGTAATCGTTCGGATTATTTTATTACGTATTTCGACTTTGGCGAAAACGTATTGTAATCGTTCGGATTATTTTATTACGTATTTCGACTTTGGCGAAAACGTATTGTAATCGTTCGGATTATTACGTATTTCGACTTTGGCGAAAACGTATTGTAATCGTTCGGATTATTTTTTTTTTTTTTTTTTTTTTTTTGTAATTCTTGGATGAGTTTGCAGACAAACTGGTAAAAGGTGCAGAAATTCTAAATCTACAGTTGATCTTAGAATGATTTCTATTATCAAATAAAACAAAACCGGAAGTTCTATCTCTGACAGGAAGTGAGAACCGGAAGTTCAGGTTTTTTTGCTTTAGCAAGTTTATTTTCAGTTCGTTTTTGACCGGATTTTCAGATTTGAAAACTTCAATGTATTTGTCAACTAACAATTATAGGTTTTATGCAATTAGGTTAAATATTTTACCCACGATTTGCAATTCAATATTCAAGGGTCATCGGCAAAAATTTCAGACCGTGATTTCTCCTTTAATATAAATGGTAAAATTTTGAAACTTTACCAGTTGATAGGCGATTGTTTATAATTTTTGAAAAAAAGTGAAAAAAAAATTCCACTTCCGGTTTAGCCTCAAATGACGTAATTACGTAACTTCCGGTCTATAACTGCTAGGTGAAAAGTGAAAAATGTTTTATAAATAACTTGTCAATAGTAATTGATTTGACCTAAAAAATTAGGTCAAGCTGCCATATCGGCCGCCATTTTGAATTTTCGTTTCAATTCTTAAATCCGAAATTCAGACACTACTGATAGACCGATTTTGACGAAATTTAGCACATAGATACAATGGATCATTATCTACCTTTTCTTGGAGACCGATTTTCAAATTTCGTATTTTCTTTCGAATTATTTAAATTTCGATTTTTTCAAAATTAGGCACTTTAACGGGTACGGAAGGTGTGACCCACTTAATCTATGACCTTGAAAAATTTGGTCAAATAATATTCAATATATTGTCTACGAGTAGATATTTTTTAATTTGGCTTACTTAAAAAATTCATAGAGATAAGTGTACTTAAATACAGCAAAAATTGATAAATTTTTATATTTTCGCCATCATTAACCGTTACGGAAGGTGTGACCTAATTATTTTATGACTTTGAAAACTAGGTCAAATGATATTCAATATATTGTCTAGATGTAGGTAATTGCAAATTTTGCCTATATAATATTTTAAGGCTCTCGAAATACGTTCATAATTGTAAGCAATTCTAGTTTTATTTTTTTTTTTTTTTTTGTAATTCTTGGATGAGTTTGCAGACAAAATGGTAAAAGGTGCAGAAATTCTAAATCTACAGTTGATCTTAGAATGATTTCTATTATCAAATAAAA
>JAUJPP010000005.1:42878520-42895262 GCA_030562195.1 Nipponacmea schrenckii
TCGGTGCTCCAATGCAATTGCACTCAGACCAGGGCCCAAACTTTGAATCACATGTTTTCCAAGAGTTGTGTAAATTATTGGACATAGAAAAAACTAGGACTACCCCCCACAGGCCAGAATCTAACGGCCTTGTGGAGCGAGCGAATAGAACAATAGCCAATATGATCTCTGCCTATGTCTCTAAAAATAAACGAGATTGGGATAGGTATATATATTTGTTACTCATGGCTTATAGGTCTTCGAAACATGAATCTACGGGCGTTTCCCCAAATGAAGCTGTGTTTGGCCACGAAATTAAACTACCTGTAGACAGCGTTCTTGGAACCATCGAGCATAATTCTGGCTCAACCATTGTAGAAACTGAGTACCTTCAAAACATGTCTGAAAAATTAAAAATAATACATGAAATTATTAGAGGCAAGCTAAGGTTTTCTTCCAATTCAATGAAAAAAGATTATGATAGGAGTCTTCAATTAAATTTATATAAAGAAGGAGATGTCGTGTGGTGGTTCAATTCCAATCGAAATAAAGAAAAGGGGGCCAAGTTAACCAAGCCCTGGGAGGGTCCTTTCTCGATAACTAAATGTATAAACGATGTAGTATATAAAATTCAAAGAGATAGGCGATCAAAACCGAAGGTTGTATATCACAACTACCTGAAGCAGTTAAGTTCTATACCAAATTTACATGTATTACATGTTGCAAAATTTTTAAGATTAGTATTTCTTATGTTAGACCTGCTAAAATCAGAATTAAAATCACCTCCAATGAGTAAGTGATCCACATTACTGTCACATATAATTTGATTAACAGTATTCAACGTTTCTTGATATTCAGCATTATTTCCATTGTCACATGGCATGTATGCACAACATAATAAAAAAGACAGGTTGTCCCACTTAACCTTGACAGCACACACTCGTTTGGACGATGAGGGCATAGGGGTTACTTCACATATTAGGGTATTCTTCCATAAAATAGCACAGCCACCGTAAGGTCTTCCAGCCAGGAGACTCCCACTGTCCATGCCTGATACTCCATGAACATTAATGTTTTGGATTTTCGATTCAAATAATGATAATTCATCTTCAAAAAGCCAGTGTTCTTGTACAAATAGGAAATCATGTGTTCTACATAGAGCTGTTATATATTCAAAACGGCCTGCTCCATGGCCATTTGAATTGTATGAGGCACAAGAGAACTGTACCATGTAAGCACTTATATTTTGTTTTCATCCTGCCTTGGAGGGACATATTTACGAATTCTTACACCGGTAGGCCACAGGGTTTCGTCGAAAAGACGTTTAAATTCAGATATAGGGACTGTGAGTTTAAAGGATTTATATTTCGATGTTGGGTTGGAAATGCAAACTAATTCCCTGATTGTGAAATCTCTTGATGAGAGATGACTGGATATGTCAGCATCGCGAGTCTTACTATCGACTCTGTAGATAAAAAGGTACCTAGAAGGTTCAGGGGCTCCAATGAAATTAACTGGGTGTGAATTGTTTGAAGATTTTCCCTGAATTACCTGTCGTCTTTTATTCTCATACCTCTTGAGCTGTCTGTGTCTGTAGCTTGGTACTATAAACTCATTTGTGTCGGTTGTATCCTGATAACTAACATATTTCACATTTGTGTGAGGCACATGTATTTTACTAGCTGATGATGCATTCGAGGTCTGACTGGTACGATCAGTTGATATATCTCGTTGACATGCATTATTGGTATCATTCTGTGGGGTCTCTGTAACTTTCTGTCTGCGCCTGTTGTTGACTCGGCCAGGTTCTAAAGGTGAGACTGGGCGGGAATGCTTAAACTGTTTTTGTGGTATGGATAAATTATTCTCCACTGTCCTTGCATATGTCATTGGTTGAATTTGTGCATTTTGGTCCAATTTTTCTTTAATTGACATGTTTTGACAAATAGTATGATCAAGTATGTCTTGTAGGCGTGACATGTTTGATTCGAGGCGATTCATGCGCTCCGCAATAGAAATGTTATTTAGTTCCTCGGGGTATGCACGGGGTATTAGTCCCAAATCATTGGCACTCACCATTATATCCGGAAGGCATCCATTTTTATCCATTTTTTCGAAGGCTCCAATAATATCACACACATGAGCTTCTTTTTCGGAACGTACAGCAGAGTCTTTTCTTCTTGGTCGTTCACCAATTATATTACTATCACAAACGTCCCATAGCTTATTTTTACTTCGACTAATGACATCTAAGGTATAATGGCCCAGTACAGCGTTCTTGATATGTTCACATGAACTGTTTTTAATTGAGTACAAAATATATGCTAATAGGACATCGCAGATAACAACTCTTTCTTTGTTTTCAGTGTCATTCTGATTACTATTGACATCAGTAGACTGATTTAACTCCTGAGGTTGTTGTTGATGAGCGGTTTTCTTATTAACACTATTTGTGGTTCTTCTTGTTGACGGACCAAATCTTTGTTCGAAACAGTACTTACATAAAGACATGTCACCTTGAGCCATATTTACCTCAGGTCCACTACGCTTGAAGGGACATGGTGCATCTGGAATACCGTCACACTTCATTTTGTCCAATGCTATTTACAGTCTAAATATTATTACTAATATAGTAACCATAGTATAATAGTATAATAACCATAGTTCCGTTCCACACTGGAACATGTGAAGAAATTAAATCACAATAAATGATGCATTCATAAATATTTACACATGTCCATTAATTAATCTAATCTGTGCAGTCACGGTTCGGTTAACTCCAGAGCGACAAAAAACACGTCCGTTCACTCCAACAAAGACACGCTTTACTGGAAATACCAATTAAGAAGGCCAAAACCGATATGCCACAAATAAATATAGAGGCATTTCCAGCACCTATGGAACCATTCCCAGAGGTAGACGCTCTGTCTCTGACTGCGTCTTCAGGTTTTGACTTCGATTCAATCTTTAACGACGGGAACCAGACAGATTTAGTAGCCGATCTAAATATTTACCAACCAACCAGCACAGTTGATCTGAAGTTAAAAAAAATACAAACCTGCCAGAAAAATCCTGTACATCTGATAGTGGGTGGATTTAAATTTGCAACCAGCATTCCCACATTAACAGCAGAACCTTCACTACTGTCAGCTATGGTAGCGAAGGATTCCATAGTAAGCCACCATCTCGTAGATAATATCCCAACCTACACATTAGATAGAAATCCAAAAGAATTTTCAGTTATACTCGACTATTTGAGAAACAAGGATTATGGAAAGTCAAGGTATTACTTACCCCACACCACCAAACAATTAGAGCACCTCTTATTAGAAGCTAGTTATTATGAACTAGAAGGACTGAAAACTATCATCATCCAAAAACTTGATGAGACCAATTTGGTGGAGATAAGTTGTTTCATTGCCTGTACCACTTGAGTCGAAATTCCTGCAGTAAGAGACGTCGTAATAAGTTATATTTAATTTATTGTACATATATTTAATCATATTATATTTCCATTTTTAGGGGATATCTATTCATATCTTGTTATGCTAGGCTAACTTGTACGGTCAGAAGTCATTCTATTGCCATCAAAATCTTAAAAATGCCTTCGTATTTGCCTTGTTATATTTTAAGCAAGAAACTTACCCGTTTAACTTCATTGTAGATATTGTTGACATTTCAAATTATTTAATCATTCGAGACAAATTTCGGGAGGGGGTAAAGTTACGGTCTAGCCAAGCGTTTCCTTAGTGTATTTCATCTTTTGGTTAGGCTTAACGTCTATTTATTTACATTCATCGAGCCACTTCCGGTTTCGCGCTTCAAGCATGAAACCGATTCATATTTCATGTTTATATATAAGTTACGATATTTTTTATGTCATACTGAGATCCAGAATGTTCCCTTTGTCAAGATTTTAGGTATAACAAAAGATGTTAATATAATACTTGCATTTTATAGGCCAAATTCTACCAGTTTCGCTTTCACGTAAATCTACTAACGTGGGCGCCGCCATATTGTGTTATGACGTCATGACCCACAAAAAGTATAAATAGACCGAGGTCATGTCATTTTGACCGAACTGGAAATACGATCAGTTCCTCTCAGGCTGAAAATACCTAAAATTACAGGCTTGAAACTATGGTTGCGCCTATGGTGAGTTATTAAATTCTTCGTAAACTATTCGAAGATAATAGTGCATTTATTCGATAATAGCCTAGTAGTCATTTATAAAGTATTTTAATGCCTACGCTATTTTGCGATCATCCTAATTAATAACTAAATAAGTCAAACAAACTTAGTCATAGGCGATTGAAGCCTTAACGCCTAAAGTACAGACACCAAGTGGCTACAAGGCATTGGACGACTAAAACCTTCATTTCAATTCTGTTAGACTATATTATTATTAGAATTCAAGTCTTTTAGGCAAACGTCGCCTCACTAAGGTTACGGCGACCTGACCTAATCTCTAGGATCCTAATACCTAACACAGTCGTTCTTTACCTAGAATATTGTAATCATCATTTCATGAACCGTACGAATTAATCTAAGACTTAATCAATAGTCAGATTTGGCCTGCCTGAGGTTGACTTGTTTTATGAATTAAGCACGATTAAATTAGGCATATGTGTTTCATTTATCTATTTATAACTATCGTTAATAAATACCAACTTTAATGTACTTATTGTAAATAAATTTATGTTATTTATTTTATCTGTTTTGTTGTTTACTACTCTGCATAGCTAGATCGGAAACGGATCTTAATTAGGGTTAGCACCTATGAGTCACTAGCATTAGTCTATTACCCTATCTTGTTTGCGTCATACCCCGAGCGCAACAGTACTCTAGGTATTTCTGGATACAATCCAATGGATGTTGTTGTTGGTGTAGTTGTTGGTGCAATTGTTGATTTTACTGGGAGATGTTGAAGGACAGTGTACTCTGTTTCTGCTTTCATCGTGGGTTCTTCTTTTGTTGGTTTTCTCAATTTCTTCCCTGACCTCAAGCAATTAAGTTTATATTTTTTTGAAAACAATAATGCCAATAATAACTAATGCCAAAATAATTATGACCAACAGGACAATAGTATAAGCCCATTCAGGAAAGATTGAACCTTCCTGTGTAATTCATGCACAAGATGATCCATAGAGATTTCTTTGATATTTTTCAAATATGGTGGGAGCCTTAAATTAGTTAGGGTTTTAAAATTATCCAATATAGGTTTCCAAATATGTGAAATAGAATTTGGAACAACTGTAATTCGACAATTTTGCGTAATTTCTTTTTCGTTTTCCATAAACAGCGCAACGATGCAGAGTTTACTAAGGTTAATTGGACACACCGGACTCGCAACTTTACAATAAGACATTAAAGGTGTACTGCAAGATTGAGCTTCTGCTCAATATATATTGTTCGAGTGCGATTTATCGCCAATATATCAAGATTCTAAATTATATTTAGTTATAGCCTCTTCTATGGAAACTCTACCAACGTCGATAGATATTACATTGACATACTGATATAATACTTTAAGATCGTGTATCAAAGTGATCAACCATTTCGAACGAGATGTTGAAATGTGATTTAGTGGTCTAAACATTACATTTTTACTCAACCTAAATGCCTCGGTTGATGCAAAATCAGAATCAGGTAACCCACATTATCTAAATATAAACAGTGAAACTGTATAATAATTAGTAAATTCTATGTCACTCAAGGTACATACGTTTACCTTAACATAATCCTGAAAATGGATTAATTAAAATCATAAGTGTAATCACAGCAATTCAGCCAACACCTATCATGGCATCAATCGATGACCATTAATTTAATCATTTAACCGGTTTTAATCATAGCAACTTGGCTATCACTTCTAGAAGAATTTTTGTTTTTTCAACTTTCCGTCGACGTTTCCTCTTACTGAGTGCGTCGACCTCGATCGGCTCATCATCTTCGTCAGATGACATGTCTTGATCGATATCAGATTTTTCGATCCTTTCATTTTCCAGAGCTCTTTGATCAGTTTCAGATCTGTCTTATTCTCGAGCTCTTAAACGCTTAGAGAGTTCCATCAATGGAATGTCTTCTTTGCTGGAAGAACTTTCTCTCTCTCTTTTATAGCGTTGAGTTAACGAGGGTACATTATCATTAGCTTCGCTTTTATCACTCTCCTCACTATCAGAGGGGGTAGCAGCCTAATTTGTTTTCATGAGTGGACGTCCAATTGCCTCTTTAGGTACGTCCCATTCGTCTATATGAGCAAGACGGAGATGTCTGGCGTGAGTTTTCGTGCCGGATCCATCTAGCTGATTCCTAATTACAAAGGAAACCGGAGAAGTTTGCTTAATGATTCTAAAATAGGGAAACCACTTCTTATCAAGTTCTCCCCTCTTTGTATGGTTCTTTAAATATACGGGCATGTACCAACTGATAATGTCCAAACCGACGCATAATGTCCAAACATCTTTATCAACGCATAATGTCCTAACTTCCATCACATTTTTGTCCAAAACAACTCAAAGTGTCCAAATCGACGCATAATGTCCAAAATTTTGCTAACGCATATTGTCCGAACTTTTTGACGCATAATGTCCAAACATTTTTTTAACGCATAATGTCCAACCATTTTGACGCATAATGTCCAAACTTTTTGACGCATGCCAATAATGTCCATACTTATGTCCAACACTGATTTCATTGTTTCACCCTTGTTCCACGATTTTTTCCTTCCTATGAAGGTTGGAATTTTATTGGGGGACCCCATTCGTGAAATCATGCATGTTTGGTCTTTCAGCCCAGGTGTGGTTTAGTTTCTTGGATCCATTTGATTAAGCATCATCTAGAACCGTGCTAGAATCTATAAAAATGGGATAAAGACGTACCTTAAAATCACTCTTTATTGACTATCAGACTCATTTTAATCAAAGGAACTAGATGAGAACGTACAGAAATTTTTCAAAAGTATACTGCCTGGAGAAATCCGTAAAATTATTACATGATAAATATCCGAAGTAGCACCAGAGTTCAGTGAACACATGTCTCGGCCGGCGTGTGTATTTTGAGTTATGTATATACTGTACCTACACACCAAATTTGATCGCAAAATTGATTTCAGTTACTGGGAAATGCACTTGATATAATAAGGTGTACCCCCTATACACTACCCACACATCAAATCTGATGAAAAAACTCCTTCTGGTTACAAAATTACTTAATTAGGCAATCAGTCTAATGATTGAAACGGGAAGAAATTAATTTGGAAATTAACGTGTCCCTTTAACTGTGAAGATAAATTTCATTTATTTGAAAGATATCCTCTTTTCTAAACATATTTCTACATTCCATATGCTCAGTTTGCGTGAAAAGTAGACATTAATATTTTACTGATCTCCTACATCAACTTATGAACTGGATGATGAACTCATATTAAAATCTGCGAAGTATAATCCTCATTATTTAAAGAAAGAAAGTCACTTCTAAATGTTATGTAATTTATTTATGAATTTATTCCTGTTACATTTCTCCTGATATGAACCTCTTCTGGAGCCATATTCACGAAGCCCTCCAATATGGATTAGATTTCAGAAAAGCTTACATAAATCTTTAAATGAGAAACATCTCAAGTTTACCTGCAGCTCAAGTTTTTATTAGCGGAATTTCAAGTTAAAAATCAACTAATTCCAACTTTTGGCCCGTATGCACCAATTGAAATTGGGCCTACCTGAATAACATTAACTTTTAATTTAATTCTATATTTTGTATACACCACATAAAATTGGCTAATTTAGTGCTAAACTGAAAGTTGTTCGACACCATTTTAATTCTATTCGTAAATCAAAATAAAAATTCCTTTTGTTACTCTTTCATGTTTCAAAATGTAAGGTTATTTCGACGATTTAGATAAACTTGATGAAATCAACCGTGTTATTCTCATCAGTAGACATGCCAGGGATCGCCTGGACCCCTTCACATGGTTTTCAGAGGAGGAATTTAAAGCATGGTTTATACTGAATAAGCCATCACTTATAGATATATACTAAATATATTTAGTTAATTGTTAGTTAGTGGTGCCTACAAAAAATAGACTTAAGCCTATCGTTAAATATATTAATTAAATCTTTTTGAGGTTTCAATAAATTCTGTTCTTAATTTGATCTTATTTGGTGCATATAGGTACGCCATTTTGTCTAATCTCAGGAAGGCAGAAAGTTGACACTACGTCATTAGATAGCAAGAGAAAACATGGTGGAGAGTAGCGATCCTCATCTGATGATCGGGGACCAGGGCAACCAGCTTCAATCCCTATTATGATCTCAATCCAAACAAAGGTTTGGACTAAAATGAGTCTGATAGTCAAAAAAGAGAGATTTGAATTATCCCATTTTTATAGATTCTAGCACGGTTCTAGATGATGCTTAATCAAATGGATCCAAGAAACTAAACCACACCTGGGCTGAAAGACCAAACATGCATGATTTCACGAATGGGGTCCCCCAATAAAATTCCAACCTTCTATAGGAAGGAACTTCCTGATTTTCAAAATTCGTGGAACAAGGGTTAAACAATGAAATCAGCCTTGGACATAAGTATATGTGTCAACAGATATGGACATTATTGGCATGCTTCAAAAAGTTTGGACATTATGCGTCAAAAAGTTTGGACATTATGCGTCAAAAAGTTTGGACATTATGTGTTAAAAAAATGTTTGGACATTATGCGTCAAAAAGTTTGGACAATATCCGTTAGCAAAATTTTTTACATTATGAGTTGTTTTGGACCAACATGTGATGAAAGTTAGGACATTATGCGTTGATAAAAATGTTTGGACATTATGCGTCAAAAAGTTTGGACATTATGTGTCAAAAAGTTTGGACATTATGTGTTAAAAAAATGTTTGGACATTATGCGTCAAAAAGTTTGGACAATATGCGTTAGCAAAATTTTGGACATTATGCGTCGATTTGGACATTATGAGTTGTTTTGGACAAAAATGTGATGGACGTTAGGACATTATGCGTTGATAAAAATGTTTGGACATTATGCGTCGGTTTGGACATTATCAGTTGTAACAGGGCATGCCAATTTGAAACTTGGTTTTCACGGCATTATCCGCATATTTCGACTGTTTGTCTTTAGCCTTTTTTAAATTTTTATGAACCATTACAAAGGACTCGTGTTGCTTCTCCAGAGCAATCTTATGATGATCTTCACCCAAATATTTACGTCTGGGTTTAAATATATTATCTATAGGTAAAACCGGATCCCTTGAATATAACAAAGAGAAAGGCGATTGCTTGGTCGATTCGTTGACACTAAACCTTAAAGCAGCAAGTGTTTGATTTAAATAAACATCCCATGTGTTCAGGTCATCATTAACCTTTTTTGCTAGAATGTCATGAAGTGTACGATGGGATCGCTCATTTTTTGCGTTGGCTGGAGCATTATAGAAAGATGTTAGTACATGATGAATATTCATTTCGTTTAAAGTTTCTTTCATCATCTTGTTAACGTTTTCAGTGCCATTATCGGTAACTATTTCCAAAGGACAACCAAACCTTGGAAATATTTCGTCGAAAAGTAGGTGAACTACATTTTGTGCTGTTTTATCAGGAACAGGAAAACTTTCAACCCAACCACTGTACCAGTTAATAAACGAGATGATGTATTTATTGTCAGATAAAGTGGTGTGATAGAACTGATAGATCTAGGCTAATTTTAGCCACTTTGCACTGTACTCGGGTTTTGTTGAGTGAGAGCCCTAGTTTGACAAATCACACATTTGTTAATATACTCATGTAACTGTTTATACATGTTAGGGAAATAATATTTTATTTTCATAGTGTCATATACCTTGTCATGATAGGAGGTTATCAATACACTGACTAAATGTACTTAAAATGTACAAACGTGTTATTGGTTCACCATTAGGGTCAGATATAAAATAAACAAGGTTTTCAATTACTAAAAATTGATTGCGTATTTTAGCTTTACACTTCCCTTGTTTTAGGTTTTCGAGTATATTGATAATGTTTTGATCTTTAGATTGTTCAACAACCATATCAAACTCGTTCAATTTTAAATGCTGGATTTCGCTCGTATCATCAGTAATGGGCGCTTGGCACTTGGATCTTGGATTCAGTTTATTTGAGTTTATAACATTTACTTCGAAGCTGTTGTCTCTTATACCAGGTTCCAATTCTTCACTTTCAGAACCACATAAATTATCATGCGAGGCTTTATCGGGCAATCTTGACAGCATATCAGCGCAAGAATTAAATTCGCCTTTAATATATTCAACTTTACAGTTGTAAGATGAAATATTCAAAGCCCACATTTGAACCTTCTTATTCTCCATTGGTGAATCAAGAATATACTGGAGAGGTTTGTGGTCTGTTCGTATAACGAAATTAGAACCATGCAAATAAAAATGCAATTTTTGAAGGCTATAGTTAATAGCAAATGCCTCCTTCTCTAATACCGACCATTTCTGAGCTGACTTAGACAATTTATGTGAAAGAAAATAAACAGGTACTTCTTGTTCATTTTGAACTTGAACTAAACATGCCCCTATGTGTCACTGGCATCTGTATATAGAATGTAGGGTAATTCAGGGTCAGGATAACCTAATAATGGAACAATAGTAAGGCTATCTTTCAAATATTCAAAAGCACTTTGACATTCACTAGTCCACTTAAACCTTGAATACTTTTTCGTTAAATTGATTATTGGCTCAGCAATTTTGGAGAAATTTGGAACAAACCTTCTATAAAAGGAAATTAAACCTAAGAATGAGCGTGTTTCACTGACCGTTGTAGGAGGGGGCATTTGCCTAATTGCCTTGACCTTATTTTCGTCTGGTTTAATGCCTTCAGGTGTTATTCTAAACCCCAGATTTGAGGTTTCGTTCTGTAGGAAGGAACATTTACTGATTTTGAGTTTTAAATCATGGGATCTTAGACGATCGAATACTATTTGTAGATGTTTCATATGTTCTTGAGGAGAATTTGAGAAGATTAAGATGTCATCTAAGTACGCTGCAGCGAAATGTTCCAATCCTTTTAAAACAATATTCATAAGGCTTTGAAACACAGAAGGACTGTTATTTAGGCCAAAAGCCATGACATTATGTTCATAAATGCCTTTATGACAAACAAAAGCTGTCTTTTCTTTATCCTTTTCAGCAATGGGTATATTCCAAAACCCCGATCTAAGGTCGAGTGTAGAAAAGACATTTCCCTTCCCTAATAACGCCAATAAATCATCAATACGAGGTAAAGGATAAGAATAGTATGACTTTTTTTTGATAACAGCATTCAATTTTCTAAAATCCACACAGAATCTCTTAGATTCTGTTATGGTTCTTTTTTCAACTATCACCACAGGAAAATTCCAATTAGATGTACTAGGTCTTATAATTCCTGCCTTTAACATATCATCGACAGCTTTGTCTATAACTTCCCTGTTTTTTAACGAACCCTTGTAAGGTTTTAACCTTATGGGTGGATGATCACCTGTGTCTATTGTCATCTCGACTGTTTTAGTCCTTCCAAGATCCAGATCGCTTGAAGCCAGTCGATCTATATTTTTCCTCAAGAAGGCTAAAACTGCTTCTCGATATTTATCAGGTACGGTAATGTTTTTTAACTGATCGTTTTTACCAGACTCACCGGAAACTTGACAACTTTGCACTGATCTTACTTCATAGTTGTCTAAATTAGACAGCGAGCCTAACACAGTACCCTTTTTAATACGATATGTCTTATTTGTCAGAACAATTGGTAGTAATTTGTTATTTTTTCTGACTAATTCTGATGTGGTAACAGAGTTACCAATCATTAAACCAGGTTCTTCCGAAAAGAAACCTTTCCCGAATGTAGATACCTGCAACATTGCAGTGGTATCCCTGGGTAGTTCTTTTACTTTCCCAGTAACTACATTTTGCGTTTGAGGACGTATCACAATAGTATTTGCCATGCGAATCACGCAATTTAGGTGACTGTCCTCTTGCATCGGGATATACTCTCCTCCCACCCTCATAGCTGACAAATCATAATACAGCCGAACACCATGTTGTGTTAGAAAATCTATACCTAATATCATGTTTCTATTTATATCGGGTGTTACAAAAAATTTGTGTTTAATTTTCTTACTTTTCATCTTGAATTCTAAATGAGCAACGCCATCAATGTGGAGTTTTTCTCCGCTCACAGAATTCAGTATAATATTTTCCTTAGTTAACCGTGGTTTATGCTTTAAATTATTATACAACTTCCTATTGATAAGTGAAACCTGTGCCCCAGAGTCTACAAGACATCTTAATTTTTGCCTATCTATATTTACCAGACAGGTGCTAGGATTTCCTGCCAAACTTATCTTAACGACTCTGAATTTTTAGTTTTAGTTTCCCGAACCTGAATCTGACTTCTTTGTGACTCTACAGTCCTTTCGAATGTGACCTAACCTCCCACATTTCCAACAACGTGGCTGAGATTTATTTCTAGTAACATCGTTTGCGTATCTACATTTTTTTGTTTCATGATTATTTTTATGGCACACCTTGCATTGTTTCGGTCGGGTGTGCCCGATCTCCATGTCCTCCTCTGCATCGCGTGCGCGGTGGTTTACAGACCGAAGCTCAAAACGCTTTTGTAAATTTTGTTCCGTCATTGCATTTTGTACCGCGTCATTTAGCCTATGGGGATTCTGTCTCATTAGGCGGAGCCTTAAATTGTCATTTCTTAGCCCGTCAATGAAAAAGCTTACAAGTTGGCGCTCGACCTCTTCGCCTTCCCGAGACGAATATGCCTCTTCGGAAAGAGTTAAAATTCTTTCTGCAAATAGCTGAACATTTTCGTGTTCTTTTTGTCGGATTTTTCGCAGTAAGCAGAATGTGTGAGAACGATCTGTCACTGCTGAAAATCGAAGAGTTAGTTCTTGCTTTAAATCATTCCATGTGCAGTCGCCATAATCCTGTATGTATCTTTGTATAAAACTTGATACAGGCCCTTTTGCGGTCTGGAAAGCAACGTTTATTTTATTTGAATTATCTAAAGAATTGAGAAGGGCGTATTTTTATACGCCCACATGAAATTGGGGGCGTATATTGTCGTCACCCACATCCGTCCGTCCGTCTGTCCGTCCGTCCACAATTGCTCGTAAACACTCTACACAGTGTAATTCTTGACGGATTTAGATGAAACTTAATATGAGTGTATGATCACGCAAGGATGAACCCTATTGAAAATCAGCGAAATCTGAAAAAAATTAGTATGAGTTCGTGCCCTTGTTCTTGAATGGCTCGTAAACACTCTACAACGTGCAATTCTTGACCGAATTTGATGAAACTTGGTTTGAGAGTATGTTATAACTCAAGGATAAACCCTATCGAAAATCAGCGAAATCGAAAAACATTTAGTATGAGTTATTGCCCTTGTTCTTGAAAACGCGTTCAATTTTAGCTTGTAAACACTCTTGAGAGAACAATTTTTAATGGATTTTAATGAAACTTGGTCTGAGTATTTTTTATCACTCAAGGATGAAGCCTATCGAAAACCAGTCAAATCGAAAAAAAATTAATATCAGTTATTGCCCTTGTTTTTGAAAACGCGTTCAATTTTTAGCTTGTAAACACTCTACAAAGCACAGTTATTGACCGATTTTGACGAAACTTGCTGAAATTGTTTAATATCACCGAAGAATGAACCCTTTTGAAAATAGCACATATCGAAATATATTTAATAGGAATTAAAATTAATAGGAATTGAATTAAAACAGTTTACAAGTCACAATTCTTGAGCGATCTTGAGCGATTTTGACATAACTTGGCATGAGTATTTGTAATCACCTAAGGCTGAACCCTATTGAAATTCAGTTAAATCGAAAAATATTTAGTATCAGTTATTGCCCTTGTTTTTGAAAACGCGTTCAATTTTAGCTTGTAAGCACTCTAGAAAGAACAATTCTTAAAGGATTTTGATAAAACTTGGCTTGAGTATTTGTTTTTACCCAAGAATGAACCTTATTGAAAATCAAATAAATCGAAATATATTTAGTGTCAGTTATTGCCCTTGTGTTTGAAAACGGGTTTAACTTTTTGGCTAATAAACACTCTGGAAGGTACAATTCATGACCAATGTTGACGAAACTGACGAAATTGTTTGATATCGCAAGGAATGAGCCCTATTGCAAATTAAAAATATCAAAATATATCTAATATGAATTATTGCCCTTGTTCTTTTAAACGCGTTCGATTTTTGTCTCGTAAATACATGGCACAATTCTTGATGGATTTCGATGAAACTTGGTGTGAGAGTGTGTTATAACACAAGGATGAACCCTATTGAAAATCAGCGAAATTGAACAAATTTTTAGTATGAGTTATAGCCCTTGTTCTTGAAAACGCGTTTAATTTTAGCTTGTAAACTCTCTAGAGAGAACCGTTATTTTAATGGATTTTGATGAAACTTGGCTTGAGTATTTGTTTTCTCCCAAGGATGAACCCTATTGAAAATCGAAAAATATTTAGTACAAGTTATTGCCCTTGTTTTTGAAAACGCGTTCAATTGAACTCGTAAACACTCTAGAAAGAACAATTTTGAATGGATTTTGATGAAGCTTGGCTTTAGTATTTGTTTTCTCACAAGGATAAACCCTATAGAAAATCAGATAAATCGAAAAATATTTAATGTCAGTTATTGCGCCTGTTTTCAAAAACGCTTTCAACTTTTGGCTTGTGAACACTCTAAACATTCATTTTTGACAAAACTCGCTGAAATTGTTTAATATCAACCAAGAATGAGCCTTATTAAGAATTAAAAATATCAAAATATTATTAAGGGTGAACCCTATTGTAAATCATAAAAATACCGAAAAATATTTAATGTGTTGAGTTAGGTACAATTCTTGACAGTTTTTAATGAAACTAGAGACCCTAGAATAAAATATATGGGGGTAGATTGAATATTTCATTCCACTTATTGTAACCTTACTGAAAAGTTTTTATTTGAAATAAATGCTGCCAGTGGGCGTATATTACCTTGCCTGGCAAGCTATCTTTCAATTATTTGTATCCATTCGCGGAATGCGTAAGGATCCCCCTTAAAAGACGATACGGCAGAGGTTATACTATTGTTTATGAAAGAGGTGGTCAACCCTCCCATTTGGTTAGATAAGTTTACGAAAAATTAATCACCTGAAGCCATAGTAAAAATTGTTACTTACCAACAGAAGTTTTACTGCAGTTTCTTTGAGTAATATCTTTGCCCGTACGAGATCCTGGTCACGGCACCAAAAGAAGTGTATAGATGTAGCACTTCTAGATGTTGAAATGACTTCACGTTGTGTTTTAATATTTTTATTAGGTATGGATCTTCTAAAAAGGTGGTGAGAGAGATATAGGAGAATGGTGGCGGCGAATCCTCCTCTGTTCTGGCCCCCGGTCCAGGCTTGACAGGCTCTCTTATACCACGACCTGGACCCTGGATGCCCAACATGCAGGCTATTAGCTGGCATAGCTTTAATGCAAGGTGTCCACGTCAAACCTGTATGCACAGTCAGTATTAATCTAGTTTAATAATCAAGGACACTCTTTCATCACCTTTACAGTGAAAACAATAATATAATATATCAAATAATTTCTAGCTAAATTAAAGGGACTACATCAGAACCTATAAAGTGTCACACACAACTATCCAAAACTGGATCCAAGCTGACAATAGGACTGTGTTTGGCAACTTTCGACTTTGTTTCTAAGCTTTTCAACTCGTCAGGAAAATACCTATTTTGTTCCAACTTGAAAATGACTAACTCTGCGTTTTCCATATCTTTCACAGTTATACAATTAAACTCACCAGTGTTAATTCCATTCTTTCGAAACTGCGCCATCTTTCCTTCCACATCTAGCTGACTATTTTGAGATGTTGAAGTAGATTCATCAACTCCTTGAAACTCTATTCTTTTCTTGACTAATAGCTGTAATAGTGACATCCACTTTTCGGAGCCAAGATAATGGTTGATATGGAGCTGTTAATAGGAATTTTCTTCAAAATGAGTCATATTGATTTCTGTGATTAGCGGGCTGTTAGAGATCCCATAGGTAAATAGGTGTACCTGTTTGAAAGTTTCTCCTTTCCAGGTATGTTGTGGACACACATAGTTTTACCAATTCTGCGATGCTATTTATGTATTGTATTGAGTTTCGGGATGATGTCTGCTAGCCAGTAAGGATATCGATAGCTGTGTTGGTGGGTACATTGGTAAATAATAATAATAATAATAATAATAATAATAATAATATATATTTATTCGTACTACAAAATGTGTACAATTGATTAATTGATTACAATTAAATGCAGTATAATTATAAAAAGAAAATATATGTACATGAAGTATTATTTACATATAGATACACATCATAAATAATTAATTGCCCAGAGTACTGTCCAGAATTGATCCTACTGCAAACGTGTGCCCAGTCCTTGAGAAATGATCTCGCTAGTGGCGCAAGTAGATTTTTAAGATGTTGTGAAAGTTTGTAATATACACTATTTCTAGAACACACCAGTCTTACTTGTACTGGGTCCTTGATCTGTACTTTATCATACAACAAATTGTCATGTGAATACGATAGAGACAGCAGAGAATTACTTTGCCCTGTATTTTAAGAAAAAAATGTGCTAAAGTCGTGTGGAGCTATTTCCTTGAGTGTTAGCTTAACTGATCAGTTCAGAAAGTTTTGAATTATTTAATCCTCACAATTTCAGTTC
>JAUJPP010000005.1:42895762-42911650 GCA_030562195.1 Nipponacmea schrenckii
GTAAATTAACTGACTATGTATTTATGAAACGAAACGAGAACGTACTGAAATCATCAGATCTACAATTTGGGTTTAAACAAAATCATTCTACTACTCACTGTTCCTTCATAATCGATGAGACAATTCAGTATTATAATAATAATAAATCAGATGTCTATGTAACTTATCTTGATGCATCCTCAGCCTTCGATAGGGTCGAGTCTATTAAGCTTTTCAAATTGTTGTTATCACGAGGTATCTGTCCATTAGAAGCAAGATGTTTGTTAAATACATATACGAACCATAAGATAAGGGTGAAATGGGAAAAATCGATCACAAATTGTATACCTTTTAGTAATGGAGTAAAACAAGGTGGAGTTATCTCCCCTATCCTTTTTTGTGTATATATTGATGAACTTTTATCTCGAAAGAAAAAAAAAAAAAATTCACCATGATCATAACGAGTTTTGGAAGAATTTAGAAGACTGAATCACTCACGCCACACTATCCAGGGCCGAGTTTCACCGCCATGACATTCGTTCCGACCAGATCGTACGATTTCTCAAACCACCACCAAACCAACAGTTTTCTAAATCATCCAATTGATTCTAAATCTACTACTAACGACCACCAAAGTGCAACTACCTAGTTTGCGATATCAGCAATTGCTGGAAGCGAACGTTAACTCGCCATTCACCTACCTACCTCTCGATTGAAAAATAGTCGCATTGGATGCCATATCGGAAATGTTTATGTTGGGGCGTTAGCGTATGCTGACGATGTGACCCTGATAACACCTTCCAGACAATCCCTTATTGAACTTTTAAATATCGCTGATGTTTATTCAAAAGAATATGATGTTATTTTTAATCCAGATAAAAGCAAACTTGTTATCTTTAGTCATAACAATAAAAGTACCAATATACCAGATATCATTTTTAATAACAAAACAATAGAAATTGTTAGAAATGAGCTACATTTAGGGAATTATCTCCATTTTGATTCAAAAGAGCTACAAATGAGTCAATGTATAAATAGATTTATTACAAAATTTAATATAATGTATTCTTGTTTTAAACATGCATGTTCTAAGGTTAGATATAAATTATTTAAGACCTATTGTATGCCACTGTATGGAAGTCAGTTGTGGGACTTTTCACATAAAAGCATTGAGAATTTTTATACAACTTGGCGCAAATGCATACGCAGGCTTTATGACATCCCATATCGGACTCATAATAAGTTAATCAATTTTATATGCAATGATTTTAACGTCCATGTACAATTATACAGAAGGTTTTTAAAATTTTTCTATGCAATTAGGAAAAGTAGTAATATCTGCACTAAAATCTGTAGCAAACTTGCGTTGTATGGCAGCAATTCAATAGCCTGTAACAACCTTAACTTGATCTGTTATAAATATTCTGTAAATAAATATGATATTGACAAATATAGTCTGACAAATATATTAAGTACCATTCACGAAATAGAAAATAGTGTTGATGATGACCTCATGATAGATATAGGTGCTATCAATGACATGATACTCCTAAAAGAACAGTCAAAAGATAAAAGTATGATCTCAGAATTAAATGTAATTATAGAATACTTTTGTATTAAATAACTAAAATTGTTATTATATTTTTTGCAATTTGTATATATGTTTGTCATTGTACTGTTTTACATGTACGAATAAATATTGTTATTATTATAAACATCGATTATATGTAGACATTTCAAAGGTAATATTCCATCAGAAAGTATTTAGTGTTTACTGGTATCTAATTTGTGCTTATTGTAATAAATGTTAGCACTATAAGATGCTAGTGGAGATTGAATAATAAACATCAGTTATACAGACATTTCAAAGGTAATATTCCATCAAAAAGTATTTAGTGTTTACTGGTATCTAATATGTGCTTATTGTAATAAATATTAGCACTATAAGATGCTAGGAGAAACTGAATAATAAACATCTGTTATACAGACATTTCAAAGGTAATATTCGATCAGAAAGTATTTAGTGTTTACTGGTATCTAATATGTGCTTATTTTAATGAATATTAGCACTATATGATGCCAGGGGAGACTGAATAATAAACATTCGTTATACAGAAATTTCAAAGGTAATATTCCATCAGAAAGTATTTAGTGTTTACTGGTATCTAATATGTGCTTATTGTAATAAATATTAGCACTATAAGATGGTAGTAGAAATTGAATAATAAACATCCGTTATACAGAAATTTGACAGTGGAGAATAATTTATTTATCTTTGATTGTGGTTTAAGAGCTTAACTAAGTTTCTTTAGTTAATTAAAAGATTATTCGTTTTAGATTTAACATATCGGTAAAATCCTCAAATTTCCTACAAACTAAATCAGGGGTTGTTTAATTCTATTAAAGGATCCGTAATTACATACACGTCTTGACCCTAAAAATCCATAGTTTATATTTTGTTTCCTCAGATTTTCATTTCAATCCTGTTATTGATTATATCAGGAAAAACTTTAACTGTATTTCTATTTATACTGAGTGTACAATTTCTCTTTCGTTGGATATTTATTGTGAAATATAGTGATATAGACAAAGAGAATTTTTGAATTAACATTAAACATTTTGTAATTGGCTGATGGACAGATTGGTTATGTATATAGTGACGATTATGATATAGTAAAGAGATTAATATATTAAGACAATTATCATTATCAAAGCTAATTGTTAATTGTGGCAGTATCTGCTTTGATTGGATTGACATCAACAAATCTATAGTAACACCAATCAATCTAAAAACATGGCAACAGAATAGAGAACATATAAAAATGAAATCTCATAACCACATTATCATCAAATGGTAAAATACGGCAACAGGTAATATTGTATAAACAGAGCTAAAGGACGTAAGAAAACGTTTAAGTATAAGAAGATTTACCTTGTATCCAAATTATTGTAAAAAGAATCGAATCAAATATTTAAAAGCTAATTTTTCATCAGAAAGTATTTAGTGTTTACTGGTATCTAATATGTGCTTATTGTAATAAATATTAGCACTATAAGATTCTAGGGGAGACTGTATCATAAACATCAGTTATACAGAAATTTCAAAGGTAATATTCCATCATAGTATTTAGTGTTTACTGGTATCTAATAGGTGCTTATTGTAATAAATATTAGCACTATAAGATGCTACGAGAGACTGAATAATAAACATCAGTAATACAGACATTTCAAAGGTAATATTCCATCAGAAAGTATTTAGTGTTTACTGGTATCTAATATGTGCTTATTGTAATAAATATTAGCACTATAAGATGCTAGGAGAGACTGAATAATAAACATCAGTAATACAGACATTTCAAAGGTAATATTCCATCAGAAAGTATTTAGTGTTTACTGGTATCTAATATGTGCTTATTGTAATAAATATTAGCACTATAAGATGCTAGGAGAGACTGAATAATAAACATCAGTTATACAGACATTTCAAAGGTAATATTCCACAAGAAAGTATGCAGTTTTTACTGGTATCTAATATGTGCTTATTGTAATAAATATTAGCACTATAAGATGCTAGGGGAGACTGAATAATAAAAATCAGTTATACAGACATTTCAAAGGTAATATTCTACCAGAAAGTATTAAGTGTTTACCTATATCTAATATGTGCTTATTGTAATAAATATTAGCACTATAAGATGCTAGGGGAGACTGAATCATAAACATCAGTTATACAGAAATTTTAAAGGTAATATTCCATCAGAAAGTATTTAGCGTTTACTGGTATCTAATATGTGCTTATTGTAATAAATATTAGCACTATAAAATGCTAGGAGAGATTGAATAATAAACATCAGTTATACAGAAATTTCAAAGGTAATATTCCACAAGAAAGTATTAAGTGTTTACTGGTATCTAATATGTGCTTATGGTAATAAATATTAGCACTATAAGATGCTAGGGGAGACTGAATAATAAACATCCGTTATACAGAAATTTCAAAGGTAATATTCTTTGAGAAAGTATTTAGTGTTTACTAGTATCTAATATGTGTTTATTGTAATAAATATTAGCACTAGAAGATGCTAGTTGAGACTGAATAATAAACATCAGTCATACTGACATTTCAAAGGCAATGTTGTGTCAGAAATTATTTAGTGTTTACTGGTATCTAATATGTGCTTATTGTAATAAATATTAGCACTATAAGATGCTAGGGGAGACTGAATAATAAACATCATTAATACAGACATTTAAAAGGTTATATTTCATCAGAAAGTATTAAGTGTTTACTGGTATCTAATATGTGCTTATTGTAATAAATATTAGCACTAGAAGATGCTAGGAGAGACTGAATAATAAACATCAGTTATACAGATATTTCAAAGGTAATATTCCATCAGAAAGTATTTAGCGTTTACTGGTATGTAATATGTGCTTATTGTAATAAATATTAGCACTATAAGATGCTAGGGGAGACTGAATAATAAACATCATTAAAACAGACATTTTAAAGGTAATATTCCATCAGAAAGTATTTAGCGTTTACTGGTATCTAATATGTGCTTATTGTAATAAATATTAGCACTATAAGATGCTAGGAGAGATTGAATAATAAACATCAGTTATACAGAAATTTCAAAGGTAATATTCCACAAGAAAGTATTAAGTGTTTACTGGTATCTAATATGTGCTTATTGCGAAAAATATTAGCACTATAAGATGCTAGGGGAGACTGAATAATAAACATCAGTTATACATACATTTTAAAGGTAATATTCCATCAGAAAGTATGTAGTGTTTACTGGTATCTAATATGTGCTTATTGTAATAAATATTAGCACTATAAGATGCTAGGTGAGACTGAATAATAAACATCATTAAAACAGAAATTTCAAAGGTAATATTCAACAAGAAAGTATGAAGTGTTTACTAGTATCTAATATGTGCTTATTGTTATAAATATTAGCACTATAAGATGCTAGGGGAGACTGAATAATAAACATCATTAAAACAGACATTTCAAAGGTAATATTCCATCAGAAAGTATGTAGTGTTTACTAGTATCTAATATGTGTTTATTATAATAAATATTAGCACTAAAAGATGCTAGGTGAGACTGAATAATAAACATCAGATATACAGATATTTTAAAGGTAATATTCCATCAGAAAGTATTTAGTGTTTACTGGTATCTAATATGTGTTTATTGTAATAAATATTAGCACTATAAGATGCTAGGGGAGACTGAATAATAAACATCAGATATACAGATATTTTAAAGGTAATATTCCATCAGAAAGTATTTAGTGTTTACTGGTATCTAATATGTGTTTATTGTAATAAATATTAGCACTATAAGATGCTAGGGGAGACTGAATAATAAACATCAGTTATACAGACATTTCAAAGTTAATATATTCTATATATATTTATGTATATTAATATTGAACATTCTAGAGAACTAAAATTTTATCTTCATGTTAAACCAAGTATTCCTTTGAATATATTTTGATATTTATTATTTTCAATAGGGCTCATCCCTGGGTGATATCAAACAATTCCGTCAAATTGGACAAGAATTGTGCCTTCTAGAGTGTTTACAAGACCAAAAATTGATTCGTTCTAAAAAAAAAAACAAGGGCAATAACTGATGCAAAATATTTTTCGATTTCGCTCACTTTCAATAGGGTTCATCCTTGAATTATAACACACTCTCTCACCAAGTTTCATCAAAATCGGTCAAGAATTGCACCATGTAGAGTGTTTACAAGCATTTTAAGACCAAGGGCAATAACTGATTTCATTATTATTTTTTGATTTTCAAAACAAACAAAAATCCAGGAAATACGTCAGATAAATGACCCACGGGATACAGCATTTTAAATATCATTAAAACCAGAGTGAAAGTTATTATTGTTTGTGCTCGATAAAGATTCCCGTATGTGAATTGAAACGTTGCAAAAATTAAAGGAAGGGGTAGTATATCCATAATATTTATCTTATTTATTTAATGTTCTATCTACTTCTAAATGTCATTTAAAGATCAGAGTGAAAGTGTTTTATCTCATAGCTTATTTATATGTGTTGTTCCTATTATCGACTTTGTTGAATTTTGTATTCATATCTTTAATTAAGATCACTATTTACTTATGTTGGATGGACCATTTCATTTTATGCATTAAATGTTCCCTAACGAATGACCGTCATTGAAGTTGTCCTTACGATGGGAAGCACGCTAACAGTATAGATTCTCACTTGTCAACGAGGAAGGATATATGTATGACTGTCTTGAAAAGCATTCCAAAACACATTACGGATCATGTCAAATCCAAAATATAACCCATATCGAGAACAATACAATACAATACAATACAATACTTTGCTTCTTAGAATTTATCAGGAAATATATTTGCATCAATGCATAGATTATATATGTGTGTCAAGGGACCACTTAATGTAAAAGCACCATATTTGAGAAATAGACGATTTAATTTATCTAAATCAGCACTTTTTATACGCCCACATGAAATGGGGGGCGTATATTGTCGTCACCCACATCCGTCCGTCCGTCCGTCCGTCCGTCTGTCCACAATTGCTTGTAAACACTCTACACGGTGTAATTCTTGACGGATTTAGATGAAACTAAAAATGAGTGTTTATGATCACGCAAGGATGAACCCTATTGAAAATCAACGAAATCGGAAAAAAATTAGTATGAGTTCGTGCCCTTGTTCTTGAATGGCTCGTAAACACTCTACAACGTGCAATTCTTGACTGATTTTGATGAAACTTGGTGTGAGAGTATGTTATAACTCAAGGATAAACCCTATTGAAAACCAGTCAAATCGAAAAAAAATAATATCAGTTATTGCCCTTGTTTTTTAAAACGCGTTCAATTTTTAGCTTGTAAACACTCTACAAAGCACAGTTATTGACCGATTTTGACGAAACTTGCTGAAATTGTTTAATATCACCAAGAATGAACCCTTTTGAAAATAGCACATATCGAAATATATTTAATAGGAATTATTGCCCTTGTTCTATAAAATGTGTTGGATTTTTTACTGTAAACACTCTACAAGTCACAATTCTTGAGCGATTTTGACATAACTTGGCATGAGTATTTGTAATCACCTGAGGATGAACCCTATTGAAATTCAGTTAAATCGAAAATATTTAGTATCAGTTATTGCCCTTGTGTTTGAAAACGCGTTCAATTTTAGCTTGTAAGCACTCTAGAAAGAACAATTCTTAATGGATTTTGATAAAACTTGGCTTGAGTATTTGTTTTTACCCAAGGATGAACCTCATTGAAAATCAAATAAATCGAAATATATTTAGTGTCAGTTATTGACCTTGTGTTTGAAAACGGGTTTAACTTTTTGGCTAATAAACACTCTAGAAGGTACAATTCATGACTAATGTTGACAAAACTCACTGAAATTGTTGGATATCGCAAGGGATGAGCCTAATTGAAAATTAAAAATATCAAAATATATCTAATATGAATTATTGCCCTTGTTCTTTGAAACGCGTTCGATTTTTGTCTCGTTACCACTCAACATGGCACAATTCTTGATGGATTTCGATGAAACTTGGTGTGAGAGTGTGTTATAACTCAAGGATGAACCCTATTGAAAATCAGCGAAATCGAAAAAAAATTTAGTATGAGTTACTGCCCTTGTTCTTGAAAACGCATTCAATTTTAGCTTGTAAACACTCTAGAAAGAACTATTCTTAATGGATTTTGATTAACTTTGGCTTGAGTATTTATTTGTTTTTACCCAAGGATGAACCCTTTTATAAATCAAATAAATAGAAATATATTTAGTTTCAGTTATAGCCCTTGTTCTTGAAAATGCGTTCAATTTTAGCTTGTAAACACTCTAGAAAGAACAATTTTTAATGGATTTTGATGTAACTTGGCTGGAGTATTTGTTGTCTCCCAAGGATGAACCCTATTGAAAAAAGAAAAATATTTAGTTCAAGTTATTGACCTTGTTTTTGAAAACGCGTTCAATTTAACTCGTAAATACTCTAGAAAGAACAATTTTGAATGGATTTTGATGAAACTTGGCTTTAGTATTTGTTTTCTCACAAGGATAAACCCTATTGAAAATCAGATAAATCGAAAAATACTTAGTGTCAGTTATTGCGCCTGTTTTCAAAAACGCTTTCAACTTTTGGCTTGTGAACACTCTAAACATCCCTTTTTGACAAAACTCGCTGAAATTGTTTAATATCAACCAAGGATGAGCCTTATTAAGAATTAAAAATATCAAAATATTATTAAGGGTGAACCCTATTGCAAATCATAAAAATACCGAAAAATATTTAATGAGTTGTTATTAGGTACAATTCTTGACAGTTTTTAATGAAACTAGAGACCCTAGAAAAAAATAGGTTGGAAGGTTGAATATTTCATTCCACTTATTGTAACCTTACGGAAAAGTTTTTATTTGAAATAAATGCTGCCAGTGGGCGTATATTATCTTGCCTGGCAAGCTATCTTGGTTGTATTTAACGAAGACAACTGTTTAAAAACTTCATATTTGTTAATGTGGGGAATTGAACATTCTTCATTAGAATTTAACTTAGAACTTTTAACTTTTATTAATATTTCTATTAACATGCTTTTGATTAATCAATTTGGATGCAATATTTGAAAAAATGAGCATTGACTACCTCGGGTTCTAAAGGAATCAGATCAGATGAATTATTAGCCTTATTAGTTAAGGAGTTGATAACTTTCCAGATATGTTTTGAGTTTTTCTGATCTGAAGCAAGTTTTATGTTAAATTGTTTTTTGGTTTTATCGATCATTTTAATGACCAAATTCCTACACTTCCGATATTCCATATCTTTGCCTTTCTTTTTCAAATCGTCTCTAAAGCGTATTAATATTAAAATTTCAGAGTCTAACCAGGGTGACTTTATTTCATTTTTGACACGTTTTAACTTTAATGGAGCATGGGTATCAATTATTGGCTAGATAATATTGTACCAAGATTCTAACGCAGATTAAAGGAACCCAGGCTTGATTTTTAGGGGTCAAATTTCAAAGGTAAGCTCTGTAGACTATTTCTGATTAGCTAAGCAAATGATTGTCCGAAACAAATCAAGCCTGGGCCCCTTTAAGTATAAATTTTATCAAAAGGGCCTGTTTCAAGATCATTTTTAAATAAACCTACATCAAAATGTTTCATACTCCGGTAGTAAATATAAACATGACAATTTTTTATTCCAGGTAATACAAGTTGGGTAGTGATCAGATAAAACATATACTGGGACATTAACTTCAGTTATATTACCTTCATACACAGCCTGAACAGTTCTTGATAGACGCTTTTGGGTGCTTGATAAGACGGCAATATCGTCATATCGTGGGGCTAGAACGGGGAATCTAACACCCGACCTCAAAGTTGCCGAGCGAAAGGTTACCGAGCCATCGCCAATCCCGCCTTCACCGAGACCCCCGTACAATGTTTTAGAGTGAGCTAGTTGGAGGCCTTACTCTAGTTCATATCCATTATAAAAGTCTTTAAGAGAAACCCCCCACCATGTCTATTAGCAGAAAATAATAGCGGCATAATCCAAAACTCAGAACTTAACTGACAATCTTGTTCATAGCAAACTAAATACAATCTGTACATAAAAGGTTATATTTGGAGACTCATTTTTTTTCTATCTAATTTCAGTTTAGAACAGAAGTAAACCATCCAACAGATTCAGACCTTTTATTCTCATTCTCAATAAAATATTTGTTCTACCCTAGGACTGTAGAATGGGAGAATCAATCCCTCCCTTCCCCGAAATCTAATAGTAAAGCTAACTAATTACTCAGTGAGTTAAGATGTCTAGTTAGGTATCAATTCCCTACTTCCTGAAAGTCTTTGAATCTTGGTATTGTTTGTAGTAAAACTATAATAGAATGGTATTGTGAGTGAATTGAGAAAAGACTGAAGGCCAAATATCTACAGTGATATTACTTTAAGAAATTATGTCTGATTGAAATTATCAGGTCATAAATCATGATATTATAACATATACCGACTGCAGGAGAATTCATAAGCTCAAACCTAAGATATATTGGATACAAGTAGACTTGCAGCACACACAGTAGTGACCCAAAAAGTCCTCAGTTTTGTGAAGCGAAATATTTTTATCAAACTTTTATCTGTGGGCCGAGGACACAAAAACCATATCTTACATTTTCTAGATATTAAAAAATAGAATAATTTGTCTTTATTATGACGTTATAATTAAAATACATAATACAATCGTATGACGTCATTTCCATTGCTGAAAAGAAGCAAATTGGATTTTCTCTGCGATTTTTGAGGATTTTTCTGAATTTCAAGGTGAGATATGTTTACAAACTGAACTATTTTACGTAGAAACACTGCTGTTAGTCGTCGGACTATATTGTACAAGATAACTTTTAACTAATAGAGTTTGCGAGGTTAATTTCAATTCATTTGAAAATGGGAATTTGAAAATTTAGTTTTGGGAAGATTTCCTACATTTTATTCTACATTTTGATTAAAGTTACCTAAAGTCACAGTTACTTTTATATATAAATTAAATATTTCTGAGTTGACACCTTTCCAATCTTTGTCTTGATCGTGAAACAGTCATAAAAAAGGTATCATTCTCTAAACATAGAAAAATAAAAACCTAATATTTATCCATATCTATAGAATTATTTCGACATAAACTATATAATATCATCCACAGAAAAAGTTTCTAATAAGGGCAGTAACCACATCAAGGCAAATAATGTATCACTACGAAAAAAATATATGTTTATTAATAATATTTTGATGTACTCGAGTATAATACCGCTTCTAGAAGTTAGTAAATTTGTATTAAAATATGAAGATTTATCAACTTTTCCAGAATGTCTAAGAAATACAAGCCCCATCCGCCATTTATTGGTTTTGGTGAGACTCCTAAGTATGTCAATCCGTGCATGACAGTGGAGGAATACAAGTATTACGAAAGAGAGTTCTTTGGATTCCTGGAAGATAAACCAAAAGAAACACCTAGCCTCTTTCAAAGATTCAAGCTTTTTACAGGAATTTCCAAAATCACCAAAAATGAAGGTAAGGCACGCTTATATCTTGTTGGTTATTTCACTGGACAAACACGGCAAAGCCAAAAATACACCTCAGGGCAAAATATGTATGTGTTTCAATATGAAACTTTGTTGTGAAGTGAAAATCCTGTAGTACCAGTTTAACATCTAAAACTTGTTCCTATCCTGAATAGTCTATATATTCTATTGTAGAATCAAGTACCATCAAGTACAATATCCAGTCTGGTAACGATAATATGGATTGTTTGAAAAATTCTGGTAAAACAACTCCAAGATCTATTACTAAACTAGTTGTCAAGACAGAAGATACAGATACACAGACTGGAGGTGTCGCTACTTGTGATAAGGAAGGTAAGATATCAGGATGTTTGAAAACTTATTTCTAGGGGTTTCTGGAACAAACTTGATAACTGGAAGTGACTGTGACAATACACCTGAATGGAAGTTAGAGGGTATCTGTATAAAACTCAATTATAATACTAGTATTAAATCCATAGAGAGTGGTGAGAATGGCTTATTTATTTGGCTACCGTTTGATATTTCTGGCTTTAAATTTCATTTACTTATTTTTTCAGTTCAAACGGTTAAACCGCAAAGACGAGTTCTCAAGTCTTTCAGGCGATTCTTCCGATCCTGCAATTGTTTCAGAACAGAAGAGTAAATCATATAACTCGTCTGGGAAGATCTGTAGAATGAACGTTCACTGGTCAACTAAACCACTCGTCAGTTGGAATGGAATGAATGGATAGATATAGGAGGGTGCTTTGAATCTTCAATGTATACAGAAAGACATTAAAATTGTGTGACTCTGTATGAGAGATGTAATATCTTTGACAGTTGAAATCAATAGTACGTAAGGGTGTGTATTTGAGAATGTATGTATTAGTGTGCGTGTGTGTGGGGAGCGGGGCATGGGGTATTAGAGTATTAGTGTGTTAGTGTGTGTGTATGGGGGGGGCATGGGGTATTAGAGTATTAGTGTGTTAGTGTGTGACGTGACGGGGAGTTCATCGGGGTTATGGGGTCGGGATTATTTTGGAATGTGTTTTGTGTTTGTATAAATATAAAGGAACTGTGAGGGAGTTTTGTTAGAGATTTGGTTCTATTAATTGAAAACATAAATAGTTAAACCTTAGTGCAATCTAAACACATATTGTTATAAATTTACAATTGTTATACGTATCTTTTTATATTTGATATTTTCATATTAAAGATTTTTATATTTGGAGTCTTTTGGTTTTTTTATCAATGATGGTTCGGAATGATTCAAGACTTTTTTGCAAAAATCCTAAATTTTGAGTTAACGAGATTAAGAAATCGGTTAGATTTAATTCATCCAAGGTCAATCTTGCCAAAATCTTTATATTGTGTCCCAGGAATCGTGCTTTGACGTTTTCGAGGTAATTGTGTTAATTGCTGCGATTTGGTACCAATACACTTAGGTCGGATTCGAATAGTAGTTTAAGTGGTACCCTAGATCCGCCTATAGCAACACTAAAAAATACTCAAATAATTCAAAAGATTATATAATTCCCTTAAACATATAAATAGTTCCTAGAAAAATATCTTGCTGTTTTAAAATGGTCGATTCCAGAGTCACGCACACGATTTTACATTTTGCGTAGGGATGTTGTCACATGTGTCGATTCTGCAATTCAACATAATGTAAACATCCAAGATGGCAAAGATATAGTTTCCACATATCAAACGAAAGAGTACATCGTTGCACATCTTCTGCGCACGAATTGGTGTAGAAAACAATTGAATTGGAGGGCTTCCATGGTCCAAAAACAATCCAAACACTACTCGCTCAGTAAACGTCTTAAGGTACGCTACTTGGTCTTTTAACGAGCTTGCTGAAAATTGTTTTTTTTTTTCAATGTCAAACTATGTACATATTAGATACCAGTAAACACTAAATACTTTCTGATGGAATATTACCTTTGAAATTTCTGTTTAACGAATGTTTATTATTCAGTCTCCCCTAGCATCTTATAGTGCTAATATTTATTACAATAAGCACATATCAGATGCCAGTGAACACTAAATTACTTTCTGATACAATAATAATTTTATCTTTGAAATTTCTTTGTAACCGATGTTTAATGTTCAGTCTCTCCTATAATCTCATAATGCTGATATCTATTACAATAAGCACGTATAAAATACCAGTATCTATTTGTATGGTTGGCTAGTTGATATTTTACAATGGTGTTCTGCGTTTTATAGTTGAATATTTCTGGATCTGTCAATTCAATTCTTTATTAACCTAGAGTCAGAGACTCATCTGTATAACATATTTACAAAATACATTATAATATGTACATTATGAATCATATATAAGCAATAAATAATAAATATAAATATATCTAGGAGAGTTAGGTGAAAAGTAGTCGAACATTTACTAGCACATATTAAATATCGTCCAAGGTTTCTTAAGTCTTTTATATTCGTGGTAAGTGCTATATAGCCCGTTTTGGTGCTGATGCACTTTAATACATTTCATTTCATTTACATTCGTGGTGCTCATTAATTTGAAAAATTTATAAATATTTATGTCATGTTTGTAGAGTGATTGGTGTTACCTAACAATTGATTTCTTAATGTCTGTTGTAAGTGGAGATAGACATTAATCAATAGAGAAACATTTATTATTAACAATAAGCTGTAACTTTGATTGTGTTTTAAGAGAATAATGACGTTTCTTTGGTTAATTAAAAGATTATAAAAATTATTTTCTTGAAATTTAACACTCCGATGAATTCCTGAAATTGTTATAGCAAATTCCTTTAAATTAAATCGGTGGTTTTAAAATTTTCTTTAAGGATCCGTTATTACATTAAGGTCTTGACCCTTAAATCCAAACTTTTCATTTTTTTATCGCAGGTTCTCATTTCAATCATGTTATACGGATATAATAGCGTGACCGAACAGGACAATATATAATTGTATATTTATATTTAAATAAGTAAACAATTTCTCTTTCGTTGTATATATATTGTGAAATAAAGTGATATAGACAAAGACAATTTTTGAATTAACATTAAACATTCTGTATTGGCTGATGGACAGATTGGTTATGTATATAGTGACGATTATGATATAGTAAAGAGATTAATATATTAAGACAATTGTCATTATCAAAGCTAATTGTTAATTGTGGCAGTATCTGCTTTGATTGGATTGACATCAACAAATCTATAGTAACACCAATCAATCTAAAAACATGGCAACAGAATAGAGAACTTATAAAAATGAAATCTCATAACCACAATATCATCAAATGGTAAAATACAGCACCAGGAAATTTTGTATAATGATAGCAGAAGGGCGTAAGACTACGTTTAAGTATAAGAAGATTTACCTTGCATCAAAATTAGTGTAAGAAATATCGAATCAAAAATTTAAAAGGTAATTTTTCAGCAGAAAGTATTTAGTGTTTACTGGTATCTAATATGTGCTTATTGTAATAAATATTAGCACTATAAGATGCTAGGGGAGACTGAATAATAAACATCAGTTATACAGAAATTTCAAAGGTAATATTCCATCAGAAAGTATTTAGTGTTTACTGGTATCTAATATGTGCTTATTGTAATAAATATTAGCACTATAAGATGCTAGGAGAGACTGAATAATAAACATCAGTTATACAGACATTTTAAAGGTAATATTCCATCAGAAAGTATGTAGTGTTTACTGGTATCTAATATGTGCTTATTGTAATAAATATTAGCACTATAAGATGCTAGGGGAGACTGAATAATAAACATCATTAAAACAGACATTTCAAAGGTAATATTCAACAAGAAAGTATGTAGTGTTTACTAGTATCTAATATGTGCTTATTGTAATAAATATTAGCACTATAAGATGCTAGGAGAGACTGAATAATAAACATCAGTTATACAGACATTTTAAAGGTAATATTCCATCAGAAAGTATTTAGTGTTTACTGGTATCTAATATGTGCTTATTGTAATAAATATTAGCACTATAAGATGCTAGGGGAGACTGAATAATAAACATCAGTTATACAGACATTTCAAAGTTAATATATTCTATATATATTTATGTATATTAATATTGACCATTCTAGAGTACTAAAATTTTATCTTCATGTTAAGACCAGTATTCCTTTGAATATATTTTGATATTTATTATTTTCAATAGGGCTCATCCCTGGGTGATATCAAACAATTCCGTCAAATTGGACAAGAATTGTGCCTTCTAAAGTGTTTACAAGACCAAAAATTAATTCGTTCTAAAAAAACAAGGGCAATAACTGATGCAAAATATTTTTCGATTTCGCTCACTTTCAATAGGGTTCATCCTTGAGTTATAACACACTTTCTCACCAAGTTTCATCAAAATCGGTCAAGAATTGCACCATGTAGAGTGTTTACAAGCATTTTAAGACCAAGGGCAATAACTGATTTCATTATTATTTTTTGATTTTCAAAACAAACAAAAATCCAGGAAATACGTCAGATAAATGACCCACGGGATACAGCATTTTAAATATCATTAAAACCAGAGTGAAAGTTATTATTGTTTGTGCTCGATAAAGATTCCCGTATGTGAATTGAAACGTTGCAAAAATTAAAGGAAGGGGTAGTATATCCATAATATTTATCTTATTTATTTAATGTTCTATCTACTTCTAAATGTCATTTAAAGATCAGAGTGAAAGTGTTTTATCTCATAGCTTATTTATATGTGTTGTTCCTATTATCGACTTTGTTGAATTTTGTATTCATATCTTTAATTAAGATCACTATTTACTTATGTTGGATGGACCATTTCATTTT
>JAUJPP010000005.1:42912150-42936245 GCA_030562195.1 Nipponacmea schrenckii
CATTTACAACAGACATTAAGAAATCAATTGTTAGGTAACACCAATCACTCTAAAAACCCTGACAGATCCAGTAATATTCAACTATAAAACTCAGAACACAATCTTTCGAATTATTTAAGCATTTTTTAGTGTCGCATAGCGGATCCAGGGTTCCACTTAAACTACTATTCGAAACCAAATCGCAGCAATACCACAACGGTGTCTTGGTTTCTCCGACAAAGACTCTCCGCCTCCGACTATCCGACAAGCCATTTGAGACTTGATCTTCGAGAATCGAAAAGCACGTTTTTCTAATGAAGGCTGCAATAAAAAATTGAAATGTTTTTATAATGTATGACGAAACGGAACTTACAATAAACAAATATTGCTCTTTTTCAACATGAAAATATTTAGCACTGTGGTGGGTTAAACGTGAATGTACAATTAGCGCGCCAAGTTATTATTTTATTTGTGAGTAGAGATAATGTAGGCGACTGCATTTTCAAATTTCTGTTGTGAAATCGTAAATAGGCCTATAGTCATAGGTAGCCTGTAGCAGCCTATACGACCTGAATTTAAATTTCCTCAAGTTTTAGGGAATGTAACATTGTAATAAAAGTGAAATCTAGATTCCAGCCTCTCTAAAATTGTCAAATACATGCAGTTGTACGTTCTACTTTTCTGCACCTGTTTGGGCTAGTGAGGAAGGGCAGACGCCATGTAGTGTGCAATGAGGTAAATTTGCCAGGACAGTAGGCCTATGAGCCTACTCTTATTTTCGATTTACAACTGTCGAGGGATCTTTAACCGGGCCTTGATTTATCGTCCTAGACGCTTATTCCATGTCATCCTCTCTGACCTGCATCACTAACAGGGGGAAACCGTCTTGAAAATCCAAAAGTTGTATCTCGACCCATGCTCTGCACGTTAAAGATCTCTCGACAGTTGTAAATCGAAAATTAAGAGTAGGCTCATAGTCCTACCGCTGGCCTGGCAAATTTACCTCTTTGCACACTACATGGCGTCTGCCCGTCCTCACTAGCCCAAACAGGTGCAGAAAAGTAGAACGTACAATTGCATGCATTTCATTTAATTTCTAACAATTAGACTACCATAGAGGCGGAGTTTAGATTACAATGTTACATTACCTAAAACTTAAGGAAATTTAAATTTAGGTCGTATAGGCTGCTACAGGCTACCTATGAGGATGGATTTCAAAAGCCTACCGCCACCCGCTGCCAACCGGCCTACCGATAGCAAAAAAAGGCGCCAAAATTGGTATTTAAATGTAAGGATAGTAGATTTTCATACAATAAAACGACACTATTCAATTTGACGGAATTTTTGTTGACGTCAAAATTATGGAATCAAAATTATCTTAAGAATGAAACAAAAAAAAAAAAATTTTCAGCGATTTTTTCTTTTTCCAAGTGCTGGAAGTGTGCTTCCAGTCTTGGTGAAGCGTTTTATCAACTAAATATACTGCTGATTTGGTTGGATTAACAGGAGGAGCATTCGCAGAATTTTATAGTCTACGTCAAGGATTAACTTTGAAAAAAGTTCTAAAAGGTGGAAGAAAGATCCCTTGGCCTTGTTGATCATCCATGATGCCGACGACGTTAAATAAATAAATTAAGGGCTGTAACTCTGAAACAAACGACCTTCCTGTCGTGATCATTTAAAAAAGATTTAAGGCTACTTTTACGGTTAATTGTGTGTCCCATTTGAATACAAATTAGATTATTGCTTTTTTGGCATGTATTGTATCAGTTAATGTGAAGAAAAACATCGCTGAAAACGAAAAGAAAATATTTATTTTTTTCGTTTCATTTTTAAAATAATTTTGATTCCATAATTTTGATGTCAACAAAAGTTCCATCAAATTGAATAGTTTCGTTTTATTGTATGAAAATCTACGATCCTTAAATTTAACAATATCTATTTTGGGGCATTTTTTTCCTTCCGGTAGGCCGGTTGGCAGCGGTTGGCGGTAGACTTTTGAAACCCACCCCTACCTATGACTATAGGCCTATTTACGATTTAACAACAGAAAATCGAAAATGCAGTCGCCTACTTTATCTCTACTCACAAGTAAAAATAATAACGTGGTGCGCTAATTGTACAGTTCACGTTTAACCCACCACAGTGCTAAATATTTTCATGTTAAAAAGGAACAAGATTTGTTAATTGTAAGTTTCGTTTTGTCATATGTAATAAAACATTCCAACTTCTTATTGTAGCCTTCATTAGAAAAACGTGCTTTTCAATACTCGAAGATCAAGTCTCAAATGGCTTGTCGGATAGTCGGAGGCGGAGAGTCTTTGTCGGAGAAACCAAGACACCGTTACCACAATTACCTCGACGCACAATTCCTGGCGAATTTGGCAAGAGTGACTTTGGAGGAATTAAATCTTACTGATTACTAAATCTCGATAACTCAAAGTTTAGAATTTTGGCAATTAAGTCTTCTCTTCTCGATCCTTGAATCATTCAAAACCGTCATTGATAAAAAAAAAAAAATACTCCAAATATAAAAATCTTTAATATGAAAATATCAAATATAAAAAGATATGTATAACAATTGTAAACTTATAACAATATGTGTTTAGATTGCACTAATGTTTAACTATTTATATTTTCAATCAATAGAACCAAATCTCTAACAAAACTCCCTCACAGTTCCTTTATATTTGTACAAACACAAAACAAATTCCAAAATAATCCCGACCCTATTACCCCGAAAAACTCCCCGTCCCCCCTTAGCACACCCTTACACACATGCACACACCCTCCCTATCATCTATTCCCCACGGCAGCTTACATACACCCACTCTACCCTATTACCCCATCCCCCCACATAAAGACCACCCGTTTACACACATAATCAAATACACACCCTTACGTACTATTGATTTCAACTGTCACAGATATTACATCTCTCATACACAGTCACACAATTTTAATGTCTTTCTGTATCCATTAAAGATTCAAAGCACACGTCTATATCTATCCATTCATTCCATTCCAACTGACGAGTGGTTTAGTTGACCAGTGAACGTTCATTCTACAGATCTTCCCAGACGAGTTATATAAGTTACTCTTCTGTTCTGAAGCACTTGCAGGATCGGAAGAATCGCCTGAAAGACTTTAGAACTCGTCTTTGCGGTTTAACCGTTTGAACTGAAAAAATAAAGGTATGAAATTTAAAGCCAGGAATATCAAACGGTAGACAAATAAACACCCCATTCTCACCTCTCTATGGATTTAATATTATAATTGAGTTTTATACAGATACCCTCTAACTTCCATTCAGGTGTATTATCACAGTCACTTCCAGTTATCAAGTTTGTTCCAGAAACCCTTAGAAATAAGTTTTCAAACATCCTGATATCTTACCTTCCTGATCACAAGTAGCGACACCTTCAGTCTGTGTAGCTGTATCTTCTGTCTTGACAACTAGTTTAGTAATAGATCTTGGAGTTGTGTTACCAGATTTTTTTAAAGAATCCAAATTATCATCAGTTGCTCCTTCAAATTTACTTTTGTTAGCAGACTGGATATCGTTCTTGATGGTCGGTACTTTATCTACAATAGAATAGATAGACTATTCAGGATAGAAACAGGTGATATGTACATGGTACTACAAGATTTTCAATTCACAAGAAAGTTTCATATTGAAACACTTACATATTTGCCCTGAGGTGTATTTTTGGCCTTGTTGTGATTGTCCAGTGTAATCGCTTATGGCAAATCCGCTTATGGCAAAAACAAATCCGATCAGGGATAACTGGTAATTTTATAACTCTTATTATATCTATGTACTCAAAATTTAAAATCTAGAGTTAACTACAACGGAGCGTCCTCGGACTATTTTCCATGTGTAAAAGGTTTGATGCAAGGGGAATCCTTATCCCCAATATTGTACTCATTTTATGTATTGGATATTGAATCTGAATTAATCAAAGGTAACTGTAAACCTCTACGAATACATGATATTAATTTGTTCTTAATTATGTACGCCGATGATACGGTATTATTAAGTGAAACCCCAGATGATCTACAGGAAACTATTAATACTATAGTAAAATACTGTGATAACAATGCTTTAATTGTTAACACCAAAAAAACTAAAATTGTAGTATTCCGTAACGGGGGAAAGCTAAACACAGCCGAATCATGGACGTACCGCGACGAAACCATCGAAGTGGTCAATTCTTTTAATTATTTAGGCATTGTATTGAATTATAACGGTAATGTAAATCTAACTCAAAAGACTTTAGCAAATCAGGCACAAAAGGCTAACTTTGGCATCTTAAAAATCATACCCGAAAATAAATTCAATATCACCACCAGTTTAGCCGTATTCGACACTTACATTTCCTCAATTTTAAGATATGGTTCCGAAATATGGGGATACCATTCTGGTAATGAAATTGAAAAAGTGCACACAAGATTCTGCAAGAAGGTCTTAGGAGTTAGATCCTCCACAAATAATAATTACGTTTATAATGAATTAGGAAGATTTCCATTGATTGTAACACGCACTATTAGTATAATCAAATACTGGACCCTATTATTGGACACCGAAAACACAGTTCTAAAAGCCATATATGAAGACATGTTACACCATTATTTATTATCTAGAAACTACAGTCCTTGGTTGGAGTTTATTAAAAGAACACTAGATCAGTATGGCTTTAGTAATATTTGGCAATCGCAAAGAGCTCTGAACATTAGGTCTTTTATATCCGAGTTCTCTCAACGCGTCAAGGATTGCTATGTACAAAAATTGAAAGGCAATATAGACATTTCTAGCCGATGTATATATTATAAATATTTTAATAATAGATTTACCCTACAATTTTATTTAGAAAAGAATATCCCTTTTAAGAACCTTATTTGTCAGTTCCGCATATCTGCGCATAGTTTAGCCATCGAAACAGGTAGATATGATCATAAAGCACGAGAAGAAAGAGTTTGTTCACATTGTCCACAGGAAATAGAAGATGAGTATCACTTTATCTTAGTTTGCCCTAAATATACAGATATCAGGAGAAAATACATAAAACCCTATTATTGGAGGAAACCGTCCGTTTTTAAGCTAGTAGAATTACTCAATTCACAATCAATATATGTTTTAAAAGGTGTAGGTAAATATCTAAACTGGGCTCTAAAGTTAAAAGATCAGTGATGTATGAATCGTTTCATTCATGTTAAATGAAATGACATTGATTTTATTTAATTACATTATGTTTTTAAAAGTCACCCTCCCACACCTTCCGTCGCTTGGCTGTAATCAATGATATTATGTATTTTGTAAATGCTTATGTACGTTGTATACGGCAATAAAACAATAAAACAATAAAACAATAACCAACACGCTACAAGCGTGCCTTACCTTCATTTTTGGTGATTTTAGAAATTCCTGTAAAACGCTTGAATCTTTGAAAGAGACTAGGTGTTCCTTCTGGTTTATCTTCCAGGAATCCAAAGAACTCTCTTTCGTAATACTTGTATTCCTCCACTGTCATGCACGGATTGACATACTTAGGAGTCTCACCAAAACCAATAAATGGCGGATGGGGCTTGTATTTCTTGGACATTCTGTAAAAGATGAAAAATCTTCATATTTTGATATAAATTTGCGGTATTATACTCGAGTACATCAAAATATTATTAATAAACATATATTTTTTCGTAGTGATACATTATTTGCCTTGATGTGGTTACTGCCCGGATTAGAAACTTTTTCTGTGGATGATATTATATAGTCTATGTCGAAATAATTCTATAGATATGGATAAATATTAGGTTTTTATTTTTCTATGTTTAGAGAATGATACATTTTTTATGACCGTTTTACGATCAAGACAAAGATTGGAAAGGTGTCAACTCAGAAATATTTAATTTATATATAAAAGTCAGTGTGACTTTTGGTGACCTTAATCAAAATGTAGGAAATCTTCCCAAAATTAAATTTTCAAATTCCCATTCTCAAATGAATTGAAATTAACCTCGCAAACTCTATTAGTTAGGAGCTATCTTGTACACAATAATCTGACGATTAACAGCAGTGTTTCTACGTAAAATAGTTCAGTTTGTAAACATATCTCACCTTGAAATTCAGAAAAATCCTCAAAAATCGCAGAGAAAATAAATTGAAATTGCGTCTTTTCAGCAATGGAAATATGTCTCTTATGACGTCATACGATTGTGTTATGTATTTTGATTATAACGTCATAATAAAGACCAATTATTCTATTCTTAATTTAGTGAGCAAACTGAATATACATGTATCTGTTGTTTGTAGGGTAGTTTGTCGTAATAATAGTAACTTCCATGTATAATTGCAAACTACCATTTTCTGCTTATAGACATGGTGGGGGGATTTCTATTTAGTTCTAAATGGTCTTGCTGTATTTATTGTCTCAGGCAACCTTTTTCTCGGCAACTTTGAGGTGGGTGTACGATTCCCCGTTCACGCTTTTTGCGTTTGTATTTTTCATGTAAAGTCGAACACTGTCTTTACTCTCATTTTTATCATAGAGAGAAGAGTTTTCGACACTAGATTAGGCTGTGCATAGCTAATTCTAATTGTCTTTGACTGCTTAGCCCTTTCGGTGCAACTAGCGAGAAGTGTTTAGAATGTTTTTAGAGCATGGAAGTCCTCCATTTCAATGTTTTTTTTTACACCAATTCGTGCACAGAAGATGCGCAACGAAGAACTTTTTCGTTTGATGCGCAAACCATATCTTTGAACCAGTCATAGCCCTTCCTAAGGTAATAATATTTCACTTTGAAAAACAGTTTTCCGCCAGCTCGGTAAAAGGCCTTGGGTTAGGCAAATATTAGATACAAGTAAACACTAAATACTTTCTGATGGAATATTACCTTTGAAATTTCTGTATAACTGATGTTTATTATTCAGTCTCCCCTAGCATCTTATAGTGCTAATATTTATTACAATAAGCACGTATTAGATACCAGTAAACACTAAATACTTTCTGATGGAATATTACCTTTGAAATTTCTGAATAACTGATGTTTATTATTCAGTCTCTCCTAGCATCTTATAGTGCTAATATTCATTACAATAAGCACATATTAAATACCAGTAAACACTTAATTCTTTCTGATGGAATATTACCTTTGAAATGTCTACATAACCGATGTTTATTATTCAGTCTCCCCTAGCATCTTATAGTGCTAATATTTATTACAATAAGCACATATTAGATATCAGTAAACACTAAATACTTTCTGTTGTAATATTACCTTTGAAATGTCTGTATAACTGATGTTTATTATTCAGTCTCCTCTAGCATCTTATAGTGCTAATATTCATTACAATAAGCACATATTAGATACCAGTAAACACTAAATACTTTCTCATGGAATATTACCTTTGAAATGTCTGTATAACTGAAGTTTATTATTCAGTCTCCACTAGCATCTTATAGTGCTAATATTTATTATAATATGCCTAAATTCGATACCAGTAAACACTAAATACTTTCTGTTGTAATATTACCTTTGAATTTTTTTTATAACGAATGTTTATTATTCAATCTCCTCTAGCATCTTATAGTGCTAATATTTATTACAATAAGCACATATGAGATACCAGTAAACACTAAATACTTTCTCATAGAATATTACCTTTAAAATTTTTGTATAACAGAAGTTTATTATTCAGTCTCCCCTAGCATCTTATAGTGCTAATATTTATTACATATAATAATAATAATAATAATAATTTATTTATTAAAGTGTCACACAGCATAATACATTATAAATATACACATAAAATACGGTTAAAAGTATTCGCTGCCCAGCCAGATTGGCTTACGAGACACTAGTCTCAGAAATACTAATTTCACATTTACAAGATTAAAATAGTAAATATATCAATATAAAAATACAAAAAAGAAATATCGCGCTATATATATCACAGTTAAATACAACAAATTACTAATAAAATTTATCGAACGGATTTTATATCACATATAAAGCACTCATTTTCAAAGTATTGTTAGAATAATATTAAGTATCATCAGGAAGTAGAGAACCGACAAAGACTGTAAATCACTGCGTACGGCCTCGGACAAAGCAATAATAGTTTAAAAATAACAAAGACAAAGCCAGCCTCTGTCCGACTTCCACTTTCTTATATTACTTAATCTTACATAATGAGGGCTAAATTAAATCAGCTAAAAAATAAAACGTTTTCGTCTTTGGAAAGCGTTACGAAGGAAACCTGAGGAGTGCGAAATAATAATTTCGTTACACATTAAAAAATTAAGTTGTTCCACCTCGGTTTAAAACATTAAAATAGGGGTTTTAAAAAACGTTGGCTCTAGCAAATAGATCATACCTGAGATCATCATAAAATGGGCATACTAAGAGAAAATGTTGTTCGTCTTCTATTTTACCAAGATGACACAGAGTGCAAAGTCTCTCGTTCAGAGGGGTGGGGGAAGTGCCAAACCTACCAGTTTCAATCGTTAAGGGGAGGCTACCACAGCGGAATGCCGCCATAACCTTACGGGCACTCTTATGTACAATTGCCGTAACATATGGTTCTGTGTAAATAGAATGTTTATAGTGTCTGTAGGTACGTAACTTATTACGATTGACAAGGTTTCTGTCGTCCCAAAGCTGCCTTTTCCAGTCCAATTGATCCATGTCCCATAATATTCCCCATAACGAATTAATATTGACATAATTTACATCGTTGAATACATTCAAACTATTGCCTAGTTTTAAAACTCTACTATCCCAAGAGGACCTCCTCCTCAACGACCAATTTTGAACAGATTTACAAAGGGGGTTAGAACTATTTTGTATTCTATTCCACAGCCTAAAGACTTCTACCTTAAGAATAGCATCACTGCAGAGCCATCCCATATCGCCCCTTGCTGCCAGATTAGACGTGCGCATAGGTACACCCAGGAAGAATTTGCAAGCTTTCTGGTGTAGGGTATTTATGCATTGGTGTTTGTTTACTCCCCATATCCCAGCCCCATACGTGAAAACAGGTTTAACAAGACAATCATATAGTTTACAGTACACGGCATAGCTCATACCACCAGCATTATTGAATTTTGTAATCACTGCACTTAAAGCCCTATTAGCAGACAAAGCTAGTTGCTTGGCACAAAAGGAAAAGTCTAGAAACTCGTTTAGCCAAACCCCAAGATATTTATACGCACTACTGGTTTCTAAATCTAAGTCCCCACATTTAAAGTCAGTTTCACTTCTCGGGGTATTTGGGGGTTTCTAAAATGGATAACATTCGTTTTATTTCTGTTAATAGAGAGTCTCCAAGTTTTGCACCAGTTATAGATTACATCCAATTGTCTCTGTAAACCTTCCGCCGTAGGGGACACTAATACGATATCGTCAGCGTACAGCAGCATCGATATCATCGTACTATCAACTTGAATGCCGCATTGCAGACTGTTAATTTGGGTCACCAGATCGTTCACATATATTGCGAAAAGGGTAGGGGACAAGGTGCAGCCCTGTTTCACTCCTAAGGAAAGGGGGAAACCACGGTGTCCTATGGTTATTGACTTTGATAGAACATGATGTATCACGGTAAAGGGCTGAAATGCTATCAGTGAAACAACCTCGAATGCCTATAGATTGGAGTTTATATTTTAAACAGTCACGATTCACAGTGTCGAAAGCTTTTTTCATGTCAATGAAACAACTGAATGTGTCCTTTTTTGCAGTTTTACGGTTCTTTATAATGTTAGTTAAAATATAGATATTATCTAAACAGTTTCTGCCTTTACGGAAACCGTTTTGCTCTTCGGCCAAGACATTTTCATACTCCAGCCAGCGCGATAGTCGTTGATTCAGGATATCAGAATAAAGCTTGCATGGAACTGATAGTAGAGTTATGCCTCGGTAAGATAAAGGATCCATGTCACTTCCACCCCCATTCTTAGGGATTGGGGATATAACACCTTTTCTCCAAATTTGCGGAATTTGACCACTACGAAAACAAAAGTTAAATAGCCTATGCAAAATGTTTATACATGTTTCATTTCTGATTGTTTCTATTGGTATATCATCGTAGCCTGCAGCCTTGCCCAGCTTAGCTCTGTATACGGCCTCGCGTACCTCATCTTTGCTGAAATCCTCGTTTAATGTGCTCAAATCTGGTTCCGGAAAAGTATGATTACCGTGTCTCACGGAGTCCAGATGATTATTGTCGAACACGTCAGAGTCATTCTCACTAAACAGAGTTTCAAAGTCAGATTTCCACCTGTTCAGAATATCGTCTGTGTTTGTAGAGATGCCATTTTCTGTTTCGATTCTCATAGGTATCAGCTTACGGCGGTCATTAGCGACACCTAGTTTACCAATGTCTTTCCAGAATCCGCGAGGGTTAGTGTTACATGCATCGAGAAGGCGTTGCTGTTCTTTAACTAGGAATTCGCGTTTACTCTTCCTGTTAAGTTTGTCAAACAAGTTTCTCGCTGATAAAAAATCTCGACGTAGGCTTTTATTGATTTCCGAGCCTCGACCACTGGAATTTTTAAGCCAAAGTTTTTCCTTCGCACACACAGATTTCCAACTGTTAGAAAGTTCTGCATTCCAATTTGGCTTTATACTGAGAATGTTGACGAGACCGTAACGATGTGTTACTCGACAAAGTAGGGCCAGTTTAAATTTAAGTTCGTCTTTTACCAGTGTTACGTATTCCGAATAGGCCTTATTTATATCATTTTCCACTGACAACCTAGTCTCAATCGATTGAATAGTTTCAATAACTTTAACACGACAGGTGTCATTAATTAGGAAATTTGGGGGAATTTTGGTCAGATTGAACTTTTTAGTTTGCATATTATTGCTGTCTGTAGTGACCGGTACACACTTTTTGGCCATAATGCTCCAACTAACAGGCCCGTGGTCAGGGATTGACGTTTCATGTTCGAGTCGAATATCATTTATTATGTCAGACATAAGATGAGTTTTGAAGTCAGTACATAACGATAACTGTTCATGGGGAGTTAAAACATAGTCCACAACAGATCTACCTCGTTTTGAAACACAAGTAAAAAACCCTTAACACCTTTACTAATTCGCCCGTTTAACATACATATGTTTGTGCACGTCAGAAAATCTATTAAGAGATCCCCGTAATTATTTCCTGTATTGTCGATAATATCACGATCAGTTATTCTATCAATTCCTTGAATATAGTCTTGATCATCGCCACAACGCGCATTAAAATCACCACAGATATACATAAATCCCTCATTTTGATATAAATATACCTGTTGTAAAAGGTTGTTAAAGAATTGATCGCCTTCTACTAGTCGAGTCGATCGTTCGGGGGGCAGGTAACATACACAGAGACACAGGACAAAACTATCAATTTTTGAGCACAGTTTTATCCAAATTATATCTTCGACAGAACGATCAAGCACCGTTACATGAAATGAAGAGAGGAGCGTGTCCTTAACCAAAACTCCAACACCCCCGGAACCCCTCTTAGCGTTTTTATTGAGATTTTGTCTGTTATTTCCAAACCATTGGTAACCGTCAATTAATAAATTCTGGTCATTCCTAAGAAATGTTTCACATAGGGCAATTATATCGACATTGAGTGAGTTCACAACAGATTCTCTTAACTTATGATTACTACTATTACGGTTGAGAGACCAACCACCTATGTTCCAAACTGCTAGAGCCACGTTGTCCTATTGTCTCTTCTGCACTAATCTACCTCCGACAAATTTCATTCCGCTATTTTGACCGAAATGTTTTAATAGGGTTCGAAAATTTGACTCGTTTTTTCTCGCCTCAAGTGACATATCATTCTCAATGAACACGTTTCTGTAGTCATGATTCCTAGATAGTAACTTTTTTGTATTCATGATCTTCCATTTATCGTCAACAGTATCGAGAGTCGCGATAACAACTCCGGCCCTATCACCTCTACCTGATTTACGCACCGCTGATTGAACATTAACATCACTCAAGTTTAAACCGTCCTTAACAAGTTTTTTCACTGCGTTTAGCGTAACAATTGGGTTGTCGTTTTCTGATTTATGAAAGTACAAATTTTTAATCACAACATTTCGCTGGGTTTGAACTAAAGAAGTTTGTGCAGAATTTTTGTAGCTGACCTTAACTTTGTCCAAATCCCTCTTAATTGCTTCAATACTATTATTAACTTCCGATTTCACTTTATTAATTTCCTCATTAACCACTGATTTAACTACCTTTGTTATTGTCTCAGTTAGGGATTTTTCAAAGTTCGATTCAAGTTGGTCAATACGGGTATTAATTTTACCAAGGCTATCGTCCATTTTTCGGCCAAGCGATTGAATCGCCGATAAAACGTCTAGTTCATGTTGCCCTGTATGACTTCTGCTTTTCTTTCGCCCTCGACTGGGTACGTCTGTATAAGAATCATCGTCAAATTCAAATTCATGGCCCCTCTTATTGGTATTGCTGGGCGTCGTGGGAATATTCAAATCACTACTTACATGAATATCGGCATCAACAAATATCCGATCTACTTTGTTTACATTTGTCATCACACCTTCAACATAGTCTATCGACTCGTTTTTTTTCAAACACTTCTCTGGACGCGTACATCTCGTTATTGTTCATCACTGGTAATAAGCACATATTAGATACCAGTAAACACTAAATTATTTCTGATGGAATATTACCTTTGAAATTTTTGTATAACAGAAGTTTATTATTCAGTCTCCCCTAGCATTTATTACAATAAGCACGTATTAGATACCAGTAAACACTAAATACTTTCTGATGTAATAATACCTTTGAAATTTCTGAATAACTGATGTTTATTATTCAGTCTCTCCTAGCATCTTATAGTGCTAATATATATTACAATAAGCACGTATTAGATACCAGTAAACACTAAATACCTTCTGATTGAATATTACCTTTGAAATTTCTGTATTAATGTTTATTATTCAGTCTCCCCTAGCATCTTATAGTGCTAATATATATTACAATAAGCACGTATTAGATACCAGTAAACACTAAATAAGATTTGATAATTTTGATGGAAGGTAAATTGTCTTTTACTTTAACTTTTTCTTACGTCCTTTAGCTATAATTATACAAAATTACCTGTTGCTGTATTTTACCATTTGATGATAATGTGGTTATGAGATTTCATTTTTATAAGTTCTCTATTCTGTTGCCATGTTTTTAGATTGATTGGTGTTACTATAGATTTGTTGATGTCAATCCAATCAAAGCAGATACTGCCACAATTAACAATTAGCTTTGATAATGACAATTGTCTTAATATATTAATCTCTTTACTATATCATAATCGCCACTATATACATAACCAATCTGTCCATCAGCCAATACAGAATGTTTATAGTTAATTCAAAAATTGTCTTCGTCTATATCATTTTAATTTATAACAATCTTTATATCCAACGAAAGAGAAATTATTTACTAATTTAAATATATATACCGTTAATTTTGTTCCTGTTCTATCAGGTTATATTATCCGATATAACATGAGTGAATTGTAAACCTGAGAAAAATATAAAGTATTGATTTTGAGGGTCAACACGTTAGAGTAATTACGGATCCTTAAGAAAATGTAAAAAAAAACTTATACAATGTACATATCTAATTGTTTTAATTGTTTTATCTCGCAGTGTTTCGTAGGTCAGTTTTGGCCGGGAACCAGTTTACTTGTTTTAAACAATGTATATACGATGGTTTGTAACACTTTAATAAATAAATTATTATTATTATTACTTAAGAAAATTGAAAAAAAAAACTCGGATTTAGTTTGAAGGAAATTCGCTATAACAATATGAAGAATTCACCGATATATTAAATCTAAAACCAATATTATTTATAATCTTTTAATTAACTAAATTAACGTAGTTAAGCTCTTAAAACACAATCAAAGTCAAAGCTTATTGTTGATAATAAATATTTCTCGATTGATTAATGTCTATCTCCTCTTACAACAGACATTAAGAAATCCATTGTTAGGTAACAACCATCACTCTACAAACATGACAGATCCAGTAATATTCAAATATAAAACTCTGAGCAACATTGCTAAACGATACCAACTGACCAACGATACAAAAAGATAATTTCAAGTTCAATATTACTACATTTCGAATTTAGCACTGATAAACCACATTTTTATGTTTTTTTTCCGTACAACTTCACCAGTTTATTGGTACCAAATCGCAGCAATTAGCGCAATTACCTCGAAAAAGTCAACGTACGACTCCTGGTGAGACAATAAAATTATTTTGGCAAGATTAACCCCGGATGAATTAAATCTAACTGATTACTTAATTTCGTAATAATTTGAGAAGCTCTTAGCAAATACCACTTCGATAACACTTCGATAACGGGTAACGAGAACTCAAAGTTTAGGATTTTTGCAAATAAGTTTTCTCTTCTCGAACCTTGAATCATTCCGAACCATCATCGATAAAAAACTAAAAAGACTCCAAATATAAAAGTCTTTAATATGAACATATCAAATATAATAAGATACATATAACAATTGTAAATTTATAACAATATGTGTTTAGATTGCACTAAGGTTTAACTATTTATGTTTTCAATCAATAGAACCAAATCTCTAACAAAACTCCCTCACAGTTCCTTTATATTTGTACAAACACAAAACACATTCCAAAATAATCCCGACCCTATTGCCCCGACAAACTCCCCGTCCCCTCTTAGCACACCCTTACCCACATACACACACCCTCCCTATCATCTATTACCCACGGCAGCTTACATAAACCCACTCTACCCTATTACCCCATACCCCCACATAAAGACCACCGGATACACACATAATCAAATACACACCCTTACGTACTATTGATTTCAACTGTCACAGATATTACATCTCTCATACACAGTCACACAATTTTAATGTCCTTCTGTATCCATTAAAGATTCAAAGCACACGTCTACACGTGAGTGGTTTAGTTGACCAGTGAACGTTCATTCTACAGATCTTCCCAGACGAGTTATATAAGTTACTCTTCTGTTCTGAAGCACTTGCAGGATCGGAAGAATCGCCTGAGAGACTTTAGAACTCGTTTTTGTGGTTTAACCGTTTGAACTGAAAAAATAAAGGTATGAAATTTAAAGCCAGGAATATCAAACGGTAGACAAATAAACACCCCATTCTCACCTCTCTATGGATTTAATATTATAATTGAGTTTTATACAGATACCCTCTAACTTCCATTCAGGTGTATTATCACAGTCACTTCCAGTTATCAAGTTTGTTCCAGAAACCCCTAGAAATAAGTTTTCAAACATCCTGATATCTTACCTTCCTGATCACAAGTAGCGACACCTTCAGTCTGTGTAGCTGTATCTTCTGTCTTGACAACTAGTTTAGTAATAGATCTTGGAGTTGTGTTACCAGATTTTTTTAAAGAATCCAAATTATCATCAGTTGCTCCTTCAAATTTACTTTTGTTAGCAGACTGGATATCGTTCTTGATGGTCGGTTCTTTATCTACAATAGAATGGATAGACTATTCAGGATAGGAACAAATGTTAGATGTTAAACTGGTACTACAGGATTTTCGCTCTACAACAAAGTTTCATATTGAAACACATACATATTTTGCCCTGAGGTGTATTTGAGACCTTGCTGTGATTGTCCAATGAAATAACCAACACGCTAATACCGCGCCTTACCTTCATTTTTTGTGACTTTAGAAATTCCTGTAAAACGTTTGAATCTTTGAAAGAGGCTAGGTGTTTCTTCTGGTTTATCTTCCAGGAATCCAAAGAACTCTCTTTCGTAATACTTGTATTCCTCCACTGTCATGCACGGATTGACATACTTAGGAGTCTCACCAAAACCAATAAATGGCGGATGGGGCTTGTATTTCTTGGACATTCTGTAAAAGATGAAAAATCTTCATATTGTAATATAAACTTGCTAACTTCTAGAAGCGGTATTACACTCAAGACATCAAAATATTACTAATAAACATATATTTTTTTCGTAGTGATACATTATTTGCCTTGATGTGGTTAATGCCCGGATTAGAAACTTTTCTGTGGATGATATTATATAGTCTATGTCGAAATAATTCTATAGATATGGATAAATATTAGGTTTTTATTTTTCTATGTTTAGAGAATGATGCATTTTTTATGACCGTTTTACGATCAAGACAAAGATTGAAAGGTGTCAACTCAGAAATATTTGATTTATATATAAAAAGGTCAGTGTGACTCCAGGTGACTTTAATCAAAATGTAAAAAATCTTCCCAAAATTAAATTTTCAAATTCCCATTCTCAAATGAATTGAAATTAACCTCGCAAACTCTATTAGTTACGAGTTATCTTGTACACAATAGTCCGACGATTAACAGCAGTGTTTCTAGGTAAAATAGTTCAGTTTGTAAACATATCTCACCTTGAAATTCAGAAAAATCCTCAAAAATCGCAGAGAAAATTGATATTGCGTCTTTTCAGCAATGGAAATATGTCTCTTATGACGTCATACGATTGTGTTATGTATTTTGATTATAACGTCATAATAAAGACCAATTATTCTATTCTTAATTTTTTGAAAATGTAAGATATGGTCACCCCTATCCCTTTATAAGTTAGGTTGTTAGGGCAGCGTTACATACAATAAATTTCTGGAGCAAACTGAATATACATGTACAGTATCTGTTGTTCGTAGGGTAGTTTGTCGTAATAATAGTAACTTCCATGTATAATTGCAAACTACCATTTTCTGCTTATAGACATGGTGGGGGGGGGGATTTCTATTTAGTTCTAAATGGTCTTGCTGTATTTATTGTCTCAGGCAACCTTTTTCTCGGCAACTTTGAGGTGGGTGTACGATACTTTGAGGTGGGTGTACGATTCCCCGTTCACGCTTTTTGCGTTTGTATTTTTCATGTAAAGTCGAACACTGTCTTTACTCTCATTTTTATCATAGAGAGAAGAGTTTTCGACACTAGATAGTCTGTGCATAGCTAATTCTAATTGTCTTTGACTGCTTAGCCCTTTCGGTGCAACTAGCGAGAAGTGTTTAGAATGTTTTTAGAGCATGGAAGTCCTCCATTTCAATGTTTTTTTTTACACCAATTCGTGCACAGAAGATGCGCAACGAAGAACTTTTTCGTTTGATGCGCAAACCATATCTTTGAACCAGTCATAGCCCTTCCTAAGGTAATAATGTTTCACTTTGAAAAACAGTTTTCCGCCAGCTCGGTAAAAGGCCTTGAGTTAGGCACATATTAGATACAAGTAAACACTAAATACTTTCTGTTTGAATATTACCTTTGAAATGTCTGTATAACAAATGTTTATTATTCAGTCTCCCCTGGCATCTTATAGTGCTAATATTTATTACAATAAGCACATATTAGATACCAGTAAACACTAAATACTTTCTGATGGAATATTACCTTTGAAATGTCTGTATAACGGATGTTTATTATTCAATTTCTACTAGCATCATATAGTGCTAATATTTATTACAATAAGCACATATTAGATACCAGTAAACACTAAATACTTTCTGTTTGAATATTACCTTTGAAATGTTTGTATAACGAATGTTTATTATTCCGTCTCCCCTAGCATCTTATAGTGCTAATATTTATTACAATAAGCACATATTAGATACCAGTAAACACTAAATACTTTCTGATGGAATATTACCTTTGAAATGTCTGTATAACAAATGTTTATTATTCAGTCTCCCCTGGCATCTTATAGTGCTAATATTTATTACAATAAGCACATATTAGATACCAGTAAACACTAAATACTTTCTGTTTGAATATTACCTTTGAAATGTTTGTATAACGGATGTTTATTATTCAGTCTCCCCTAGCATCTTATAATATAATAATAATAAACTCTTTCTTTTACATTGGTCAGAATTAGGCCCAATACAGGACATGGTCCTGTCTCACATTCAGCTCATGGGGTAATACATTGGAAAAAAAAAAGAAAGAAAAAAAAGAAAAAAAATCGAAAATACATAATATCTCAATACACAATTCGTCTGAAATACTAAAAATACTAAAAATACACAAGTACATGTGTATCCAATGGACAGATCTATGTTCCGGCGATCAAGTACATGACCACAAAATAAATATACAATACTCCACATACAATTTGTTTAAAAATACACAAGTACATGTGCATGAATGGACAGATTTTCAACCTACAATTTTTTTATAAATGGATGTAATACACAGCTCCCGCGGCCATGCACACGACCGCAAAAAATCACGTATTATTTCAACGTACAATTTATTTTAAAATACAAAATTACATGTGTAAATAATGGACAGATTTATCTTCCGGCGATCAAGTACATGAAAGCAAAAACCATATATCATTTCAACGTACAATTAGTTTTAAAATACACAAGTACATGTGTATAAAATGGACAGATTCATCTTTCTGCGATCAAGTACATGACCACAAAAACCAAGGAATAAACAAGTACATCTGCAGGAGACGATCAGACATCAAAACATACATATAAAAAAAAAAAAAAAAAAAAAAAATAAAAAAAATAAGAAAAAAAAATTTGCCAAAGCGTCAGTGCATGTGCTGCGAGCGGGCTACCCAACCCTACTCCATTTTATGTTCTTATTTTCTATGGAGGGGGAGGTAGGATTTGTCCATGCTCAAGACCAGCTTTAAGGATGTTTACTCATCCCCCGACAGTAATAATTTAGATTTTCAAAATGGTATAAGTTAGGCCAAAATAGAATTGTTGGTGGTGATATACCTGTGAGAAAGGGAAAAAAAATTTAATAAATTACTTAAATCATTAAATCATGGAGAAACACAATTGTTAAGATAGCCATCAGCAAGTAAGCCTATAGTTGGTGAAAAGAATACCCGTGTAACAGGAAGTATGCTTATGTTAATGAAAGATTACCAAGAATCATCCTTCGAAAAGACTTAAAATCTGATGCTGATGTAATGTTATCGTCTAGACCATTCCATAAAATTGATCCTTTGTATTTAATACTTTGTTTAATCAAATTGATTCGTGGTTTTTGCATCACAAGTTTTGAATTTATGCTAATAGTGCTAATATTTATTACAATAAGCACATATTAGATACCAGTAAACACTAAATACTTTCTGATGGAATATTACCTTTGAAATGTCTGTATAACAAATATTTATTATTCAGTCTCCCCTAGCATCTTATAGTGCTAATATTTATTACAATAAGCTCATATTAGATACCAGTAAACACTAAATACTTTCTGATGGAATATTACCTTTGAAATGTCTGTATAACGGATGTTTATTATTCAATTTCTACTAGCATCATATAGTGCTAATATGTATTACAATAAGCACATATTAGATACCAGTAAACACTAAATACTTTCTGATGGAATATTACCTTTGAAATGTCTGTATAACGGATGTTTATTATTCAATTTCTACTAGCATCTTATAGTGCTAATATTTATTACAATAAGCACATATTAGATACCAGTAAACACTAAATACTTTCTGATAGAATATTATCTTTGAAATTTCTGTATTAATGTTTATTATTCAGTCTCCCCTAGCATCTTATAGTGCTAATATTTATTACAATAAGCACGTATTAGATACCAGTAAACACTAAATAAGATTTGATAATTTTGATGCAAGGTAAATTGTCTTTTACTTAAACGTTTTCTTACGTCCTTGAGCTATAATTATACAAAATTACCTGTTGCTGTATTTTACCATTTGATGATAATGTGGTTATGAGATTTCATTTTTATAAGTTCTCTATTCTGTTGCCATGTTTTTAGATTGATTGGTGTTACTATAGATTTGTTGATGTCAATCCAATCAAAGCAGATACTGCCACAATTAACAATTAGCTTTGATAATGACAATTGTCTTAATATATTAATCTCTTTACTATATCATAATCGTCACTATATACATAACCAATCTGTCCATCAGCCAATACAGAATGTTTATAGTTAATTCAAAAATTGTCTTCGTCAATATCATTTTATTTCAAAATATATATCCAACGAAAAAGAAATTATTTACTAATTTATATATATACAGTTAAATTTCTTCCTGTTCTGTCAGTCTGTATTATCCGATATCCGAATTGTAAACCTGGGAAAAAAATGAAAAGTATGGATTTAAGGGTCAAGACATTAATATTATTACGGATCCTTGAAGGGAATTGAAAAACCCTCTGATATAATTTGTAGGAAATTCGCTATGACAATTGGAGTAATTCACCGATATCTAAAACGAATACTAGGTGTTCGCAAAAATACTAATATTAGTGTATTACGAGGAGAGTTAGGTAGATATTCATTGGTTATTATGAAAATTTCGAATATTTAAATATTTGTATATCTCGACGTAACTTGTTGTTATATGATTTTTACACTTCTCTAAAAGCTGACTGCGATAATGGAAAGGAAAGTTGGGCATACTTTGTAAAAGTTGAATTAGAAAACCTGGGTCTTTCTGATTTTTGGAATAATCAATGTTATCTCACTAATTCATGTTTAATGATTATTAAAAACCGCATTATTGATAAGTTTGTACAAAGTTGGTTTAGAGAATTGTCCTCTTCATGTAGACTTTATTATTATGATGAATTTAAAGGCTGCTTCAATTTTGAGCCTTATTTAACATTTGTTGAAAGCAAAAAGTACGTTGAAATATTAAGTCTTTTTCGTGGTGGAAGTATGAAACATGTAAATAAAGTATTATTATTATTATATTTTATTATAGTATGAAACTAGAGATTGAAACAGGTCGATTTAGTAAAACACCTAGAGAATGTAGAATATGTAAATTTTGTGATTAATCTAGTGTAGAGGATGAGTTAAATTTCTTGCTCGTATGTCCTTGTTTTACTCAGTTTAGATATACTTTTATTCCACACTATTACTATAAATACCCCGATAAAAGGAAATTTATAGAATTAATGAAATGTTCTGATAAAGATCTAACCTATAAAGTCTGTCAATATCTATGTCATGGAATCACCGACGTTCGTTATTGTAAGTAATTTAATTTAATATTTTGTGTTTCCTGGATATTTGTCCATTTGTATATATTATGTATATATGTTCAATATTTTGTATATGTATTTGTTATTGGGCTAAAGCAATTTTTTGCCATAGCTGTAATAAAGTTCAGTTCAGTTCACTGTTTATAATTTTTAATTATCTAAATTAACGTAGCTATTGTCTCAAAACACAATTTAAGTTGAATCTTATTGTTAGTAATAAAAGTCTTTAATCCCCTTTTACAACAGACATTAAGAAATCAATTGTTAGGTAACACCAGTCACTCTACAAACATGACAGATCCAGAAATATTCAACTATAAAACTAAGAACACAATCTTTCGAATTATTTAAGCATTTTTTAGTGTCGCCATAGCTGGATCCAGGGTTCCACTTAAACTACTATTCGAATCCGGCCTAAGTGTATTGGTACCAAATCGCAGCAATTACCACAATTACTTCGACGCACGATTCCTGGCGAATTTGGCAAGATTGACCTTGGAGGAATTAAATCTTACTGATTACTTAATCTCGATAACTCAAAGTTTAGAATTTTGGCAATTAAGTCTTCTCTTCTCGATCCTTGAATCATTCCGAACCATCATTGATAAAAAAACAAAATACTCCAAATATAAAAATCTTTAATATGAAAATATCAAATATAATAAGATACGTATAACAATCTTAATTTATAACAATATGTGTTAAGATTGCACTAAGGTTTAACTATTTATATTTTCAATCAATAGAACCAAATCTCTAACAAAACTCCCTCACAGTTCCTTTATATTTGTACAAACACAAAACATTCCAAAATAATCCCGACCCCATAACCCAAACAAACTCCCCGTCCCCTCTAAGCACACCCTTACACACATACACAACCACCTACTATTACTCCCGGCACCTCACACACACATACATGTATACTCTACCGTATTACCCCCCCCCCCACATACACCACCCGATACACAATTTCAAATGCCCACCCTTACGTGCTATTGATTTCAACTTTCACAAAATATCACATCTCTCATACACAGTCACACAATTTTAATGTCTTTCTGTATCCATCCAAGCACACGTTCATATCCATTCATTCTATTCAACAAGTGGTTTAGTTGACGAGTGAACGTTCATTCTACTGATCTTCCAATACGAGATCTATAAATTACTCTTCTGTTTTCAAGCACTTGCATCGCCTGAAAGACTTTAGAACTCGTCTTTGCGGTTTAACCGTTTGAACTGAAAAAATAAGTAAATGAAATTTAAAGCCAGAAATATCAAACGGTAGCCAAATAAACAAGATTCTCACCACTCTATAGATTTAATACTAGTATTATAATTGAGTTTTATACAGATACCCTCTAACTTCCATTCAGGTGTATTGTCACACAGTCACTTCCAGTTATCAAGTTTGTTCCAGAAACCCCTAGAAATAAGTTTTCAAACATTCTGATATCTTACCTTCCTGATCACAAGTAGCGACACCTTCAGTCTGTGTAGCTGTATCTTCTGTCTTGACAACTAGTTTAGTAATAGATCTTGGAGTTCCTTTACCAGAATTGTTTAAAGAATCCAAATTATCATCAGTTGCTCCTTCAAATTTACTATTGTGAGCAGACTGGATATCGTTCTTGATGGTCGGTACTTTATCTACAATAGAATATATAGACTATTCAGGATAGGACCAAGTTTTAGATGTTAAACTGGTACTACAGGATTTTCGCTTTACAACAAAGTTTCATATTGAAACACATACATATTTTGCCCTGAGGTGTATTTTTGGCCTTGCTGTGATTGTCCAGTTAAATAACCAACAAGATATGAGCGTGCCTTACCTTCATTTTTTGTGACTTTAGAAATTCCTGTAAAACGTTTGAATCTTTGAAAGAGGCTAGGTGTTTCTTCTGGTTTATCTTCCAGGAATCCAAAGAACTCTCTTTCGTAATACTTGTATTCCTCCACTGTCATGCACGGATTGACATACTTAGGAGTCTCACCAAAACCAATAAATGGCGGATGGGGCTTGTATTTCTTGGACATTCTGTAAAGATGAAAAATCTTCATATTGTAATATAAACATGCTAAATTTCTAGAAGCGGTATTACACTCAAGACATCAAAATATTATTAATAAATATATATATTTTCGTAGTGATACATTATTTGCCTTGATGTGGTTAATGCCCGGATTAGAAACTTTTTCTGTGGATGATATTATACAGTCTATGTCGAAATAATTCTATAGATATGGATAAATATTAGGTTTTTAGTTTTCTATGTTTAGAGAATGATACATTTTTTATGACCGTTTTACGATCAAGACAAAGATTGGAAAGGTGTCAACTCAGAAATATTTGATTTATATCTAAAAGTCAGTGTGACTTTTGGTGACCTTAATCAAAATGTAGGAAATCTTCCCAAAATTAAATTTTCAAATTCCCATTCTCAAATGAATTGAAATTAACCTCGCAAACTCTATTAGTTACGAGTTATCTTGTACACAATAATCCGACGATTAACAGAAGTGTTTCTACGTAAAATAGTTCAGTTTGTAAACATATCTCACCTTGAAATTCAGAAAAATCCTCAAAAATCGCAGAGAAAATTGATATTGCGTCTTTTCAGCAATGGAAATATGTCTCTTATGACGTCATACGATTGTGTTATGTATTTTGATTATAACGTCATAATAAAGACCAATTATTCTATTTTTAATTTTTTGAAAATGTAAGATATGGTCACCCCTATCCCTTTATAAGTTAGGTTGTTAGGGCGCCGTTACATACAATAAATTTCTGGAGCAAACTGAATATACATGTATTTGTTGTTCGTAGGGTAGTTTGTCGTAATAATAGTAACTTCCATGTATAATTGCAAACTACCATTTTCTGCTTATAGACATGGTGGGGGGGGGGGGATTTCTATTTAGTTCTAAATGGTCTTGCTGTATTTATTGTCTCAGGCAACCTTTTTCTCGGCAACTTTGAGGTGAGTGTACGATTCCCCGTTAAGCATTTTGCGTTTGTATTTTTCATGTAAA
>JAUJPP010000005.1:42936745-42955720 GCA_030562195.1 Nipponacmea schrenckii
AATCAATGTTATCTCACTAATTCATGTTTAATGATTATTAAAAAACCGCATTATTGATAAGTTTGTACAAAGTTGGTTTAGAGAATTGTCCTCTTCATCTAGACTTTATTATTATGATGAATTTAAAGGCTGCTTCAATTTTGAGCCTTATTTAACATTTGTTGAAAGCAAAAAGTACGTTGAAATATTAAGTCTTTTTCGTGGTGGAAGTATGAAACATGTAAATAAAGTATTATTATTATTATATATTATTATATTTTATTATAGTATGAAACTAGAGATTGAAACAGGTCGATTTAGTAAAACACCTAGAGAATGTAGAATATATAAATTTTGTGATTAATCTAGTGTAGAGGATGAGTTAAATTTCTTGCTCGTATGTCCTTGTTTTACTCAGTTTAGATATACTTTTATTCCACAATATTTCTATAAATAACCCGATAAAAGGAAATTTATTGAATTAATGAAATGTTCTGATAAAGATCTAACCTATAAAGTCTGTCAATATCTTTACATGTCATGGAATCACCGACGTTCGTTATTGTAAGTAATTTAATTTAATACTTTGTGTTTCCTGGATATTTGTCCATTTGTATATATAATGTATATATGTTCAATATTTTGTATATGTATTTGTTAAACACCTAGAGAATGTAGAATATATAAATTTTGTGATCAATCTAGTGTAGAGGATGAGTTAAATTTCTTGCTCGTATTTCCTTGTTTTACTCAGTTTAGATATACTTTTATTCCACAATATTTCTATAAATAACCCGATAAAAGGAAATTTATTGAATTAATGAAATGTTCTGATAAAGATCTAACCTATGAAGTCTGTCAATATCTTTACATGTCATGGAATCACCGACGTTCGTTATTGTAAGTAATTTAATTTAATATTTTGTGTTTCCTGGATATTTGTCCATTTGTATATATAATGTATATATGTTCAATATTTTGTATATGTATTTGTTATTGGGCTTAAGCAATTTTTTGCCATAGCTGTAATAAAGTTCAGTTCAGTTCAATGTTTATAATTTTTTATTAACTAAATTAACGTAGCTATTGTCTCAAAACACAATCAAAGTCAAAGCTTATTGTTAATAATAAAATTCTATAATCTCCATTTACTACAGACATTAAGAAATCAATTGTTAGGTAACACCAATCACTCTACAAACATGACAGATCCAGAAATATTCAACTATAAAACTAAGAACACAATCTTTCGAATTATTTAAGCATTTTTTAGTGTCGCCATAGCTGGATCCAGGGTTCCACTTAAACTACTATTCGAATCCGGCCTAAGTGTATTGGAACCAAATCGCAGCAATTACCACAATTATTTCGACGCACGATTCCTGGCGAATTTGGCAAGATTGACCTTGGAGGATTTAAATCTTACTGATTACTTAAAGGGGCACAGGCTTGATTTGTTTCGGACAATCATCCGACAGCCTCAAACACATGAAATCTTTTGGTTAGCTAATCAGACATAGTTTACAGAGCTAACCTTTGAAATTTGAGCCTTCAAATCCATGGGTATACATATTTATCCGTGTTTGAAAATCATAATGTCTTAAGATATTATGAACGTCCCGCCATATTGGAAAATTTTTCCATAGCTGTTAAAAAAAGTTCGTTCAGTCAATGATTTATAATTTTTTATTAACTAAATTAACGTAGCTATTGTCTCAAAACACATTAAGTTGAATCTTATTGTTATAATAAAATCTTAATCCCTTTACAACTGTCATTAGAAATCAATTATTAGGTAACACCAGTCACTCTACAAACATGACAGATCCAGAAATATTCAACTATAAAACTAAGAACACAATCTTTCGAATTATTTAAGCATTTTTTAGTGTCGCCATAAATGGATCCAGGGTTCCACTTTAACTACTATTCGAATCGTCCTAAGTGTATTGGTACCAAATCGCAGCAACTACCACAATTATCTGACGCACGATTCCTGGCGAATTTGGCAAGATTGACCTTGGAGGATTTAAATCTTACTGATTACTTAATTGTCAGCATAATTTCAAATCTAAATCATCAAAAAAGCCGTACTGGTGTGACGAACTCCAAGTGCAGTGGAATCGGGTAAGGTTAGCAGAAAAACAATGGCTAAAGTGTAAACATGCGTTTAATAAAAATAATTTCAAGCATAATTTCATTCCTGAAAGGAAAACTTTCGATAAACTTTTAAGGCGCCTTAAGCGTCGGTATCAATTCGATGAACGAGAGCGGCTATTAGAACGTTGGGGGAACAAAGATTCAAGGGAATTCTGGAAATTTATTGGAAAGGTGGGCATTGTCAATGATAAACAAAGTGCTATACCCTGGGAGGTGGTAAAAGACGATATTCTTGTAACAGACAAATCAGAAATCTTAGCAAAATGGAAGTCGGACTTTGAATCTTTGATAAATAGTAGTAATAGTGAGATTATATTTAATGAACACCATTTATAAAATGTTAAAGCACAGTTGGCTAGTACCGTGGAAGATGTTCCTTTGGTTGGAAATTTCAACTTCCCAATTTATCAGATAATTTTCTTTCAATAAATAAATTAAAGGACCGGGGGTACCCGGGGGTAAAAAAAATTGTTTTAAACCTTTTAAAAAAATTTTCTATTTTTTTAAAAATCTTTTGTGATTTTAAACGAAGTTTTTTCCTTAGAAACCGGGTTAGAAACGTGACCCGGGGGTTACCTTAAACCCTTTTTATTCCTGAAATTTACGTTTTTAATGGTTTCTAAATGGCGTCCAATTTTGTTGGAAAAACAAAATGGTTCCACGCAAATCTATTGAAAATTATTACATTTACTTGAAAATGAAAACTTTTAAAAAATCCCTTTTGCTGCATTGATTATAAACTCCGGGGGGGAATGGGGATGAGTTTTCTTGAAGCTTTTTTTGGGGAAATTTATCGTGAAAACCCCTTATGTAATACCCCATTGTTTAATTTAAAAATTATTTAAAAAAATTTCCGTCCCAGGGGGGTTTAAACGGGATGTGTATTATTCAATAGTTTTGTAAATTTTTGGTTTAAAACTTAATTGGCCGGTTGTAAAAATTGCTCTTACTAGAAAAGGGAATAAAAAAATTGGGAAAATTGTTACTTAAAAATTTAAGTAGTTGTTAAAAAAATCGAATGTTTCCAGGGGTTTTTGAAATTTGCTAAATTTTTTTTGGAAAAAAAATGAGAAAATCATTCTTTAAAAATTTATCCTTTTTACAAAAAGGTGAAAACTGACTAGTTTTTTTTTTTTTTTATGGTAAATTTTTTTTTTGTATTTTTGAAACCCTGATGTTAAAACTTAGTCCTAATTGAAAAATAAAGAAATTTTTCAATTTTTTTAAAAGTTACCCCGTGGCTCACTACCATTAGCTATTGAAACTGGAAGGTTTAATCGTCCTGTTACTCCACATCACGATCGTATCTGTAATTATTGTACAAACTCAACCTTAGAAAATGAAGTTCATTTTGTAACCGAGTGTGAGTTTTACTCTGACATTTTACTAGAGTTAATTTGTGGAATCTAGCTGTCACTTATTGTCCAGAATTTATTAGTATGACTCCCACTGACCAGTTTATACATTTATTTCGTAATGAGATTATGTTCATGCCCTACCCGCAACATGCAATACAATGTTCAACCGAAGAAAGTCAGTCAATATTATTTAAAGAATTTTTGGGGGAATTGCCCACCTCTGGGCGCAATACTGTTTTTACGATTTTTATCTGTTTTAATATGTGTTTTGATATGTCTGTGTGATTTTTAAGTAACATTGTGTCTTGTAGGCCCTCGGGGCCGGATACTGCATATATTTGTTTTATTTGTTTGATGTATAATTGTTTTATAATGTATACAGTATGTGACACATAAATAAAATATTTTCTTTCTTTTCTTTCTTAATCTCGATAACTCAAAGTTTAGAATTTTGGCAATTAAATCTTCTCTTCTCGACCTTGAATCATTCCGAACCATCTTGATAAAAAAAAAAAAATCCAAATATAAAAATCTTTAATAGAAAATTCAAATATAAAAAGATACGTATAACAATTTTAAATTATAACAATTGTTTAGATTTCACTAAGGTTTAACTATTTATGTTTTCAATCAATAGAACCAAATCTTAACAAACTCCCTCACAGTTCCTTTATATTTGTACAAACACAAAAACATTCCAAAATAATCCCGACCCCATAACCCAACAAACTCCCCGTCCCCTCTAAGCACACCTTACACACATACACAACCACCTTGTCTATTTTTACCCCCGGGACCTCACAACACATATACTTTACCGTATTACCCCCCCCCCCCACACATACACCACCCGATACACAATTTCAAATGCCCACCCTTACGTGCTATTGATTTCAACTTTCACAAAATATCACATCTCTCATACACAGTCACACAATTTTAATGTCTTTCTGTATCCATCCAAGCACACGTTCATATCCATTCATTCTATTCAACAAGTGGTTTAGTTGACGAGTAAACGTTCATTCTACTGATCTTCCAATACGAGATCTATAAATTACTCTTCTGTTCTGAAGCACTTGCAGGATCGGAAGAATCGCCTGAAAGACTTTAGAACTCGTCTTTGCGGTTTAACCGTTTGAACTGAAAAAATAAGTAAATGAAATTTAAAGCCAGAAATATCAAACGGTAGCCAAAAAAAAAAAAACAAGATCCTCACCACTCTATGGATTTTAATATTATAATTGAGTTTTATACAATACCCTCTAACTTCCATTCAGGTGTATTGTCACACATTTCCAGTTATCAAGTTTGTTCAGGAACCCTTCGAAATAAGTTTTCAAACATCCTGAAAACCCTTTCCCGATCACAAGTAGCGACACCTTCAGTCTGTGTAGCTGTATCTTCTGTCTTGACAACTAGTTTAGTAATAGATCTTGGAGTTGTTTTACCAGAATTTATCAAACAATCCATATTATCGTTACCAGACTGGATATTGTACTTGATGGTCGGTGCTTTATCTACAATAGAATAGATAGACTATTCAGGATAGGAACACGTTTTAGATGTTAAACTGGTACTACAGGATTTTCGCTTTACAACAAAGTTTCATATTGAAACACATACATATTTTGCCCTGAGGTGTATTTTTGGCCTTGCTGTGATTGTCCAGTGAAATAACCAACAAGATATGAGCGTGCCTTACCTTCATTTTTGGTGATTTTAGAAATTCCTGTAAAACGCTTAAATCTTTGAAAAAGGCTAGGTGTTTCTTCTGGTTTATCTTCCAGGAATCCAAAGAACTCTCTTTCGTAATACTCGTATTCCTCCACTGTCATGCACGGATTGACATACTTAGGAGTCTCACCAAAACCAATAAATGGCGGATGGGGCTTGTATTTCTTGGGCATTCTGGAAAAGATGAAAAATCTTCATATTGTAATATAAACTTGCTAACTTCTAGAAGCGGTATTATACTCGAGACATCAAAAGATTATTAATGAATATATATTTTTTTCGTAGTGATACATTATTTGCCTTGATGTGGTTACTGCCCGGATAAGAAACTTTTTCTGTGGATGATATTATATAGTCTATGTCGAAATAATTCTATAGATATGGATAAATATTAGGTTTTTATTTTTCTATGTTTAGAGAATGATACCTTTTGTATGACCGTTTTACGATCAAGACAAAGATTAGAAAGGCTTCAACTCAGAAATTTTTAATATATATAAAAGTCAAATTTTCAAATGAATTGAAATTAACCTCGCAAACTCTACTAGTTACGAGTTATCTTGTACACAATAGTCCAACGACTAACAGCAGTGTTTCTTGGTAAAATAGTTCAGTTTGTAAACATATCTCACCTTGAAATTCAGAAAAATCCTCAAAAATCGCAGAGAAAATTTAAATTGCGTCTTTTCAGCAATAGGAAATATGTCTCTTATGACGTCATGCGATTGTAGTATGTATTTTGATTACAACGTCATAATAAAGACCAATTATTCTATTTTTAATTTCTTGAAAATATAAGATATGGTCACCCTTATCCCTTTATAAGTTAGGTTGTTAGGGCACCGTTACATACAATAATCTATACAAGTATCTATCCTCCATATTATGTTTATTGTAATGATTATTTCTTTTGCTACACTGTTTAGGTTATGTTATTTATATTATATTGATATATTAATTTTACTTTCAAGTGATATTGAAAAGAACCCCGGACCTTCTCAAAATATATCTTTCGTGCATCTAAATGTAAGAAGTCTTCGGAAAAAGATTTAGAAAAAAAACACCACTGCTCTAGATATGATAAAGGCCGATTTTTCTGAAAATTATGACTTTATTTTAATTACCGAGACATGGCTTGACAAAAATGCACCTCCTGACACCCTTTCTATCAAGAACTTTCATGCACCAATAAAAAAGGACAGACAAGACGGAGGGGTGGGGTTGCTCTATATATTCGCACAAATTATCTCTGCTTACGTAGACATTACTTAGAAACCGACAATACAGAGGGCATATGGATTGAAACATTAATTAACAATACCAAATTTCTTATAGGCACTTTCTATAGACACTCGCGCTCCGATAGCTCAATAAATGATTCTATTTTACACTCTATTTCACTTGCATCTACTTCCAACATTAATAATATTTTCATATTTACGTATTTCGACTTTGGCGAAAACGTATTGTAATCGTTCGGATTATTTTATTTTTATTTTTTTTTTTTGTAATTCTTGGATGAGTTTGCAGACAAACTGGTAAAAGGTGCAGAAATTCTAAATCTACAGTTGATCTTAGAATGATTTCTATTATCAAATAAAACAAAACCGGAAGTTCTATCTCTGACAGGAAGTGAGAACCGGAAGTTCAGGTTTTTTTGCTTTAGCAAGTTTATTTTCAGTTCGATTTTGACCAGATTTTCAGATTTGAAAACTTCAATGTATTTGTCAACTAACAATTATAGGTTGTGTGCAATTAGGTTAAATATTTTACCCACGATTTGCAATTCAATATTCAAGGGTCATCGGCAAAAATTTCAGACCGTGATTTCTCGTTTAATATAAATGGTAAAATTGTGATATGATTATAATTTTTGAAAAATTTTGAAAAAAAAAATTCCGCTTCCGATTTAGTCTCAAATGACGTAATTACGTAACTTCTGGTCTATAACAGCTAGGTAAAAAGTGAAAACTGTTTTATAAATAACTTGTCAATAGTAATCGATTTGACCTAAAAAATTAGGTCAAGCTGCCATATCGGCCGCCATTTTGAATTTTCGTTACAATTCTTAAATCCGAAATTCAGACACTATTGATAGACCGATTTTGATGCACATAGATACATTGGATCATTATCTACCTTTTCTTGGAGGCCGATTTTTAAATTTCGTATTTTTTTTCGAATTATTCAAATTTCGATTTTTTCAAAATTAGGTCACTTTAACGGCTACGGAAGGTGTGACCCACGTAATCTATGACCTTGAAAATTAAGTCAAATAATATTCAATATATTGTCTACGAGTAGGTATTTTTTTATTTGGCTTACTTAAAAAATTCATAGAGATAAGTGTACTTAAATACAGCAAAAATTGATAATTTTCATATTTTCGCCATTTTTAACCGTTACGGAAGGTATGACCTAATTATTTTATGAGTTTGAAAACTAGGTCAAATGATATTTAATATATTGTCTAGATGTAGGTCATTGCAAATTTAGCCTACATAATATTTTAAGGCTCTCGAAATACGTTCATAATTGTAAGCAATTCTAGTTGGTGATTTTAATGTTGACATGTTTTCAAAAAAATCCTCTTTTATCCATGACGTTATCAACCTTTTTGATATTAAACAGCTTATATCTGATCCTACTCGAATTGATACCAATGGCACTAGAACACTCCTTGATCATATTTTAACAAATCTTGTACAAGTCTTGTTTCGGAATCTGGTTGTCTGGCTCCATCCTGTAGTGATCATTGCCCTGTGTATTGTCGGCTATCATTTAAATCTTCTATCATCTTTTAAACGCACTATCTGGAACTATGACGAGACAAATTTAAGACTAGACGTAGGGAGTACCAACTGGGATGCCGTTGTTGACAAAAAAAATATTGATAACTCGGTAAATTTATTCACATCTGAATTGATAAGCATTGCAAAGAAAAATGTACCAAATAAAACCGTTACAATAAGACCCCGCGATAAAGCTTGGATGAATAACACGATTAGAAACATGAGCCGGAAAAAAAATAAAATCCACCGGAAAGCTGTCAGATCGAATTCTGAATCAGGTTGGCATAACTTTAGAAAAATTCGGAACACTTTCATTAATTTGATTCGTAAATGCAAAAAGGATTATTTTGATAAACTCGACAACAAAATTAACTTAAATGGCAACTTTGGAAACAAGGATTGGTGGCAACTTGTCAATTCATATGTGAATAACAGATGCAACCCAAAGGGCGGGATCTCGCCACTTGTCAATAATGGCAAACCGGCTGTTACTCCGACTTACAAGGCGGACTGTTTGAATAATATTTTATATCTCAATCACAACTGGACACTTCAAATGCACCTCTCCCAATCTTAGAACAAAATCACAATTCACTTTACCAAATACACCTTACTTCTGAGGAAGTTAAAGACATAATAGAATGTATCGATGTCACTAAAGCCTCTGGACCCGATCATGTTAATGGAAAGTTATTAAAATCAGTCAAATCTGAAATTTCCTCCCCTCTTTGCACTCTTTTCAACCTTTCCCTTTCACTAAAACCCGTACCTACCTTATGGAAAACAGCAAATGTAACAGCTATTTTAAAAAAGGGCGACCCTTCAAATTGCAGCAACTATAGACCTGTTTCTCTTCTCAGTATTATTTCCAAATTGTTTAAAAAATGTATCTATAAGCATGTCTTTAACTTCCTCAAAGCAAACTCTATTATTACTAATCTACAAAGCGGTTTTTACACGGTGAATCCACTATCTATCAACTTATTGACCTTAATCACTTCTTTTGTCAAGCCATAGACCAAGAGCAGTAAACCAGGGCAGTGTTCTGTGACATCAGCAAAGCTTTTGATAGAGTGTGGCATGCTGCACTCTGTCATAAGCTTCAAGCTGCAGGTGTCAGAGGAAGTTTGCTCCAGTGGTTCCAAGACTTTTTGAACAACAGAGAACAGAAAGTTGTTGTCACTGGAGTATCCTCTGAGACTAAAACTGTTCCTGCTGTTGTTCCACAGGGCTCTGTCCTGGGACCTTTACTTTTCCTGATATTTATCAACGACATTATCAAAAACATAAACTCAAACATTCGACTCTTTGCAGATGACACCAGCTTATACTTAAAAATCGATGACCCAAATGCTTGCACTGATATACTTAACCGTAAATTAGAAACGATCAACAATTGGGCTAAAACATGCCTTGTTTCCTTCAATCCGCTTAAAACCGAATCACTCGCACTCTATACTAAACGAAATCCTATCTTACCGACACTCAACCTTGACAATATTCCTATTCAAGAAGTCTCTGTACATAAGCACGGGGTTAACATTTCAATCAAATTGTCAGTGGGATATTCATATTGCTACGATTTTATCGAAAACTGGTAGGCTCACAAACTGCCTTAGATCTCTGAAACATCGATTAAATAGAAAATCACTTCAAACAAAATACTCTTCTTTCATTCTTCCTCATTTTGACTATTGCGACATTATCTGGGATGGGTGTACTGCAGAACTAACAGACAAGCTAGAAAGATTACAACTGGATGCACTTCGCACTATAAGCGGAGCTGTGAGGGGAACAAGCCATCGATTACTTTATCAAGAAACAGGCTTCATTCCACTGCAGGAGAGGCGGAGACGGCACAAACTCATTATGATGTATAAAATGAACAACAATTTAACTCCACCTTATCTCTGCAACTTGATCAAAACAAAACATACCTTATATAACCTACGAAACAGTACCCTTTTAGAACAATATTATTGCAGAACAAATTTATTTTATAACTCTTTCATCCCTTCAGCAATCAGAGAATGGAATACTCTACCTGATATATATAAATATTCACCAACATTAAAATCTTTTAAAAATATTCTAAAATCTCCAGATATAAACATTCCGAACTGTTACTATTTTGGCCTTAGGAAATATCAGATACTCCACTGCCGCCTCCGTCTCGCCTGTAGTGATTTAAACGGAGTTTTCGAGTCACGTCTCAGAAGACGCATCTTGCATTTGTGGTCATCGGTTTGAAGATTCAGAACATTATTTTATCTATTGTCCATTACATTTAGATGCACGAAACCGTTCTATTTCTCTTTTGCCACCATCCTATAATCAAACCTCTATCTTACTTTTTGGCACTGATTGTCCCGATCAGTCTTCTTATATATTCAATACAGTCCAAAACGATTTTAGCCAAACATTCAACATATGCAAACTATAGGCCTAGCCTGTTCCCCAATCCCTTTCAACTGAATATACATGTATCTGTTGTTTGTAGGGTAGTTTGTCGTAATAATAGTTACTTCCATGTATAATTGCCAACTGTAACGAAATTAAAAACGTTAGTATATTAGACCTAATGTTTTACATTTATGGTGAAAATGTGTGTCCTCGGCCAAAAGATAATAGTTTGATGAAAATATTTCGCTTCACAAGACTGAGGACTTTTTGGGTCACTACTGCAAGTCTACTAGTATCCAATATATCTTGGGTTTGAGCTTACGAGTTATCCTGAAGTCGGTATACGTTATGATATCATGATTTATGACCAGATAATTTCAATTAGACATAATTTCTTAAAGTAATATCACTGTAGATATTTGGCCTTCAGTCTTTTCTCAATTTACTCACAATACCATTCTATTATAGTTTTACTACAAACAATACCAAGATTCAAAGACTTTCAGGAATAAAAAAATTGATATAAATTGGGATATTCCTTGGTTTATTTCCAATGTTGTGTTTCCACTGTGTCGGAATAATATCATATTTAATCACTGAGTTAAATAAGTTTGATAGGTGTAGATATACTTTCTCACCGCCATATACAAGATGTTCATTGACTATGCCGTTTATATCAGGGGTTTTGTTTCTTTTGAGTGCCAAACAGATTTTTTCAATTCTGATGGTGTTGTAACGAGGTTATATCATCACGATATGACGAAAATAGGCTCGTGTGCACCTACCATTAGTATTCAGCATCCCATATCATATTGTTTCAAAAAACACATTGAAAAAGTAAACACTACATACCCCTAGCATCTTATAGTGCTAATATCTGTTTACAATAAGCACATATTAGATACCAGTAAACACTTAATACTTTCTTATAGAATATTCCCTTTCAAATTTTTGTATAACGAATGTTTATTATTCAGTCTCCACTAGCATCTTATAGTGCTAATATGTATTACAATAAGCACATATTCGATACCAGTAAACACCAAATACTTTCTGACAGAAAATTATCTTTGAAATTTATGCATAACTGATGTTTATCATTCAGTCTCCCCTAGCATCTTATAGTGCTAATATTTATTACAATAAGCACATATTAGATACCAGTAAACACTAAATACTTTCTGATGGAATATTACCTTTGAAATATCTGTATAACTAATCTTTATTTATCAGTCTCCCCTAGCATCTTATAGTGCTAATAATTATTACAATAAGCACATATTAGAAACCAGTAAACACTAAATACTTTCTGATGGAATATTACATTTGTATTTTCTGTATAACTGATGTTTATTATTCAGTCTCTCCTAGCATCTTATAATATTTATTACAAGAAGCACATATTAGATACCAGTAAACACTAAATACTTCCTGATGGAATATTACTTTTGAAATTTCTTTATAAATGATGTTTATTATTCAGTCTCCGCTAGCATCTTATAGTGCTAATATTTATTACAATAAGCACATATTAGATACCAGTAAACACTAAATACTTTCCAATGAAATATTACCTTTAAAATGTCTGTATAACGAATGTTTATTATTCAGTCTCCCCTAGCATCTTATAGTGCTAATATGTATTACAATAAGCACATATTCGATACCAGTAAACACTAAATTCTTTCTGATGGAATATTACATTTGTATTTTCTGTATAACTGATGTTTATTATTCAGTCTCTCCTAGCATCTTATAATATTCATTACAATAAGCACATATTCGATACCAGTAAACACTAAATACTTTCTGGTGGAATATCACCTTTGAACTTTCTGTATAACTGATGTTTATTATTCAGTCTCTCCTAGCATCTTATAATATTCATTACAATAAGCACATATTAGATACCAGTAAACACTACATACTTTCTGGTGGAATATCACCTTTGAACTTTCTGTATAAATGTTTATTATTCAGTCTCTCCTAGCATCTTATAGTGCTAATATTTATTACAATAAGCACATATTAGATACCAGTAAACACTAAATACTTTCTGATGGAATATTACCTTTGAAATTTCTGTATAACTGATGTTTATTATAAAGTCTCCAGTAGCATGTTATAGTGCTAATATTTATTACAATAAGCACATATTAGACACCAGTAAACACTAAATACTTTCTGATGGAATATTACCTTTGAAATGTCTGTATAACGAATGTTTATTATTCAGTCTCTTAATCGTATAGTGCTAATATTTATAACAATAAGCACATATTAGATACCAGTAAACACTAAATACTTTCTGATGGAATATTACCTTTGAAATTTCTGTATAAATGATGTTTATTATTTAGTCTCCCCTAGCATCTTATAGTGCTAATATTTATTACAATAAGCACATATTAGATACCAGTAAACACTAAATACTTTCTGATGGAATATTACCTTTGATATTTCTGTATAACTGATGTTTATTATTCAGTGTCCCCTAGCATCTTATAGTGCTAATATTTATTACAATAAGCACATATTAGATACCAGTAAACACTAAATACTTTCTGATGGAATATTACCTTTGAAATTTCTGTATAACGGATGTTTATTATTAAGTTTCCCCTAGCATCTTATAGTGCTACTATTCATTACAATAAGCACATATTAGATACCAGTAAACACGAAATACTTTCTGATGGAATATATCCTTTGAAATGTCGGTCTAATTAATGTTTATTATTCAGTCTCGCCTAGCATCTTATAGTGCTAATATTTATTACAATAAGCACATATTAGATACCAGTAAACATTAAATACTTTCTGATGGAATATTATCTTTGAAATTTCTGTATAAATGATGTTTATTATTTAGTCTCCCCTAGCATCTTATAGTGCTAATATTTATTACAATAAACAAATATTAGATACCAGTAAACACTAAATACTTTCTGATGGAATATTACCTTTGATATTTCTGTATACTAGTAACTGATGTTTATTATTCAGTGTCCCCTAGCATCTTATAGTGCTAATATTTATTACAATAAGCACATATTAGATACCAGTAAACACTAAATACTTTCTGATGGAATATTAACTTTGAAATTTCTGTATAACGGATGTTTATTATTCAGTCTCCCCTAGCATCTTATAGTGCTACTATTCATTACAATAAACACATATTAGATACCAGTAAACACGAAATACTTTCTGATGGAATATATCCTTTGAAATGTCGGTCTAATTAATGTTTATTATTCAGTCTCGCCTAGCATCTTATAGTGCTAATATTTATTACAATAAGCACATATTAGATACCAGTAAACACTAAATACTTTCTGATGGAATATTATCTTTGAAATTTCTGTATAAATGATGTTTATTATTTAGTCTCCCCTAGCATCTTATAGTGCTAATATTTATTACAATAAACAAATATTAGATACCAGTAAACACGAAATACTTTCTGATGGAATATATCCTTTGAAATGTCGGTCTAATTAATGTTTATTATTTAGTCTCTCCTTGCATCTTATAGTGCTAATATATATTACAATAAGCACATATTAGATACCAGTAAACACTAAACACTTTCTGATAGAATAATACTGAATACGGAAATTTCTGAATACCTGAAGATTTTTTTATTTCTACTGGCATCTTATAGTGCTAATATGTATAACAATAAGCACATATTAGATACCAGTAAACACTAAATAATTTCTAATGGAATATAACTTTGAAATTTCTGTTTATTATGTTTATTATTCAATTTCTACTAGCATCTTATTTACTATATTTCTTACAATAATTTTGATGCAAGGTAAATCTTCTTATACTTAAACGTTTTCTTTTGTCCTTTAGCTCTAATTGTACAATATAACCTGTTGCTGTATTTTACCATTTGATGATAATGTGGTTATGAGATTTCATTTTTATATGTTCTCTATTCTGTTGCCATGTTTTCAGATTGATTGGTGTTACTATAGATTTATTGATGTCAATCCAATCAAAGCAGGTACTGCCACAATTATCAATAAGCTTTGATAATGACAATTGTCTTAATATATTAATCTCTTTACTATATCATAATCGTCACTATATACATAATCAATCTGTCCATTAGCCAAATACAAAAAGTTTATAGTTAATTCAAAAATTGTCTTCGCCTATGTAAATTAAATCAAACCTTATTGGAATAATGCGGTTGAGCAGTTTCACAAGAATATGAACAATGCTAGACATAATTGGATAACGAATGGCAAAATCAAAAACTATGAAGAAACCACATTCGAATGTTATAAAGATCAAAAGCGCATTTTTAGGAGAGAACTCAGATCAGCAGCTCGGACTCATATTTCTGATTATTTCAATGATCTTAATAACTCTGCCGAAATCGATCAGAAACTTTTTTGGTCATTAATCAAGCGCAGGAAAGGATATGGTAGCTCGTCATGTAACTACCTTACCGTGGGTGATACTACATACAGGGATCCTGTCGGGATATTGAACGCATGGGCTCATCATTTTACATCTGTGTTCAGAAACTCAGACGACGATGACTATGACAATACTTTTATGAAACAGGTAAATAATAAAATCCAAATCATAAGAGCGAAACAGTCCGGAAATGAGAATATTCCCAATTATAAACTAGTTACAACACCATCCGAATTGAAACAAATCTGTTTGGCACTCAAAAGAAACAAATCCGCAGATATAAACGGAATAGTCAATGAACATCTGGTATATGGCGGTGAGAAACTATATCTACACCTGTCCAACTTATTTAACTCAGTGATTAAATATAATATTATTCCGACACAGTGGAAACACAGCATTGTGATCCCAATTCACAAGGGTGGAAATAAACCCAGGAATGATCCCAATTCATATCGTGGCATTTCACTGACACCGGCAATTGCTAAAGTGTTCGAAAAAGTTATTGAGAAGAGACTTGTACAACTCACGCACCAGAATGATTTTCCAAACATCCAACAGGTCGCTTATCAGAAGAATATGTCATCGATACATGCTTCATTTAATCTGCAAGAGACCATTCATTTTTACGGCGAACGTTCTGATTACGTATACTGTGCCTTTTTAGATAGTTCAAAAGCATTTGACTCTGTCTGGCATAATGGACTACTACTTAAACTGTATGATCTTGGGATTTCCTCTATCCTCTGGAGGTTAATTGACAATATGTACTCAAATATGAAAAGCTGTGTGCGACTAGGTAACAATTTCTCACCAGACTTTACTCTGCAAAGGGGCGTTCGACAGGGCGGCGTTTTATCCGCCAAATTGTACTTGGTTTATGTTAATGGTCTGTTAGATGATTTATCTTCATCATCATATGGTGCTAGGGTTTACTCCGCAAGTTGTTCTTGTCCCACTCAGGCAGATGATATTGCCGTCTTATCAAGTACCCAAAAAGGTCTCCAAGAACTACTCAAGTTGTGCGAATCTTACAGCTATAAATGGCGGTTCTCTTTTTCACCTACTAAGAGCGTAGTTCTCGAGTTCCACCCAAATCAAAAACTATCAAAGACCTCTCTAAACTTTCAGCTCTGCAACAAAACACTCCCTGTTCTCAATACTGTGAAACATGTTGGTATAACTCTCACCTCAAATTTCCAATCGAGTGAAAGAACTAGCACTGCATGCCGCTTATTACGCACAGGTGTAACAACTCTGATAAAATGTGGAGTGAATGGCGACGGACTTAACCCTTTAATTAGCATGAAACTTGTCAAGCAGTGTAGTTTTACTAAGGCTCTGTATGGGTGTCAATTGTGGTACAACCTTACGCCATCTGATATAATCCGCCTTCAGAGAAGTCAAAACTTTGCCTGCAAATTAATCTTGGCATTAAATATCCGAACACGCACTGACAAATGTAATGGCATTCTAGGTTGGACCACAATTAACTCCTATATAGACAAACAAAAATTATTGTACTTAGGACAACTTATTAACTTACAGTGGTTTCATTTACCTCGTAAGTTGCTTATATTTAGATTATTAGACTATAAAAATCAAAGTTCTATGCAACAACGTGGATTTGTGCCGGATATTATTTCCATAGCTCAGAAATATGATCTGATTGCCCACATTAGTGAGTTCTTAAGAACAAATATCTTCCCAAAGAAATGCACGTGGAAAAGAATAGTAAACTCAGCCATCCACTCGTATGAGAAATTATCATGGACTAACCGAGTTAATAGTAACCACGATTTTAGTATTTTCAGACAATTCCACACCAGTTTAGACCCACATCCTGTATTTAAATTTATTCTAATTTACCCTAATCTGAAAGAACACAGTAAATTATTGATTAAGATATGTTGCATGGTTGGCAGTGAGAACGGCTCTTATATTTTGTGTGAAAAATGTGGTTTAATGTATTCTTCTATAGTGCTACATAGATTAGTAGAATGCGACAATTTTCAGGTGAACAAGATGTCATTCTTGAGTAGTATTTATATCATCTCATATGAACTGTACATTCAATTAATTTATCTGCCCAGCACAAGCTTCCTGGTAGAGCTTCTCAAATTTACTCCCACAATCCTTTCAAATTATCAACTCATCCTATTCAGAAAATTAGTATTAAAATATATGTATGGCATCTTTAAGGATTTAAATCAAAATGATCTCAACTGAATTTCTGCAAAATCAAATGAATTCCTAATCTATAATTATTCCTTTAGTTTTTTATTTATCTATATTTAAATACATTATTTACTGTTTTTCGTACCATTCAATTTTATATTTCATATGTAATCTTCATTTTTGGAGGAATAAAAGAGTATAAATAAATAAACCAAATTGATTTTAATATTATACACGCATTATATATAAATGAACACTAAATTACTTTTTATTATTCAGTCTCTCCTAGCATCTTATAGTGCTAATATTTATTACAATAAGCACATATTAGATACCAGTAAACACTAAATACTTTCTGATGGAATATTACCTTTGAAATTTCTGTATAACTGATGTTTATTATAAAGTCTCCAGTAGCATGTTATAGTGCTAATATTTATTACAATAAGCACATATTAGACACCAGTAAACACTAAATACTTTCTGATGGAATATTACCTTTGAAATTTCTGTATAACTGATGTTTATTATTCAGTCTCCCCTAGCATCTTATAGTGCTAATAATTCTTGCAATAAGCACATATTAGATACCAGTAAACACTAAATACTTTCTGACAGAATATTACCATTGAAATTTCTGTATAACAAATGTTTATTATTCAGTCTCCCCTAGCATCTTATAATATTTATTACAATAAGCACATATTAGATACCAGTAAACACTAAATACTTTCTGATGGAATATTACTTTTGAAATGTCTGTATAACTGATGTTTATTTTTCAGTCTCCCCTAGCATCTTATAGTGCTAATATTTATTACAATAAGCACATATTAGATACCAGTAAACACTAAATACTTTCTGATAGAATATTACCTTTGAAATTTCTGTATAACGAATGTTTATTATTCAGTCTTCCCTAGCATCTTATAGTGCTAATATTTATTACAATAAGCACATATTAGATACCAGTAAACACTAAATACTTTCTGATGGAATAATACTTCGGAAATTTCTGAATAGCTGAGGATTTTTTTTATTTCTACTGGCATCTTATAGTGCTAATATTTATTACAATAAGCACATATTAGATACCAGTAAACACTAAATAATTTCTAATGGAACATAACTTTGAAATTTCTGTATAACGGATGTTTATTATTCAGTCTCTCCTAGAATTTTATAGTGCTAATATTTATTAGAATAAGCAGATATTAGATAGCAGTAAACACTAAATACTTTCTGATGGAATATTACCTTTGGAATGTCTGTATAACGGATGTTTATTATTCAGTCTCTCCTAGAATTTCATAGTGCTAATATTTATTACAATAAGCACATATTAGATACCAGTAAACACTAAAAACTTTCTAATGGAATATTACCTTTGAAATTTCTTATTTGATATATCTTACAATAATTTTGATGCAAGGTGAATCTTCTTTTACTTAAACGTTTTCTTACGTCCTTTAGCTATAATTATACAAAATTACCTGTTGCTGTATTTTACCATTTGATGATAATGTGGTTATGAGATTTCATTTTTATAAGTTCTCTATTCTGTTGCCATGTTTTTAGATTGATTGGTGTTACTATAGATTTGTTGATGTCAATCCAATCAAAGCAGATACTGCCACAATTAACAATTAGCTTTGATAATGATCATTGTCTTAATATATTAATCTCTTTACTATATCATAATCGTCACTATATACATAATCAATCTGTCCATCAGCCAATTACAAAATGTTTATAGTTAATTCAAAAATTGTCTTCGCCTATGTAATTTAAATTCAAAATATATATCCAATGAAAGAGAAATTGTTAACTAATTTGAATATTTACCAAATATCTGCTAACAATATAAGGTTAAATGTTTTTAATATTATACACGCATTATATAAAAGTGAACACTAAATTACTTTCTG
>JAUJPP010000005.1:42956220-42980086 GCA_030562195.1 Nipponacmea schrenckii
GAGACTGAATAATAAACATCAGTTTTACAGAAATGTCAGAGGAAATATTCCATCAGAAAGTATTTAGCGTTTACTAGTATCTAATATGTGCTTATTGTAATAAATATTAGCACTATAAGATGCTAGGGGAGAATGAATAATAAACATCAGTTTTACAGAAATGTCAAAGGAAATATTTCTAATATATCTAATATGTGCTTATTGTAATAAATATTAACACTATAAGATGCTAGGAGAGACTGAATAATAAACATCAATTATACAGACATTTCAAAGGTAATATTCCATCAGAGAGTATTTTGTGTTTACTAGTATCTAATATGTGCTTATGTAATAAATATTAGCACTATAAGATGCTAGGGGAGACTGAATAATAAACACCAGTTATACAGAAATTTAATAATGATGAATGTATTTAAGAAACACTACTGAAAACATGATCAACAAATATTTAAAAAATATACAATTTAGAAATTTAAAACATGCAAATCACGAAAAGGTTATAACAAGAGATTAAACGAAAACTAACTTATCACACCAAGAGCTGTTACAAAATGGATTAAATATCGATCTAACAGAGAACAACAACAGAGAAGAATTAAGACAACAAGAATGTATTTGTATTGATGCTAAATTAAAAAAAAAATTCATACAAATATTTATCTTTTCAAATTTCTACTATTCGATACAACTCGGCGTAATTTTGTAATTCAAATCTAGAATACGTTTTTTTTTTTAGTACAAATCTCCTTTATTAGATACAACACATAGTACTATTCTTAATTAAATACATTAGATACAAATCTATAGGTCTATCAACATTATGGACAAAATCAGGTCCATCATTATCTATAACATCAATAACTTTATCATTAACATCAGACTGCTGAATCGGAGAGGGTGCATGTACCACATTAGTCTCACCAACAGCACCAACGGCACAATAACATTCTAATACTGATTTAGAACACAATTTACATTTGCGAGCTGGACAGTTCCTACGTATGTGACCATTTAATCCACATTCACGACAGGAACGTGTCGGGCAGTTTGCATACAAATACTCAGGTGACAGGCAAGTAAAGCACACCGTCTCCTGGTTATCATGACGAACTCTAAAATATTCAACACCCTCTGTGGTCTCAAAAGCAACAGAATATGGAAGTGAAGAAACACCCGGAGGGAATTTAACTCATGTACCTTGTTCCATCGAATATATCTTCATTTTCATATTTTCATCTATGTTTTGGCCCAACAAGTTCAACGTTCCATTTCTCCAATTCTCTGCAAATATCTTCATTAGTAATTAAGGAAGATAAATGCATAAAAGAAACAATTTTTATTCGGGTGGCAACGTAATTAATTAGCACTGGTTCGTCATTGATAGTACATTGAGATTCTACCAGGATTTTGGCACTCTCCTCATCAGCCAAAGACACCTCATATTTATCACCAGATCTTGGTACACACTACAGTACGGCATCATCACCACATATAGCTCTGACAAATTTTATAACGTCGACAGCAGTTGTAGTTACTTTATTATTGACAGTGATTATTGTCGTTGCCTCTTTTGAAAATAAAGGTTTTGAAGACTGCATAGACAAACGACCTCGGTGACCCGATTGATTTTCAGTCACAATGGGGCAAAGGCCCTAAAAAAGAGATCGAAGAAATATTTTCAGTTAATACAGATAAAATATGAATCAGTAATCAAAATGCCACCAATGAACACAACCAAAACTTACAGCGTCAGTTTTGATCATGAATCATGAGAAGTTTTTGTAAACGTAAACAAAAACACTTCATACTCATTCGAACAACCTTCAGCTTTTCCACTTTGAAATGTATCTGTATAACGAATGTTTATTATTCAGTCTCCCCTAGCATCTTATAGTGCTAATATTTTTTACAATAAGCACATATTAGATACCAGTAAACACTAAATAATTTCTGATAGAATATTACCTTTGAAATGTCTGTATAACTGATGTTTATTATTCAGTCTCCCCTAGCATCTAATAGTGCTATTATGTATTACAATAAGCATATATTAGATACATATATTAGATGTTGTCAGGCTTCAGGCTGGTGTGATTGATGAGGTGGTTGTTTTGGACAATGGCTGAATTTAAGGCATCTATGGCTTCATCTGTTGGTACGTTAGTGAAGAGGTATATAACATCGTAACTAGCTAGTTTCCCTGCCTGCTGTGTTTCTTTAATAGACGCACAAAATTCGTCTTTGATAAACGAATCAGCTAGTTTTCCTAGGGGGGGGGGGGGGGGGAGAAGTTTGGAGAGAAAGGAGGCTACATTGTAAAATACTGAACCTTGGAGCACACGAGGAGACGAATTTTGTTGTTCAATAATTGAGTTAGGAGATCCTTAAGTTCTTTTAGGAGGCGGTTGGTAGGATTTCTTCTGATGTTGATTTCTTTGTACGTGATACGATCGTCTAGAGTATTCTTAACTAATGTTTTGAAATTATCAGTGTCAATTAAAACAGTGGCTCTTCCCTTATCTGCTTCTACGATGGTTAGGTTGTTGTTCTGGCGAAGTTCTTGAATGGGAGAGTGTTCAGATTTGGTGAGATTAGGTTTGTTGGTAGTAGGAGACTTGAGTGTCGCATAAATTTTGGGTTTTGGAGGTAATTAATATTTCCACCAGGGGCTAATTGGGTTAAACCATTTTCAATGTTTTTTATGAATTCTTCTGTTCTGCGTTTGGTGGTTGTTGCGATTATTACATTTAGCATTTATTAGATACCAGTAAACACTAAATACTTTCTGATGGAATATTACCTTTGAAATGTCTGTATAACGAATGTTTATTATTCAGTCTCCACTAGCATCTTATAGTGCTAATATTTATTACAATAAGCACGTATTAGATACCAGTAAACACTAAATAATTTCTGATGGAATATTACCTTTGAAATTTCTGTATAACTGATGTTTATTATTCAGTCATCCCTAACAATTTATAGTGCTAATATTTATTACAATAAGCACATATTAGATACCAGTAAACACTAAATACTTTCTGATGGAATATTACCTTTGAAATGTCTGTATAACTGATGTTTATTATTCAGTCTCCCCTAGCATCTTATAGTGCTAATATTTTTTACAATAAGCACATATTAGATACCAGTAAACACTAAATATTTTCTGATGGAATATTACCTTTGAAATGTCTGTATAACGAATGTTTATTATTCAGTCTCCCCTAGCATCTTATAGTGCTAATATTTATTACAATAAGCACATATTAGATACCAGTAAACACTAAATAATTTCTCATAGAATGTAACTTTTTAAATTTCTGACTTGATATTTCTTAAAAAAATTTTAATGCTTGGTGTTGCTATAAATTTGTTGATGTCAATCCAATCAAAGCAGATACTGCCACAATTAACAATTAGCTTTGATAATGACAATTGTCTTAATATATTAATCTCTTTACTATATCATAATCGATCTGACCATCAGCCAATACAGAATGTTTAATGTTAATTCAAAAATTGTCTTTGTCTATATCACTTTATTTCACAATATATATACAACGAAAGAGAAATTGTTTACTTATTTAAATATAAATATACAATTATATATTGTCCTGTTCTGTCAGGCTATTATATCCGTATAACATGATTGAAATGAGAACCTGCGATAAAAAAATGAAAAGTTTGGATTTAAGGGTCAAGACGTTAATGTAATAACGGATCCTTATAGTGCTAATATTAATTACAATAAGCACATATTAGATACCAGTAAACACTAAATACTTTCTGATGGAATATTACCTTTGAAATTTCTGTATAACGGATGTTTATTATTCAGTTCCCCTAGCATCTTATAGTGCTAATATTTATTACAATAAGCACATATTAGATACCAGTAAACACTAAATACTTTCTGATGGAATATTACCTTTGAAATTTCTGTAGAACTGATATTTATTATTCAGTCTCCCCTAGCATCTTATAGTGCTAATATTTATTACAATAAGCACATATTAGATACCAGTAAACACTAAATACTTTCTGATGGAATAATTCTCTTGAAATATCTGAATAACTGATGTTTATTATTCAGTCTCCCCTAGCATCTTATAGTGCTAATATTTATTACAATAAGCACATATTAGATACAAGTAAACACTAAATACTTTCTGATGGAATATTACTGTTAAAATGTCTGAATAACTAATGTTTATTATTCAGTCTCCCCTAGCATCTTATAGTGCTAATATTTTTTACAATAAGCACATATTAGATACCAGTAAACACTTAATACTTTCTTGTGGAATATTACCTTTGAAATGTCTGTATAACAGATGTTTGTTATTCTGTCTCCCCCTGGCATCTCATAATGCTGATATCTATTACAATAAGCACCTATTACATGCCTGTATCTTTTTTTGCATGGTTGGTTAGTTGGTATCGTTTTGCAAAGGTGTTCTGAGTTTTATAGTTGAATATTACTGGATCTGTCATGTTTGTAGAGTGATTGGTGTTACCTAACAATTGATTTCTTAATGTCTGTTGTAAGAGGAGATTATCGACATTAATCAATCGAGAAACATTTATTATTAACAATATGTTTTATCTTTAATTGTGTTTTAAGAGCTTAACTACGTTTCTTTAGTTAATTAAAAGATTATTCGTTTTAGATTTAACATATCGGTAAAATCCTCAATTTTCCTACAAACTAAATCAGGGGTTGTTTAATTTTCTTAAAGGATCCGTAATTACATACACGTCTTGACCCTAAAAATCCATAGTTTATATTTTGTTTCCTCAGATTTTCATTTCAATCCTGTTATTGATTATATCAGGAAAAACTTTAACTGTATTTCTATTTATATTGAGTGTACAATTTCTCTTTCGTTTGATAATTATTGGAAATATAGTGATATAGACAAAGAGAATTTTTGAATTATCAATAAACATTTTGTATTTGGCTGATGACTGACTGACTGGTAGGTATGTTGTCTGCTTCGGTAATCCAAACCATATCGCGGACGTTGAGTAAGGAGCGACCTGCTCCTATGGCTTCTTCTATATCTTTACCCATCGTTCTTCTTCTGTATCTTCCTTCTTCGTTCTTCTTCTGTATCTTCTTTCTTCATGCTTCATCTTCTGTAACTGTCTTCTTTCTTCTTATAGAGAGCGATGTGCTCTTATGGCTTCATCTGTCCTTCTTCTGTAAAGAGCGATGTGCTCTTTAAACTTCTTCTGTCCTTCTTCTGTGATTCTTCTTGACGTTTTACCGAAGACTGAGTCCACGTTCGACGTCATACCTACAGATGAGCAGGACGCTCTTCTGATGTGCTACCTAGGTGATCATTCCTATTTCTTTTAAGAAATAATAAACTGCTTCACAAATTGACGACATACCCTCTCCTGTATGTGACAGAATGTTTTTCAGATTATAGTCCAGCTTACGTTTATTCAATAAATCGACCAGCGTTTGTCTCTCTTCCCTTAATTGCTCACAATGGATTAACAGATGTTCTGCGGTACCAGCTTCACCGCAGGGACATAGCTTCAGTTCGTATTTGTGATTTTTCACCTCACCCATCATTCTCAGACGAGCGACCGATCGATCGATCTGTCGATTGGTATGGTGCAAAATTACTTTACTGCTAATGCTATCGTTTAGTCTGAAGCGAAACGTATCAGCATCCACGAGGGTTACCTCCCATGCAGATGTGATGCTTTTACCGATCATGCTCCGGACTTCTGATAAGCTGTAGTCTATCGGCTCAATTTCCGTTAGATCTAGTCCTTGTTTTGCGAGTTTTTTTTCGCTTGATTATTCTTGTACTGCTCGAAGGGTTATAAATTCCCAACCCGGTCGTACTATTTTCCGAATATTTATTACAATAAGCACATATTAGATACCAGTAAACACTAAATACTTTCTGATGGAATATTACCTTTGAAATGTCTGTATAACGGATGTTTATTATTCAATTTCTACTAGCATCTTATAGTGCTAATATGTATTACAATAAGCACATATTAGATACCAGTAAACACTAAATACTTTCTCATAGAATATTACCTTTTAAATTTTTGATTCGATATTTCTTACAATAATTTTGATGCAAGGTGATTCGTCTTATACTTAAACGTTTTCTTACGTCCTTTGGCTATAATTATACAAAATTACCTGTTGTCGTATTTTACCATTTGATGATAATTTGGCTATGAGATTTTATTTTTATATGTTTTCTATTCTGTTGCCATGTTTTTAGATTGATTGGTGTTACTATAGATTTGTTGATGTCAATCCAATCAAAGCAGGTACTGCCACAATTAACAATTAGCTTTGATAATGATAATTGTCTTAATATATTAATCTCTTTACTATATCATAATCGTCACTATATACATAATCAATCTGTCCATTAGCCAAATACAAAATGTTTATAGTTAATTCAAAAATTGTCTTCGCCTATGTAAATTAAATTCTGAATATATATCCAATGAAAGAGAAATTGTTAACTAATTTAAATATTTACTTTTCCTCTGAGATGCAGAGATAAGAATATCATCCCCATGTCGTTCAACCTCACAATTGATGTTAATTCCCCGTCAGGGCATAAAATCTTATCTAAAGCCAGCACCAAACTCCTTAGCGACCAGAACAAAATGTTCCGCAACCTGAAACCCAGCCTCTTACACAACAAGCACGCTGGGGGACATTAATTTAAATATAGAAAAATTGTTTTCCTGTTCTGTTAGACAGTATTATTCGATATAAAATGATTGAAATGTAAACCTATTGTTTAAACCAAATATCTGCTAACAATATAAGGTTAAATGTTTTTAATATTATACACGCATTATATAAAAGTGAACACTAAATTACTTTCTGATGCAATAATACCTTTGAAAATTCTTTGTAGCCGACGTTTATTGTTAAGTCTCTCCTAAAATCTCATAATGCTGATATAGAAAAGATTTTTGTAAAGAATTTTAAACATCCGTCAAACAACTCATAATGACATGATTTATTTTGAACTTGGTAGATACCCCCTGTATATTTTACGTAAAATTCGAATTTTTAAATATTTTTTCAAACTTAGAGCCACCGACAATATTTTACTTTCATCTTGTATTGAAAACATGATAAATGATAACGATATTTGGATAATTAATGTTAAAAACGAGTTATATGACATTGGTCTGGGTTATATTTGGGAAGGGAGTTATTGTGACAAATCTACATTTTTGATTACAAAGAGACGTTTACAAGATAATTTTAAACAATATTGTTATGCAAATATCTGTTCATCACCAAAAGGACTTTTATACCAACATTTAATTTTAAATTTTAATCTCCAATATTATTTAACTAAACCTATAAATCATAGATATATTAAATACATTTCAAAATTACGTTTAACTGCCCATAATTTAAATATCGAAACTGGTCGATTTAAGAAAATTGAAAGAACCCACAAAATATGTACATTATGTAATCTATCAGAAGTTGAAGATGAATATCACCATGTATTAATCTGTCCCTACTTTGCTGACTATAGAGTTTTATATATAAAAAAATATTATTATACATATCCCTCTTCATATAAGTTAGTCCAATTATTGTGTGTAAATTAACTTCAAAGAATTATCCAAACTGGCCTTATTTTTATACCTGTGTAATAAAAGAAGAAATGATGATTTTAAGCTTTGCGATTAAATTAATTGTTAATATGCTCTCTCCCCTCTATACTATATATGTGTAAAATAGTTGTGTTATGTTATGTTTTTGTATTTATGTCTGTAAATATTATGTATATATTATCTGATGAGGAAATAAACGATTCGATTCGATATCTATTACAATAAGCACCTATTTGCAATGTTGTTCTGTGTTTTAAAGTTACATATTTATGGATCTGTCATGTTTGTAGAGTGATTGGTGTTACCTAACAATTGATTTCTTAATGTCTGATGTAAGAGGAGATTATAGACATTAATCAATCGAGAAACATTTATTATTAACAATAAGTTTTAACTTTAATTGTGTTTTAAGAGCTTAACTACGTTTCTTTAGTTAATTAAAAGATTATAAACATTATTTGTTTTAGGTTGAACATATCGGTGAATTTCTCAAATGGTTCTAGTAAATTTCCTTTAAATCAAATCAGGGGTTTTACAATTTTCTTCAAGGATCCGTAATTACATTATAGTCTTGACCCTTAAATCCACACTTTTCTTTTCTCGGGTTTACATTTCAATCATGTTATATTGGTTAAATATTCTGACCAAACAGGAAAACAATTTAACTGTCGAAATATTTAAATAAGTAAACAATTTCTCTTTCATTGGATATATATTTTAAAATAAAATGATAAGGACGAAGACAATTTTTGAATTAACAATAAACATTCTGTATTGGCTGATGGACAGATTGGTTATGTATATAGTGGCGATTATGATATAGTAAAGAGATTAATATATTAAGACAATTATCATTATCAAAGCTAATTGTTAATTGTGGCAGTATCTGCTTTGATTGGATTGACATCAACAAATCTATAGTAACACCAATCAATCTAAAAACATGGCAACAGAATAGAGAACATATAAAAATGAAATCTCATAACCACATTATCATCAAATGGTAAAATACGGCAACAGGTAATTTTGTATAATTATAGCCAAAGGACGTAAGAAAACGTTTAAGTATAAGACGAATCACCTTGCCTCCAAATTATCAAATCTTATTTAGTGTTTACTGGTATCTAATATGTGCTTATTGTAATAAATATTAGCACTATAAGATGTTAGGGGAGACTGAATAATAAACATTCGTTATGTAGAAATTTCAAAGGTAATATTCCATCAGAAATCATTTAGTGTTTACTTGTATCTAATATGTGCTTATTGTAATGAATATTAGCACTATAAGATGCTAGGGGAGACTGAAAAATAAACATTCGTTATACAGACATTTCAAAGGTAATATTCCATCAGAAAATATTTAGTGTTTACTGGTATCTAATATGTGCTCATTGTAATACATATTAGAACTATAAGATGCTAGGGGAGTCTGAAATATTATAATCATTCGTTATACAGACATTTCAAAGGTAATATTCCATCAGAAAATATTTAGTGTTCACTGGTATCTAATATCTGCTTATTGTAATACATATTAGCACTATAAGATGCTAGGGGAGACTGAATAATAAACATTCGTTATACAGACATTTCAAAGGTAATATTCCATCAGAAAGTATTTAGTGTTTACTGGTATCTAATATGTGCTTATTGTAATATATATTAGCACTATAAGATGCCAGGGGAGACTGAATAATAAACATTCGTTATACAGACATTTCAAAGGTAATATTCCATCAGAAAGTATTTAGTGTTTACTGGTATCTAATATGTGTTTATTGTAATAAATATTAGCACTATAAGATGCTAGGAGAGACTGAATAATAAACATTCGTTATACAGACATTTCAAAGGTTATATTCCATCAGAAAGTATTTAGTGTTTACTGGTATCTAATATGTGCTTATTGTAATTAATATTAGCACTATAAGATGCTAGGGGAGACTGAATAATAAACATCAGTTATACAGAAATTTCAAAGGTAATATTGTGTCAGAAAGTATTTAGAGTTTACTGGTATCTTATATGTGCTTATTGTAATAAATATTAGCACTTTAAGATGCTAGGAGAGACTGAATAATAAACATCGTTATACAGACATTTCAAAGGTAATATTCTACCAGAAAGTATTTAGTGTTTACTGGTATCTAATATGTGCTTATTGTAATAAATATTAGCACTATAAGATGCTAGGAGAGACTGAATAATAAACATTCGTTATACAGACATTTCAAAGTAATATTCCATCAGAAAGTATTTAGTGTTTACTGGTATCTAATATGTGCTTATTGTAATAAATATTAGCACTATAAGATGCTAGGGGAGACTGAATAATAAACATTCGTTATACAGAAATTTCAAAGGTAATATTCTACCAGAAAGTATTCAGTGTTTACTGGTATCTAATATGTGCTTATTGTAATAATATTAGCACTATAAGATGCTAGGGGAGACTGAATAATAAACATCAGTTATACAGACATTTCAAAGGTAATATTCCATCAGAAAGTATTTAGTGTTTACTGGTATCTAATATGTGCTTATTGTAATACATATTAGCACTATAAGATGCTAGGGGAGACTGAATAATAAACATTCGTTATACAGACATTTCAAAGGTAATATTCCATCAGAAAATATTTAGTGTTTACTGGTATCTAATATGTGCTTATTGTAATAAATATTAGCACTATAAGATGCTAGGGGAGACTGAATAATAAACATTCGTTATACAGACATTTCAAAGGTAATATTCCATCAGAAAATATTTAGTGTTTACTGGTATCTAATATGTGCTTATTGTAATAAATATTAGCACTATAAGATGCTAGGGGAGACTGAATAATAAACATTCGTTATACAGACATTTCAAAGGTAATATTCCGTCAGAAAATATTAAGTGTTTACTGGTATCTAATATGTGCTTATTGTAATAAATATTAGCACTATAAGATGCTAGGGGAGACTGAATAATAAACATTCGTTATACAGACATTTCAAAGGTAATATTCCGTAGAAATATTAGTGTTTACTGGTATCTAATATGTGCTTATTGTAATAAATATTAGCACTATAAGATGCTAGGGGAGACTGAATAATAAACATCAGTTATACAGAAATTTCAAAGGTAATGTTGTGTCAGAAAGTATTTAGAGTTTACTGGTATCTAATATGTGCTTATTGTAATAAATATTAGCACTATAAGATGCTAGGAGAGACTGAATAATAAACATTCGTTATACAGACATTTCAAAGGTAATATTTCAGAAAGTATTTAGATTTTACTGGTATCTAATATGTGCTTATTGTAATAAATATTAGCACTATAAGATGCTAGGAGAGACTGAATAATAAACATTCGTTATACAGACATTTCAAAGGTAATATTCCATCAGAAAGTATTTAGTGTTTACTGGTATCTAATATGTGCTTATTGTAATACATATTAGCACTATAAGATGCTAGGGGAGACTGAATAATAAACATTCGTTATACAGACATTTCAAAGGTAATATTCCATCAGAAAGTATTTAGTGTTTACTGGTATCTAATATGTGCTTATTGTAATAATATTAGCACTATAAGATGCTAGGGGAGACTGAATAATAAACATTCGTTATACAGACATTTCAAAGGTAATATTCCATCAGAAAATATTTAGTGTTTACTGGTATCTAATATGTGCTTATTGAAATACATATTAGCACTATAAGATGCTAGGGGAGACTGAATAATAAACATTCGTTATACAGACATTTCAAAGGTAATATTCCATCAGAAAATATTTAGTGTTTACTGGTATCTAATATGTGCTTATTGTAATAAATATTAGCACTATAAGATGCTAGGGGAGACTGAATAATAAACATTCGTTATACAGAAATTTCAAAGGTAATATTCCATCAGAAATATTTAGTGTTTACTGGTATCTAATATGTGCTTATTGTAATAAATATTAGCACTATAAGATGCTAGGGGAGACTGAATAATAAACATTCGTTATACAGACATTTCAAAGGTAATATTCCGTTCAGAAAATATTTAGTGTTTACTGGTATCTAATATGTGCTTATTGAATAATATTAGCACTATAAGATGCTAGGGGAGACTGAATAATAAACATTCGTTATACAGACATTTCAAAGGTAATATTCCATCAGAAAATATTAAGTGTTTACTGGTATCTAATATGTGCTTATTGTAATAAATATTAGCACTATAAGATGCTAGGGGAGACTGAATAATAAACATTCGTTATCAGAAATTTCAAAGGTAATATTCTATCAGAAAGTATTTAGTGTTTACTGGTATCTAATATGTGCTTATTGTAATAAATATTAGCACTATAAGATGCTAGGGGAGACTGAATAATAAACATTCGTTATACAGACATTTCAAAGGTAATATTCCGTCAGAAATATTAAGTTTTACTGGTATCTAATATGTGCTTATTGTAATAAATATTAGCACTATAAGATGCTAGGGGAGACTGAATAATAAACATCGTTATACAGAAATTTCAAAGGTAATATTCCATCAGAAAGTATTTAGTGTTTACTGGTATCTAATATGTGCTTATTGTAATAAATATTAGCACTATAAGATGCTAGGGGAGACTGAATAATAAACATCCGTTATACAGACATTTCAAAGGTAATATTCTATCAAAATTATTTGTTTTTACTGGTATCTAATATTGTTATTGTAATAAATATTAGCACTATAAGATGCTAGGGGAGACTGAATAATAAACATCGTTAACAGACATTTCAAAGGTAATATTCCTCAGAAATATTAAGTGTTTACTGTATCTAATATTGCTTATTGTAATAAATATTAGCACTATAAGATGCTAGTGAAATGAATAATAAACATCAGTTATCAGAATTTCAAAGGTAATGGTGTGTCAGAAAGTATTTAGAGTTTGCTGGTATCTAATATTGCTTATTGTAATAAATATTAACACTAAAAGATGCTATGGGAGACTGAATAATAAAAACCAGTTATACAGAAATTTCGAAGGGTTTTTTTTTTTTTTTTTTTTAATGATAATAATGATGAATGTATTTAAGAAACACTACTGAAAACATGATCAACAAATATTTAAAAACATATACAATTTAGAAATTTAAAACATGCAAATCACGAAAAGTTTATAACAAGAGATTAAACGAAAACTAACTTATCACAACAAAGATGGCGGAAGGTGTGTGGACGTGTCGAGTTGTCTGACTGAAAATCTCTTAATATTTAAAATCAAGTTGTTATTTACGGATGCGTTAGTGAAGAATAGTTGGTATAATAACTCAAGCTTCTAATGGTCCATAAATTAACACATAATCACAAAACTTCATCAAATAGTAAGACATTATTGTTGTAAACAAAGAGTAACGTCATAAGAAAATTTACTAAATCCACCCAAAGAAGCCCAGAATCAACTATGGATGGTCAACACACTGATTTAAACTCAACATATGTATTTCCACCTCAACCCACACATTTCATGGCATCAACACCAGCTCAGATGGAAGTCAACACCAACATCAGGCAAGTCCCTCTGTAGATTTCATTGAGGGTCAGCCACAACCTCCATTGTGGGCTCAAGAATTGTTAAACAACATGCGAAACTTAACATACAGAACCGAGGAGATCAACTACAAATTAGAGCAAATGACCTGAAATAAGAAGAATTCAAGAAAATGTGAATGGTCTTAGAGAAGAGATGGCAGGTATTATCAAAGAAACAACACATTTATCTGCAAAAACAGGGGTTTTAGAGAATTCTCTCAGAAGAATTGAAAGTGAAAATAGAAAACTGACAGAAGATATGGTGCATACGAAGGCCAGATCCATGCAGAATAATTGAGTATTTACCAAGATATGTGTAGATAATGATGAAAACTCAATGGAAACTGAAAGAAAAGTGAGAGGTTTCTTGGAAGATATGATGAAAATTCCTTCAGAAACTGTTTCTAAAATGCAATTTGAAAGAGTGAACAGGTTTGGATAACCTAAAATAAACCTAGAAAGATTTGTGTGGAATTTCTACAGAGAAAGGACAAGATTTAGTGAGATATAACACCAGGAGCCTCAAGGATACAAACCACTTTGTATATGAGCAATTCCCAGCTGAAATAGAAAATGAAAGAAGAAGACTTGTGAAAGTAATGAAAGAAGAAAAACAGAAGAATCCAGGAACAAAGATGAAGCTAGTTTACAACAAGTTATTTATAAACAATGTGGAATATAAACAATAGGACAGGAAGGGGGGTTCATTCAATAATAATGTGAGAATCAAACTCTGTGCTTGGAATTGTCAAAGAAAGCTTTATACAAAAATAAAAGATAACAAATTTATAGAAATAATAAAAGACTAGAACTGTGAACAGTTCCGAGAGTGGCAAACAACCTCTATGGGTTCAAAATATATACGCGAAGTTTTATTATGTAATATTGTTACACCACAGTTTAAAGTTAATTGCATATTAATGAGAAAGTTTTTAAGGTTCCATCATAAAAATATTCAAGGTCAGAATTGTCAATAATATTTATTTTCGTGAATAAAACAAGGTTGAAATTTATCTACTATATCAAACATGGATGTTGTGGCTTGCAATTCCACTAAATCTAACGTCTTTTATGACGTCACCGACTGGGGCCCAACAGGAAGCTACTATTGATGTCTGTGCAGATCCCAGCAGGGTTCTAAAAAACCGGAAGCTCTCACGCAAAAACCGGAAGTGGTAGAAAATTTTTTATGATGCGGTTTTAAAATTCATGGTCATTGAAGGTCAAGGTCATTTGATATAGCCTTGTGAATTTTTAAAAAACTAAATCGGGTACCAAAAAAAATAATAGGCATATGTGTGGATAGCTTAGGTCAAGAACATTCTACTTGAAAAAATTCAGGGTCATTGAAGGTCAAGGTCATTTGATTTGGCCTTTTGAATTTTCAAACAATTTCAATCGGGCATTTAAAAATATTTAAATTTGAAAATCAAAATTCTGTTCCTAACAAGTTTTAGATAAAGTAACAAGGTTTCGAAAAACACCAAAATCGGACAAATCGGATAAAAACTAGAATTGCTTACAATTATGAACGTATTTCGAGAACCTTAAAATATTATGTAGGCTAAATTTGCAATGACCTACATCTAGACAATATATTGAATATCATTTGACCTAGTTTTCAAAATTATCAATTTTTGCTGTATTAAAGTACACTTATCTCTGTGAATTTTTAAGTAAGCCAAATAAAAAAATACCTACTCGTAGACAATATATTGAATATTATTTGACTTAATTTTCAAGGTCATAGATTAAGTGGGTCACACCTTCCGTAGCCATTAAAGTGACCTAATTTTGAAAAAATCGAAATTTGAATAATTCGAAAAAAAATACGAAATTTAAAAATCGATCTCCAAGAAAAGGTAGATAATGATCCAATGTATCTATGTGTTAAATTTCATCAAAATCGGTCTATCAATAGTGTCTGAATTTCGGATTTAAGAATTGTAACGAAAATTCAAAATGGCGGCCGATATGGCAGCTTGACCTAATTATTTAGGTCAAATCAATTACTATTGACAAGTTATTTATAAAACAGTTTTCACTTTTCACCTAGCAGTTTTAGACCGGAAGTTACGTAATTACGTCATTTGAGGCTAAACCGGAAGTGGAATTTTTTTTTTCACATTTTTTCAAAAATTATAATCATATCGCCTATCAACTGGTAAAGTTTCAAAATTTTATCATTTATATTAAACGAGAAATCACGGTCTGAAATTTTTGCCGATGACCCTTGAATATTGAATTGCAAATCGTGGGTATAATATTTAACTTAATTGCATAAAACCTATAATTGTTATTTGACAAATACATTGAAGTTTTCAAATCTGAAAATCCGGTCAAAATCGAAGTGAAAATAAACTTGCTAAAGCAAAAAAACCTCAACTTCCGGTTCTCACTTCCGGTCAGAGATAGAACTTCCGGTTTTGTTTTATTTGATAATAGAAATCATTCTAAGATCAACTGTAGATTTAGAATTTCTGTACCTTTTACCAGTCAGTTTGTCTGCAAACTCATCCAAGAATCGCAAAAAAAACCAAAAAAACTAGAGCCAATTATGGCACAGAGTGGGACTTTGCTAATGTCGCAAAATTGCAACAAACAGGCCGAAACATCTGATTTTCTAGGAGAAACTGGCCAAAGCAACGAGGTATCTGTGTGCAAAGTACTTTTTGGAAAAACGTCATTTCCTACAGACGTAATTCGCTGACCCATAAAAATGGTAAATAGGAAGTTTACCCGGATGTGCCACGCCCATCTCGTTTTTTTGGAAGTGAATCTAATCAAATCCGAAATGTTAATTCACGGTACAAATTTGAAGCTTGTACATCTTATAGATCACGAGATATACGCACATACATTTAAAAAAAGAACAATGTACTTTAATTTGAAAAGTGCAAAAAGTAAATTTTCATTATAAATACTTTTCTTATATATCGTTGGAAAGAGGACAAAAAGCGCCTTAAGAATCTGAAAAAAATAACGCTCTAAATTAATTAGGTCACGTACTAGAGTAGTCCAAAGTTGTGAATCTTGCTGTTTTCGGGCAGGCTATAAAACCGGAAGTAGACGACGGACGCCAAATGTGACATTATCAACTGATAGCCAAATTCAGTGACCTATGACCTTGTAAAGGTCAAGGTTACCAAAGGTCACAAGAAATAAGCCCCAAAACTCGAAAAAAACTGATACTTTTTGCTAATGTCGCAAATTGCAACATAAAAGGCCGGAATCATCTGGTTTTCTGGGATAAACTGGCCAAAGCAATTAGGTATATCAGTGGCGGAGCCACAGGCGGGGGCAGGGGGGGCAGCCGCCCCCCTCGCAGCCCCAAAGGCTAGTTTTTCGGGCAAGGCATTTAAAAAAAAAATTTTTTAACGGCCCAATTTTTTTTTTTTTTTGGAATTTAAAAATGAAATCATATCTTTGCCCGAATATCCTATATTACTATAACTGTATTTTTTTAAATTGATAGCCCAATTTTATTCTTCTATAATAATATTTCATAATTCATATTATTTAAGGATCGAAATCACTGCCCGAATGTCATTGCTATGATTATATTTTACATATTTCAAAAATTGAAATCGCAGCCCGAAAGTAGAGTTTAGAACTTTTTTTTACACAACCAAAAAAAGACAATTCGGGCACATATTTCAATTTTTTCAATAAATATTGTATGAGATACGTTAATATTTGTTAAAAAAAATGGAAATCGGTGCCCGAATTGCCTTAAATTAAGACAATTCGGTAAGGTTTCACCTAAAAAGTTAACAAGTTCCTTGGCTTACTTCCCTTGGAAAATAGATCATTTATTAATCAAATAAATCAATAAAAATTCCACCAATAAGAAAATGTAAAATAAATAAGTTTAATAAGGTTTCAAATAACAACACACGAGTTCCCTGGCTTACTTCCCTTGGAAAATAGATCATTTTAATCACTTTGGGTTTTTTGTGTAAAAAAAAGTTCTAAACTATTATTCCACCAATAAAAAAATGTAAAATAAATAAGTTTGATAAGGTTTCAACTAAAAACACATGAGTTCCCTAACTTACTTCCCTTGGAAAAAAGATCATAATTATCATTATAATCACATAACATTGCGTGTCCTCTAGCTGTGATCATTTCGGAGTGAAATTTCGTTAGAATAACACCTGTTCTATCTTCCATCGATCATCGATAAACACGCACTAAAAATTGTTCCAAAAAATATTTTTGTCTTTTGTCAAGAATTGTTTGGCCTGGTTATAACTTGCACTGTTGCAATTTAGCAAATTGACACAGAAATCAAAACAATGTCTTCTACACGTAAACGATTGTATCGACAACGGGTTGCATGTGATGCATGCGGCAAGGAACTTGATTCCGATTATAAAGAAAGTCACGTAAAACGCTTACACTTGGGGGATACTATTACTTTTACACCAGTTCAACAAATAACTGATAAATCTCAGCCACAATTAAGTAGTTTTTTCGGGAAAACACATACTAGCACATCTTCAGAAAGTAATCAGAATGTAAGTGAAGTAATTAGTAGCGAGCACAGTGAAGTGGAAACACATCTAATTGATGATTGTGACCCTTCTTCCCAATCAGCTAATGTATCCGGAGGCACAGTCCGTGAAACACCTGATATAAGTGGAACTGAAATTCCGGAAAGTCCACAAGAATGTTCATCTGTTTTTGAGAAATTAATTGATTTGACATGTAAATATCCATCAGATCCTTGGCTCTTCAAGGATTCCAAAATCACTGATTCATTGGTGCGAGCAATAATAGAAATAGGTGCTTGTCAACCAGGATTTCATGATGACTTCGATGATTTCCAAATCGACAAAGATGGGAGACGTTTTCATGTGGAATGGTATCAGAAGACAATGGAAAACAGAACAAAATCCCATAGACAATGGCTTTGTTACTCTCCAGAAACACATAAAATGTACTGTCTGTCTTGTTGGCTCTTTGCAGAAAAAAATAAATTTTCATTTGAACGCACATTCGCAGATCCAAATGCTGGATGTTCTAATTTTAAAAAAGGGATTGAGAAAATTCGAAGTCACGAGGATTCTGAAATTCACAAAAGTTCTATGAGAGTTTTAATTGTCACAAAGTTTCGATTGCGGAGTGACCAGACAGTCTATCAAAATTTGATGAAAGCCAAAAATGCCGAAATCGAACGAAATCGACAAGTTATGAAGCGTCTGGTAGATGCGATACTCATTCTGGGAAAACAGGGTCTTGAATTCAGGGGTCACAGAGAACATGCAGGATTAAGTCAAGATTGTAACGAGGGCAATTTTCTCGAACTTGTTAAATTCATTTCAAAATATGATCAAATTCTAGTCGACCATCTGATAAATGCTAAAAGGAATGAAACTTATTTAAGTCATCACATACAGAATGACATCATTGAATCCATTGCCAATGAAGTTCTTCGGGGAATTCTATTTGAAGTTCGTTATGCTAGATATTATGCTATTATTCTAGATTCAACTATAGATATCAGTAGAATTGATCAATGCTCGTTTTCGCTCCGTTACGTTACCAAGTCGGGAGATATCGTTGAGCGGTTCATCATGTTCGACGAATTGGGTGGTGCAAGTGCCGAAGATTTCAAGAACTTATTAGATAAGATGCTCGAAAAATGTTCTTTAAAATTTTCGGAATGTAGAGGTCAGGCATATGATGGTGCTTCCACTATGTCAGGTGATATTTCTGGGATCCAACGACGAGTCAAAATTGAAGAGCCTACCGCAATTTATGTTCACTGTTGTGCCCACAACTTGAATCTTGTAATAGGTGACTCGGCATCTTCGTCTTGTGTACAAGCTAAATCTTTCTGCGGCACTCTAGAAAATATCTACAGTTTTATGACAAGTTCTCTTCCAAGACTGAAACTGTTAGATTCCGAAATTAAGCTACTGGATATAGCAACTTTGAAATTGAAAAGGCACTGTGACACACGTTGGCATAGCCACAAAGACTCAGTGAAAGCTGTGATAAGCTGCATTCCAGCTCTCGTGAAAGCTCTTGAACAAATTGCTAGTGGTGTATTACGAAATACAACACCGAAGGCACTTGCTGATGGTAATGGTATTCTGGCAACAATTACTAAGTTTGAATTTATTGTATTATTAGTTGTTTGGGATAAGATATTAGCATGCACAAATATACTCTCATGTTATTTACAAGAGTCCGATATTGATATTATGACTGCATCTTCACTTGTTCAGTCCACTCGATTGCAATTAGTCGAATTACGATCAGACGACGTTTTCAATGATTTTGAAACTGAAGCAAGAGATATCGCATCAATGTGTGAAGTCGCTCCGGGGTATAAAGAGTCCCGAAACCGAAAAGTAAAGTTAATGCCAGGTGAACGAGCAAGGGATGACGCCGCTGGTGATGGTCGTACCAGATTTCTTCGAGATACCTATTATGTTATCGTAGATAATTTGACATTTCAGATGAATGAACGATTCTCAGATTTTACTGAAATTGCTAATAAATTTTCTGCATTAGATCCTAAATATTTCTCAGATAAAAACAGTGAAACGAAATTGATTGAACTTGGAAAGTTTTATAGTAAAGATGTCAATACTGCCGAACTAATAGATGAATATAGACATTTTAAAATAGTTTTAGAAGATATATTTACACCCCCTTCATCGGTACTTCTAAAAGTCAAAGATGTTTTACCCTTCATTATACAAAATACTATGGATACTGCATTTCCCAATTTGACGATTTTGTATAAAATATTTTTGACAATCCCTGTATCCAGTGCTGCCAGTGAGAGAAGCTTTAGTAGATTGAAACTAATAAAAAATTATCTGAGATCAACAATGGCTGAAGACAGGCTCTCAAATTTATCTTTGATAAATATAGAAAGGAATTTTGCCAAAGATGTTGATTTCGACAAAGTCATTCAGACGTTTTCAACGATGAAAAAAAGGAGAAAAGCTATGTATGACTAAAGTTGATATCTATGATAATTGAAATTTAAAAAAAAATCGAAATGATAAAATCCATAGCCGAAAATCTCATTCAAAATCGGGTGAAAACAGTACATCCCGTAAATTAAACTGAATACTTATGGATCTCCTAAGGGGGTAGTATCATGTGTTCTAGAAAGAGTGAAAATACTCTGCCAATAACAATAGTGTTTCTCTCGAAGAAAACTCTCATAACTAAGTTCGAAATTCGGGCAACCTCAGAAATCTCGCCCCCCCTGGGACGTAAACCTTGCTCCGCCACTGAGGTATATGTGTGCAAGGTACTTTTTTGAGGTTATTTCCTACAGCTGTATTGCGCTGACCGATATAAACGATAAAATTGAAGTTTACCCGGATGTGCCACGCCCATCTCATTTTTGATGGCGTGAATCTAATCATATTCAAAATGCATTTTCACGGAACAAATTTGAAGCTTGTACATCTAATAGATCAAGAGCTATACATACATACATTTCATAAAAGCGAAAATACTGCAAAATGTACTTTTATTTTCAAAAATCACAAAATTCAATTTTAATTTCAAAAACTTTTGTTTTATGCCGTTGGAAAGAAGACAAAAAGCACCTTAAGAATTGAAAAAGATTAATACTTTAAATTAATTAGGTCACGCTCTAGAGCAGTCCAAAGTTGTGAATTTCGCTGTTTTCGGGCAGCTATAAAACCGGAAGTAGCAATCGGAGGTCAAAGGTCAAAGTATCAACTGATAGCCCAGGTCAATGACCTTTGACCTACTAAAGGTCAAGGTCATCAAAGGTCAAGGTCGCGAGAAATAAGCTTTTAAAAATTGAAAAAATTCTACCGGAAGTTGCAAAAAAGCAAAATCGAAATTAAAAAATCGGCTTCCCATAGGTTTTCCGCAATCGCATGAACTTTCCAAAAATGCAAATATCACGCAAATCGCTCTTCCGTAGAGGCCCCATTTTGAGCTTTACAAAAAAAAGGCATTTCAAGATGGCGGCCAAAGTTTCACTTCCGGTCCGGATTTTTTCTTCTTCGTTTTTTTGTTTTCTAATTTAATTACGATCGACATCAGTTTTGTTGCAATACATCAATTACAGCACAAGTAGGTCAACCCGAAGTTTAAACCCATTTTACGTTGAAACCGCAAATGAAGCAAAAATTTTGACTCTGCCAATGTTTTCATATACGTGACACTTGAAGGCACCCAAATTTTCAGATCAATCGGTCTTAAAATAGCAAAGTTGCAAAAATGTGCAAAATATGGCAAAAAAATGTGTGCTATTAAATTTCGAATCTCGAAATTTTTTAACTGCTATCTTTTTTAAAATAGTTTCAAGTTTTCAAAAATGCAAACCCGAAGAAAATCGATCAAAAAATTGCGACTTCTAGAGCCACTGACCGACTTTTTAGACATGTTGCAATGTAGCACTTCCGGTTTTGCAAAAATGTTCCATTTTATATTTATGCAACACGTCGCCACTACAGAAGGTCTAGAGAAGTTGAGACAATGTTGCAACTATTGCAGTCTGGCGCAGTGAGGTGTGTAAATTTCGAAAAAAAAAAAGAAAAAAAAAAAGGATTGACAAACCGAAAACAAACTGGGACTTTGCTACCGCAAAGTCCCACAATAAAATAATCCGAACGATTACAATACGTTTTCGCCAAAGTCGAAATACGTAATTAGCGGACTTATTAATATTTTGCTGAATGTTACCGTTCTGTGATGACACATAAAGTATCACTTCCGGTTTGGATTTTTTATTCTAAAAGGGTTCTAATTATGCCTGATAGTATATATGTATAGCTTTTGTACTGATTTCTTACATACACCGGAAGCTGGGTGACCCAACGCGGTTCTAAAAAACCAGAAGTTCTCATGCAAGAACCGGAAGTGGTAAAATTTTTTTTTATGATGCGGTTTTATTTCTATAGGCGACTTATCTATATTCTGTAATTTTCAAAGCGATCGGAAAATTAGCAACAAAGTTATGCAATTATGCATATTATTATTATGCAATTACTAACTACTGACGCGTAAAAATTTTAGTTTTATATATTCATTTTCTATTCCAGTACGTATCTTATCGTATTTTTCAAACCAAATTTCTATACCATTTTCGAGTTGGGCTAGGGAGCTTCCCAAAAAAAAAAAAAAGTCTAATGAAAACAAAGAGTGGCAAATTTCTAATTTGCCACTCAATGAGGATGTGATATTCTTCTCTGAATGTTGGATCAAGACTACTAGTGATATTAAATGTCAGGGATTTACAGAAAAGGTTATTAAGAGACAGAAATGTAAAGGGGGAGACTGTGTACTGTTAATTAAACCATGGCTAATTAGGTACTTGTATGTTAATATTGTTAAAATTAATGAAGATAGCTTAATATGGGTAAAATTTGACAAGGTTCTGTTTGGTAAAAATGAGGACCTGTATATTTGCTTTGTGTATGTACCTCCCGAAAAATCTGTATTTTGTAGGTATTATGACTGTAATTTGTTTGATAAGTTAGAAGATGACATTGTCGAATTTAAAAACAAAGGTGTTGCTGCATTGATTGGTGATTTTAATACTAGTAGTAGGGTAGGTAAAGCTAGAGAGGTAATTATCAATGATAATTTAAATACTGACATTTCTGAAATCCTAAATGATGTTATTGAATATGAAGAAGATGAAATTAATGTTACTCAGAGGAAGACAGATGGTAATGTTTGTGCAAATACATTTGGAAATAAACTATTAACATTATGTAGGACATGTAATTTGCGCATTCAAAATGGATTAACCAATAACAATAGTCAGTATACATTTACTAGTAGGATCGGTTCTAGTGTCATAGACTATCTCATATTAGATAGACATTTGGATAGATTATTTGAAAATTATGAAGTGGGACAGTTCACAACATATTCAGACCACGCCCCCCTATTCACCTCGATCAAATGTGATAGTAAGATATGTAGGTCATTGTGTGAATGTACGCGCGAGGACGTGCAGACGACTAAATGGAATGTTGACAACAAGCAGACGATGTTTAGTAATCTACTGACTGTATCGATGATATTAACTGTGATCTCCAGACACAATGTGAACAAAACAAACCAATATCTGACATTATGAAAACATTTAATGATAATCTTAATAATATTTGAACTAAGTTGTAGTAAACACACTGTGTCGCTTAGATCCTGTGATAATTGTGTACAAGTAGGTCACCCCCGGGACAAAATAAAAAGGAGCCAACCGTGGTTTGATGACAACTGTTAAGATGCTTTTAATAAGTAAAAACACTTTCTATGGGTATTTAACCAGGATCGTAGTAAAGTAAATCGTGAAAATCTGTCATACCACAAAAACATTTATAAAAATCTTGAACGGCGATCAAAACGAGAATACTTGTCTTATGAAGGAAATCTCCTGGAATATACGCGATTACATAATCCGAAGCTATTTTACAAACGGTTCAAGAAGAAAGTTCGTTAACCATATATATCCTTAACGGCCAATGAGTTCAGTACACATTTCAGGAACCTAGTCGGAAATGAACAAAATGAGCCCAGTGAATCCGGGATCACCGCTCCTGAAACATTAGTTGCGGAACTTGATAGTGAGATAACTCAAGGTGAAATTAGTGCAGCAATCAGTAAGCTTAAACGTGATAAAAAGGGGGGAAAA
>JAUJPP010000005.1:42980586-42995758 GCA_030562195.1 Nipponacmea schrenckii
CCAAAAACATATGTTGCTATTATGCTTATTGAGTATTTTTTTAAAACACATTATTGTTATGGGCCAGAAATACCCAAAAGTATGCCAGCAAAAATCAAAAAGTCAATGAAATAGTTTACAATAATTTAATATTTATTATCAAAGAAATAGCTTAAACTTTATTACAAAAATATCATAACAAAATGTTAACTTACAAAATCTTACTCCACGTATAATGTTAAATCCACTTCAATAATGATTTATCCTAACTTGAAGTTAATTCACAGTCATCTGATCAAAGTAGTATAGAGAAAGTGGATAATGTCATTTTGAGCAAAATCCGATTCAACAATTCAACAAAAGTAGATAATATCATTATGAATAAAAACCGATACAACAAACATAGAAAATGTAGATAAATATAATTATGATTCAATAAACCCAAAAAAGTCTAATAAATCATATAAAACTTAATGTATAAAAATGAAAATATATTGCTTAAAATGTAAGACAAAAACTGATACTTATAATGAAGAAAAAATAAAAAATAGAGTTAAAGGTAAATGCAAAATCTGTAATACTAATAAATCTTCATTTGTTTCTAAAAAAGTAACAGGTGAAGGATGGACTGATTATTTACCATTCGAAGCACATCTCCCAGGTCATAATTTCACAGGTCCGGGTACTAATTTAAGAAAAAGATTAGATTATGATGATAGACCATATGCGTGGTCAAAACCAATAAATCAAATAGATGATACTGCTTTAGTACATGATTTATGTTATCGAGATAAAAAATTAACAAGAGCTGAATGTGACAAAAACATGATAAGATCTTTAGTAAAAATTAAACCGAAAGGATTAAGAGAAAAATTCGATAAAGCGATAACATTAAAGCTTATGGGTTTTAAACATGGAGTAAATATTTAAATACTTAAATTATATAATTAAAAATAAGAAAAACAAAAATTTCCCAAAAATGGATATATTTAATACAACAAAAAAGTGTAGAACTTGTAAAGTAGAAAAACCACCATTAAGCTTTTATATAGATAAAAATAGTAAAACTGGTCTAAGAGCAACTTGTAAATCATGTATAAGAGAGAAAAGATTACATAAAATACAAGAGGATCAGTTTTTATATATACCTGAAAATTTAGAATTAGAAACACCAGAAAAGGTAATTAAAGCAGAAAAAGAAGATATTATTAAAATTGATAATACACAAGAAAAAGCAACAAATGTAGATGAAGTAATAGAAGGTATTTTAGATGAAAACCCTAAAATTCAAAAACAAATAGAATTTATTAAAGAGAAACAACTTAAATTAAAACAAGAAAAAGAGTTAAAAGCTAAGAAACAAGAAGAAAAACTTAAACAGATAAGAGCAAAAAACCTAATTAAAGAACAAATTAAAGAAGAAAAACGATTACAAAAACAGAAAGAAAAGGAGTTAAAAGCTTTAGAAAAAGCCTCTAAAAAAGATAAATTAGATAAAAAGGTTAAACAAGAAATTAAACAAAAAACTGAACAGAAAGTACAATTATTAGATAATGAAATAACTTATGGTGAAGTTAAATTTTCTAATGTATTAGATAAAATAGGTGAATTAGTTGAAGAAGGTAATGCAGTTAGAATTGAAGGTAGTTTAAAATTAACAGGTAAACCTGATTTCGTAGAGTATAATACAAGAGGTAATTTTTATAATATACAACAAGTAGATGAATATGCAAAACGTATATCTGAATCATCTGATACTAATAAAATAATTTTTAAAGGAAAACTTTTATTTTCAGAAGATCTTAATAAAAAAGTAAAACGTTCAGGAGCTGGTGATGGTACTTCTATATTTTATAAAATAAGAGAATTTAAAGGTAAATATTGCTATATACCAACAGATGGTAATTGCTTCTTTAAATGTATTGAATTTGTAAAATTTTCAAAATTAAAACTATCAGAAGAAGATAAAGAAATACTAATTAAATCATTTAGAGAAAAAGTAAATGAATTCATTTTACAAAATAATGGAGATGGTAAAACTAGATTTATAATGACAAATGCTAAAATATCTAAATTTAACACTTTTATGAATATTAATATAAATTATTATAGAGGTGTAAATAATCATTGTTTACCATCAGATATGAATGATTTTGACTGGACTTTATATTTATATAAGAAAAATGATAAAGATCATATTGGTCATTATTGTCTTATTGATAGGTGTGATAAAGAAGCCGGTGTTGAAGAAATAGAAAATAATTTTAAACAAGAATGGAGAGAATTAGATGAAAAAGTAATGGATAATAAACATTATAACCCTAATTTAAAAGTAGACGCATTAAATAGTAATGTATATATTTATGATATTGAAACATACCCAGATCCAAATAACAATAATAAAATGATCCCTTATGCAGTAGCTTGGGTTAATTTAAATAAATTTAGTGGTTTTACAGATGTTTTCGATGGTGAAAATAACTTAAATGATGAAGATTATAATACACTAAAATCATATGTTAAATATAAAATAGGTACGGATTGTATACATGAAATGTTAAAAGATTTAGCAGAAGTTAATAAAACTAATTTATATTTAATTGCACATAATGGTTCTGGGTTTGATAGTGAAATAATTTTATCTTCAGGTTATCCTGTTATATTAAAAACTCCTCCAATTCTAAGAGGAAATACTATATTATCAGCTACAATTTCTAATCCTTTTGTAACTAAAAAGTGGATTAAATACAATAAAAGAAATAATAAATCTGATAAACAATTAATAACTTTAAGATGTTCATTTCAACATAATAGATCTTCTTTATCATCATGGGGTAAATGTTCTAAATTACCTAAAAACATAAGAAAAATTGATACATTTGAAATATCAAAAATTGATTCAACTAATTATAAAGAAACTGAATCAGAATGGTTACCATATTTAATAAACGATGTTTTATGTTTAGCTGGTTGTATAGATAGATATAATAAAGAAATGTTAGCTTTAGCAAATCAAAATCTACAATCTTCTTTATCATCATCTGGGTTAGCATTTAAATCTTGGATTGAATATATTACTAAAGAAAATATAAAATTATATTCACATTCAGATATGTTTACAAGAAGTTTTATAAGAAGAAGTGTAAAAGGTGGTAGAGTTTCAGCTAATATACAAAAATTTGATTACTTAGAAGACATAATAAAAATACTAAAAGAGTTTATAGATAAAGATGAAATAGAAGATTTAGTTGAAGAATATAATAAAATAAAAGATAAAACTGAGATACATAAAAAACTAAAAGATTTATATAATGATAAAAATTGGATACAAAATACAATGACGGCTGTAGATATGAATTCATTATATCCATCAGCAATGGCAGATAAATATTCTGAATATCCAAAAGCAGAAAGTGCTAGATTGTTTATTAGAGAAAAAGAAGAAAAACAATTTATAAAACTATTTAATAATCAAAAGTTTAGACCAAAAACAGGTATATTCTCAGTTTATTATTCATATCCAAATGATATGTTTTTCACACCAGTATTAGCAACTGATAAAATAAAAGGAGCTAAATTAATAAGATCTAGAATTGGTAAATGTTTTGATATTTTAACTTCAGTTGATATACAAGAAATAGTTAGAGCTGGTGGTAAAATACTTGCTTTATATAGTGGTATTGTATACGATGAAAATTTCGATACAAATAAATTATATACTAAATTTGTAGAATTATTATATCAAGAAAAGAAAAATTCTAAAGGAGTAAATAGTGTAAAATACGCACTTATAAAATTAATTTTAAATTCACTATATGGTAAATCTGTACAAAAAGATATTTTAACTAAACAACATTTATGGTCATATAAACATTTAATGAAAAATTATACAGATGACATAAATAAAATAATTGAATTAGGTCTTGATAGTAATAATAATAAAATATTTTATGTAGAAGAAGATCTTAAAGAAAATGAATTGCCTAAACAATTAATGCCATCACATCTAGGATCATTTATATTATCACATTCAAAAAGATTAATGAATGATGTAATTTTAGAAATAGATGGTTTTAAAAAGAAAATAATTTATTATACAGATACAGATTCTTTATATGTTAAAAAAGAGTATGCAGATATATTAAAAGAAAGAAATTATATACATCCTACTGAATTAGGTAAATTATCAAATGATATAGATAATGATGCACAAATATTTTATGGGTTATTTTTAGCTCCAAAAGTAAAATTAGTATATGCATTAAATAAATTTGGAGAAATAGTAGTTAAACAAACATTTAAAGGGTTTCAAAAAAATCAACTTTCTACTTATGATTTTAAAAAACTAGTAGAAGAAGGTACAATAAAAACACAAATGAATAAGAAATGGGGACATATTATAGGCAAAGGTATCTATTTTACAGAAGAAAAAATAGAAAAAATATTTTCCTGTAAAGTTAATTTATTAAAAAGAAAAACCCCTAATGATGCCTATGAGATGGATCCGTTCGAAGACAGTGAGGACAATGATTTATATGAGGAGTATTTGGATGAGGACCTATATTTTCAAGACGAAATCTTCGATGTGCAAAGCTGTCAAATTTGTGAATAAAAAATGTCAGTGATTTTAAAAAAATGTATAGAGTGTAATGAAGTAACTGATAACTTTTATAAAGGTAGAACTGATTGTAAAGATTGTAAAAAGAAAAGATCATCTAATAATTATCATAAAGAACATGAAAGAAATTTAATTAAAAATTGGATTAAACAAGGGATGGTAGAACCTAAAGATAAACCCTTTAAAGATTGGTATAAAGAGTATTCAGAGTCATATGAATGTTATATATGTAAAACTATATACGACCAAAATATAATTAGAAAAAGAAAAGTTTTACATCATGATCATAGAACAGGTTTACCTAAAAGTATTATGTGTTCTTATTGTAATCTTAATGTAATTGATAAAATAGAACATAACCAATTACAAAATGATTATGATGAATCTATTGAGAATTATAGAATATTAGAAGAAAATTATAATGAACTATTAATAAACTATAATGAGTTATTAGAAAAATATAATAAACTAAATAGCTAAAATTTCTTTATATTCTTTATGATCAATAATACCATCATTATCATAACTTAAACTTAATAATTCTTTTACCTTAATTAACTTATTTTTTAATATTTTTAACCTACTTTTTAACTTTGTTTCAACAGGTTTAATCCCTAAGGTTATGCCATTTGATATTGCAACTACAATAAGAAAAGTTGTTATTATCCATTTCTTAACGCTTGGTTCTAAGACAACATTTGTCTCAATAACAATTAAAACTGAGTTAACAATTAACGATGAAATCAATAATCCTATATTAGCTTTTGTTACTGCAGTCTTATAATTTGTTAAACATTTTATCCTTTCAGCTGTGTTAATTATTAAATTATTGACATCATTCTGTCTTATATCAGTTATTTCTGGTTTCATATCAAGATTAATTTCTTCCATTTTTATATACCAGTTATCTTAGTTATTGAATACGCATTATCATTTAATTTGCTTACATAATTTCCTATTTTACCATTATTAAATTCACGTATACCTGTTTTAATAAAACTAAATTTATTATCACCACTTGCACTAAAAGAAACTGTATGAAAAATATATTTATATTTAGCTGTTGCATAAAAGTTATCTACATCCATTATAATAAATTCTCCAGGTACTGCAGGTATTATATGACTATAAGTAGCAGTATAATTAATAACAAAAGTTAATTCTAAATATTTATGTATATTAGGATCAAAACCCTGTAGAATAGTTGTTTGATCTCCTTTAAGAAAACCAGTATAAAAAACAGTTCTAACATGAAGATTGTCTACTCTAGTATTTAAAGTATTTATTTTAGTATTTAAATTAGTATCAATTTCATTTACTCTTGTATTTACAACATCAACTTCTTCATCTACATAATATTTATTTACAACATCTAAATCATTATCAAAAACATTAATATCTTTTTCACCTAAATTAACTATTTTCTTTTTACATAAATCTAAAGGATTTAATGACGGGGCACCTACTTCAAATTTTATTTTGTTCTCAGTACCTGGTTGTACACTACCATTTAAAACTACATTAGGTTTAACTCCGAAACCATTTACTCTACCTAAGTTATTCTTTTTTAAAAAACGCAAATATATGAGTTATTCTAAAGTTTTTTACTTCTTCATCTGAAACATGATAACTAAAAAAATAAGTAAATTTTTTTTCTTCTTCTAAATAATTATATTTTATCCACTTATTATTTTTATAAAATATTTTCGTTCATCACTAACACCATAAACATTTTTTGTTAATAAATAAAAATGAATAAATATTTCATATGTAAAATTAACAACTATTATTAAAAAGTTATGATAAGGCTCTACACCTTCTAAGTAGTATAATGATTCCCAAATTTATGTTTGTTTAAGTAATTTATATCCTTTAGTATCTACATATTTCTTATTAACTGCTTCTAAGTCACTAGTAAATAAACTAGGGTCATCTGTACCTACATTTATTATCTTTTTATTTTTCATATCTAGTGGGTCAAATTCTTGATTATTCATTTGTAAATTTAATATAGTATCACTTACTGCTGTGTTAGTTTGGTTGCAAGCGTCTCTCCCTAAATTATTCATTTTTAAAAAGAAAATATAGATACTATTTTAATATCAGTTTCTTTTGCAACTGTGTATCCTCCTGTAGTAGGATCCTTCTTCTGTAATGAAATATATAACTTTGGTTTTATATATGTGTATATTGCATATAAATCTTTATCATTGTAATATTCTTGTTGTAAAACATTATCAGATGCAAATATAATAGTACAAGCTTGAGTAATACCAAATCTAACATCTAATGCTAAAAATTTATGATATGGTTCAACATCTAAAGTAACATCATAACCACCAGACATTTCATCTGAGTTAAGTAGTTTAGCTCCGGTTACTGGTTTATTAGTATCTACATATTTCTTATTAACTACTTCTAAATCGCTTATAAAGAAATTAGGATCTTCGGTACCAACATTTATAATTCGTTTGTTATGAAGATCTAATGGATCAAAATCTTGATTAGTCATTTCGACATTTAAAACAGTATCACTAGAAACTGTAGGGGTTGTTGGACTAATTGTTACTGGATCAATTTCGATATCAAAATTACCATCTCTACCAAGATTATTCATTTTTATAGTAAATATATAGATTTAATATGGTTAGTACTATTGTTATCTAATGTAGGAGTTCCTAAAAGATCTCTGAATTCTATTTTAACATTTACAGATTTAGTAGAACTTGAGTACCTAATTTCTAAAAATCCAATCATCTAAAGTTATATCTTGTCTTCTATTATACCTTTGATATCTTCTAGTTTCTCCTAATTCATTAATTAAAAATAATTCTGTTCTACTAAACTCATCTAATTGAAAATTTATAATAAAATAAGTATGTATAGTAATGTCTATATTATTAGGTATTGGTATTGATTTTTCTCCGCTAAATTTTATTAATGTAAACATAACTGGTTTCATTGGGTTATCATTAAATAGTTGTTGTTTTAAACCGGCTAACTTATTATTCATTAAATCTTCTAAATCATTTCTAATATCTCTATTATTAACATCTACATAGAATTTATTTATTGCATCTAAATCATCTGTAAAAAAATTTACATTTAATTCACCTACATTTACTATCTTTTTATTTTTCATATCCAACGGATCTAAATTTACTTTATTAAGATTTGTTAAAGCACCAAATAAATTTTTTATATATATAAGATTAGGTACTTCATAATCAGTAAAAGTTTCATTAATACCACCTACGTTTATTATCTTTTTATTTTTCATATCTAATGGATCTAAATTTATTGTACCTCCTGTAGTTGGTATTAATGATTTTATATATTTAAGATTAGGTACTTCGTTATCAGTGAAAGTATCTGTCAAAGTACCTACGTTTATTATCTTTTTAAATCTTAAATCTAAAGGGTTAAATGATGGTGGGTTTACTTTTACTATTGTATTATAATTATCTTGTGTAACTGTGGTTGTTAAAAAGTTTGCCATTTTTAAAGGTTTTTTATTGGTTTAAAATTATGTTTGTATTTACCAGTTTCTTTATCTTTTGTCAGGTCTATTGTTAAAAAATTAAACTTTTTCCTCCATATATCCGTACATAATTTTCTAAATTTAGTGAAACTCATATCTTGTTCACCTACTCTATCTCTATATATATGATTTATATTTTTACCATCTTGTTCAAATAAAATAAAAAGATTGCTATTTTCTCTAACTGTTGATCTTGATAATACAAAATAGTTTTGAGATAAATATATACAATCAAAATTAATATGTCTACCTCTAGTATAAAATCTATCACATACTTTTTTCATTGATTTCTCACCATAAATATCATCGAATATTATATAATTATTATCATTAATATCATAATCATTTGGATCTAAATCTATAGCTTCAGTTGGAGTATAAAATGAAACTTTAATAGGATTATCTGTTTTCTTTATATTTTTTGCGTCTTTTAACCAAGACATAACTTCCATTGGATCATAGTTTTTTCTACCTGATAATATTAACTCTTTTACTACATCTTTAGAATAATCTTCTAACGCTTTTAAGATTTGATACTCCTCTTGAAATAAACTATTACCTACTATAACTAAATTATTATAGTCTCTTAGACCATCTTGTAACAACATATTTAAACATAAATTAGTTTTACCACTACCAGATTTACCAATTATAACTCCTCTCATATCATAAGGTAATTCTTTATTTGGATTCTTTTTTTCTGTATCTACACATTTTCTTACTGATAAATCTAAAATTTCGATATCCATTTTTTATACCATAATATTCATTCTACTCGCAGTTGGTACAGCAACTATTTTTTTATCTGAAATTACTACTGCGAAAACTATTAAATTTTCAGCTAGTGGGTTTTTAAATTGTCCTCTAATTAAGATATCAATTGCATTGTTACCAGTTCTATCTTCATGTTTACTAATATCTACTACGAATATTGGATATTTAGTTTTGAATAATTTAGTAGTTAAATATCCATTTTCTAATTGATTATATAAATTACTATATTGTTTTTTAAAATCAATTGCAGATTTATGTATTCTACTGTAATCATTATTTTCGAAATCTATTAAAAGATCTTGTTCTGGATATCTTCTATGTCCTAATAAAACATCTATCTTTTTAATATCTGTAGGTTCGAAAACAGATAGATCTTTAGAAGTATTATCTTGGTTATCTTGTTTTTGAAATGCTAAGATTACATATCTAGGTCTATTAGCAGTTTCTTGTAAACTCCAACTAAATGAAGATAAACCTTTTACTAATTCATATCTTTGTGCTCTTCTTTCTCTATACATTATATCAAATGGTTCTGGGTCATTTGATAACATTTCAAAGAAAGTTTTTTCTACTTCTAAAGATGGTGTTATTATTGGCATAAATAAAGAAACGTTAGTTAAATCTATTTTTAATTTTCTTTCTTCTTCTCCAGAATTATCTACTGTTGCTGTATCTGGTTTTACTGTTGTATGAATACTATCATATGAATATGCTTTTTTATGAAACCTAAAATTATGTACAGCTCCATATATTACTTTTCTATAGTCTTCACAGAATCCGAATATATGACTTAATGGTATTGCAAATGAAAATTTTTTATATAGTTTTCTATCTTCAAACGACATATTACCAAAACCCATTGACCAGCCACTATCTTCGTTTACAGCATCATATGTTAATAAACCCATCATTTGAGTTGTTTGCCCTGGGTCTTGTATACCTTCAATTTCATTGCCATTTATTTGATATTCAATTCTAGAGTATAATTGCATTATTGCGTTAGATACAATAGCTGCGTCGTCTGCGTCTGTTAATGCTGTAGCTGTATCTTTTTCTTTTTTTAGTTCTCCTTTAAAATAAAAGTATGCTTTATATGGTAATATAAATTGATCTCTTTGTTCTATTCTAATATCATAATTTCCTTGTTTATTGAAATCATTGCCTACTTGTGGTACATATTCTGCAAATTCTTCTTTTAATACAGTTTTATCATCCTCTAAATAATCATTATCATATAAATTAAATATAGACATTTTTAAGATATAAATTTAAGTGAAGTCCCTTTAAATAACTTTTTTAAAACTTCGTCTTTTTCTGATTTTTCAGCTTTTATTATTTCTACGTTGGGCAATTTAATTTCTTTAATAAACTCTTTTTTTGGTGGTTGTTTTTTAGTTTTTTTATTATTTTTAATGTACATTTTTTATAATAAAATTTTAGAACTTTTTTTAAATTCATTTAAATTTATAATCTTTTTTTCATAAAAATACTTTAAAATATCTGAAATTTCATTAACTACTGTAGTATTTCCTGCTTTTTTAGATGAAATTAATAACTTTAATCTTTCTTTTAAGTAGTCAATATCTTCAATAATTATTGTTTTATTATACGCCCACATGAAATGGGGGGCGTATATTGTCGTCACCCACATCCGTCCGTCCGTCCGTCCGTCCGTCCGTCCGTCCGTCGGTCCGTCCGTCCGTCCACAATTGCTCGTAAACACTCTACACGGTGTAATTCTTGACGGATTTAGATGAAACTTAATATGAGTGTTTATGATCACGCAAGGATGAACCCTATTGAAAATCAGCGAAATCGGAAAAAAATTAGTATGAGTTCGTGCCCTTGTTCTTGAATGGCTCGTAAACACTCTACAACCTGCAATTCTTGACCGATTTTGATGAAACTTGGTGTTAGAGTATGTTATAACTCAAGGATAAACCCTATCGAAAATCAGCGAAATCGAAAAACATTTAGTATGAGTTATTGCCCTTGTTCTTGAAAACGCGTTCAATTTTAGCTTGTAAACACTCTTGAGAGAACAATTTTTAATGGATTTTAATGAAACTTGGCCTGAGTATTTGTTATCACCCAAGGATGAAGCCTATTGGAAACCAGTCAAATCGAAAAAAAATTAATATCAGTTATTGCCCTTGTTTTTGAAAACGCGTTCAATTTTTAGCTTTTAAACACTCTACAAAGCACAGTTATTGACCGATTTTGACGAAACTTGCTGAAATTGTTTAGTATCACCCAAGAATGAACCCTTTTGAAAATAGCACATATCGAAATATATTTAATAGGAATTATTGCCCTTGTTCTATAAAATGTGTTGGATTTTTGCCTTGTAAACACTCTACAAGTCACAATTCTTGAGCGATTTTGACATAACTTGGCATGAGTAATTGTAATCACCTAAGGATGAACCCTATTGAAATTCAGTTGAATCGAAAAATATTTAGTATCAGTTATTGCCCTTGTGTTTGAAAACGCGTTCAATTTTAGCTTGTAAACACTCTAGAAAGAACAATTCTTAATGGATTTTGATAAAACTTGGCTAGAGTATTTGTTTTTACCCAAGGATGAACCTTTTTGAAAATCAAATAAATCGAAATATATTTAGTGTCAGTTATTGCCCTTGTGTTTGAAAACGGGGTTAACTTTTTGGCTAATAAACACTCTAGAAGGTACAATTCATGACCAATGTTGACAAAACTCACTGAAATTGTTGGATATCGCAAGGGATGAGCCTAATTGAAAATTAAAAATATCAAAATATATCTAATATGAATTAGTGCCCTTGTTCTTTTAAACGCGTTCGATTTTTGTCTCGTAAACACTCTACATGAAACAATTCTTGATGGATTTCGATGAAACTTGGTGTGAGAGTGTGTTATAACTCAAGGATGAACCCTATTGAAAATCAGCGAAATCGAAAAAAAATTTAGTATGAGTTACTGCCCTTGTTCTTGAAAACGCATTCAATTTTAGCTTGTAAACATTCTAGAAAGAACTATTCTTAATGGATTTTGATTAACTTTGGCTTGAGTATTTGTTTTTACCCAAGGATGAACCCTATTATAAATCAAATAAATAGAAATATTTAGTGTCAGTTATAGCCCTTGTTCTTGAAAACGCGTTCAATTTTAGCTTGTAAACACTCTAGAAAGAACAATTTTTAATGGATTTTGATGTAACTTGGCTGTGTTATTTGTTGTCTCCCAAGGATGAACCCTATTGAAAATCGAAAAATATTTAGTACAAGTGATTGACCTTGTTTTTGAAAATGCTTTAACTCGTAAACACTCTAGAAAGAACAATTTTGAATGGATTTTGATGAAACTTGGCTTTAGTATTTGTTTTCTCACAAGGATAAACCCTATTGAAAATCAGATAAATCGAAAAATATTTAGTGTCAGTTATTGCGCCTGTTTTCAAAAACGCTTTCAACTTTTGGCTTGTGAACACTCTAAAAATTCCTTTTTGACAAAACTCGCTGAAATTGTTTAATATCAACCAAGAATGAGCCTTATTAAGAATTAAAAATATCAAAATATTATTAAGGGTGAACCCTATTGCAAATCATAAAAATACCGAAAAATATTTAATGAGTTGTTATTAGGTACAATTCTTGACAGTTTTTAATGAAACTAGAGACCCTAGAAAAAAATAGGTTGGAAGGTTGAATATTTCATTCCACTTATTGTAACCTTACTGAAAAGTTTTTATTTGAAATAAATGCTGCCAGTGGGCGTATATTACCTTGCCTGGCAAGCTATCTTTTGGAGTTTCATCGAAATTATCTAAAATTTTATGTATTATTTCTATAAAATCTTTTTTAGTTTTAGGAGCTTTTTCTAATACATATATACATAAATGTCCACAAATAATAGTATCGTATTTCTGAACTATAGATGAATTATAGTAAATACCTTTATAATTATCTTTTAATAAATTTTTATGATAAGTAATAAATTCTAATGGTGGAGGCAATCCAAAAGAATCGAAATATAATATTAAATTTTTATTTCTTACCCAACAAGTCCAATGAGTACCATTACCATTAGAATCATCTAAATTTAATACTCCTTTAATATATTCATTATTATTTTTAATACTATTAAGTTCATCTTTCATATAACAACCTATAAAACTTTTATCTTTATTAAACACTTTATTTATATCGAAATTTGATAAAGGCTTCATAGTATTGCTCCTACTATTGGTATATTTTTAAATGGTGAATTTGGTCCTAATATTAAACCTTCACCTTTTTTAGTTTTAACTATATATATCTTAGGGTCTACACAAGAACCATAGAATCTATCTCCCATGACTCCTCCAGTTTTTCTTTTATAACCTTCTCCAAAAAAATCATTTCCTGGGACACCTTTACCTTTTAAAGCTTTTTGAACTCCATATGAAGAAGCACCTGAAACCGCTCCTAATGTTGCCGCTGCTGCTCCTTTAGCTAAAAATGGTAAAGCTTTTAATATTAATGGTGCTGCCATACTAAGCAATGCTGATAAAAAACCTCCATTTTTTGTATTATAAATAGTTTGTGTTTTAGACATTGATATTGTTGTTGTTTTAGATGGGTTTATTGATTCAAATTGTTTTTTAGTTAAATATATTTTATGTGGTCCATGAGTTAAATTACTAGGACTTATTTTTAATGTAATAGGAAAATTTGTAGAATTTTTAATTGATTCAAGTTGTTTGTTCGTTAAGTTCACATTTATTGGTATGTATTTATTTGCCATTTTTATAAGATATAATTTGATTATTTTTAATAGATCTTATATGAAATGATAATAAAATATCTTCATTTGAGTTATACCATAATTCACCATTTTGATCTGTTATTTCTACTGTCAATTTATCTAAAATTTTTGAATAAAGTGGTAAATATATTCTAGCTGCTTCTCTTTCTACAATTTTATTACCGAAAGTTACATTTGGGTAAAATGAATAAACATTACCAGCTAAACCTTCATTAACATGTATACCTTGTACATTACCAACATTTACATATATATTTTTTAACTGATTAACATTAGTTATATTTTTTGCATCGAAATACTCTCTTTTAGTAGCAAAAAGTGGTTGTGAAGTAGTAGCAGATGCAAATCTAAAAATTGTATATTTATCTGCTTTATCTTCTGAATAAAGATTAGAATTATTTTCGAACCCTAATATCCGCGCTAACTCATATGTAATATTTATTTCTTTTATATCTTTTCTTAAATATAATGTTGATTTTAAAGTCTGTTTATTATATATAAGCGAAAATAAATTATCGTTATTATTATATGCATCTAAATGATCAATATTATTAATTTCTAATTGTGTCATTTCTAAAAATTCTACTTCATTATTATTAAGATAAATATCGTTTTTAAATAAACTTTTAATAGTTTCAGTTAATCTATCAAATGAATATCCTCCTTCTGGTATTTCAATAGATGCAACAATATTATTTGTAAAATTTGTTGCCCAGATTTTTGAATTACCTTCTGTAATATTTACACTAGCATTAACAGTTGATAGTTGTACAAAAGCTAATTCAACTGGACCAGGAAAATGTATAACTGGATAAAAATTTTTTATTATTTTAGTTTTATTTGTATTAATTGTTATTAATTGAGAGTAGTATTCACTCATTTTTATACATTAAGTTTTAGATGATTTATTAGACTTTTTTTTTTTTTGGTTTATTGAATCATAATTATATTTATCTACTTTTTCTATGTTTGTTGTATCGGTTTTTGTTCATAATGATATTATCTACTTTTGTTGAATTGTTGAATCGGATTTTGCTCATAATGACATTATCCACTTTCTCTATACTACTTAACTTAAAGACAAAATTATAAAGATTTATGAAGTACAAATTCAAAGCTTCTAAAAAATATATGAAATATCCTTAACCGACAGTTTTGTTTAAAATCCAGTAACAAACACTTAACAGCTCCGAAGCTGCCAGATCTGTGACAAAAGTTCTAGTTTCCCATAGTTTCCGAATATTGTAGTTAAAATAGTGCTCTTCAACCAATGGAAATCTTATGATGAATTTATTTATTATTTAATTTTAGATGTTAAGTCTATCTGATCTATTTATGGAAAGAGAACAGTTTGAGATGATGTTAGATACATTTCTAGATTTATATAAACAACATCCATCAGAAGACGAAATATTATTGCAATATATAATAGTGGGTATCTGTAAAGCCTCAGCTGTCATAGGTGTGGTAAGTGCA
>JAUJPP010000005.1:42996258-43022922 GCA_030562195.1 Nipponacmea schrenckii
ATTGTTGGTTGTTATTGCACAACTATATGTTATTTTCGTAACTTATATTGCGGTGTGGCTGTTGTGAAGAGTAATATTATCGGTGACCGATCAGGTCAGAATGCGGAATCGTCCCAAGTCTGTTCGACCCCTTCCCAAACCCAATTCGGCCTCAACAGTAGGACCAATTGCACATTTGTTATGCATTTGATGCATCCCTTGGGTCACAATGTACAAATAACAAAATTGTTCCAGGTGTACGATTTTTCTGCTAGTTCAATGGCTAAAACGGAAGCACAGACTCTCTTTCTGACGGCAGCCATTTTGTAATCAACACATTTGTTTTAACTGTCAAATCTGATTTGATTAGGACATAATCAACGATTAGATAATCAAATTAGATTTGCTTGAAACAAATATACCTTTTATCGAAAGGCCGAACATTGTAAATAAACGGAACATCCTGGTATTCATGGGCAAGTGATTTACCGCTTGCAAAAATGTCTTCGATATCTAAAGTGTATGCGTCGTTTTGTCTGGTTTTCGCTCAGACATTGGACAGAAAACTTGTTTTGAATTAATGCAAACAATGATACAATGGAGGCCGCCTTTTTGAAATCGTCCAAATGTTACGAGATCACTGATTGGATTCATTTAGTATCGACGAATGGTTTGCCAAGAGGGGTTATTAGTCTCTAATGACGAGAATCTGGGATCGTGAAAACAACGTGTGGTTCATGTATGTATCCAAACGTTGCTTTAGGAAAATGCTATCTACCAGGCTATTTCATTTAATTTACCGTATCATGATAAGTTGATAGCCTTAGTTAAAGTGAAGTGCGGGTGAAGCTCATTATCATCATGCCGCTGCGTCTTGTATGTCATTAAGCCTTATAATAAAAATTTTATTTAATTTATGTCTCCCTGATGCCTTATTATTTTTAATAAATCGCTCACTATATATTCGCCCATGGTGTAGTACTGATTTAATGAATACAGATGTTTTCCATCAGGTAGCAATACGTGTTCTTTCAGTTAATTGAAAATAGTTGCTCTGAGTTCAATAATAAGTAGGAAGCCATTTCCATAATTTCTCATGTGAGACAACAACTTTCAGGCATTTTGTGTACGAAACATTTAGTAGGTCAAGATTCAACATCAAGCGAACTTCTCGGAATCATGATGGCGGACAAGGTTCCTTTTCGGCCCGCGGTCACGTGATAAGTGTAGACTCTAAGGTATACATAAACTAATTAACATGATTATGTAGTCTCTTTAAAAAATCTTTATTGTTGAATTTGAATGAACGTGCATTATATATGAGATTTACTGGGATAAGGAGTTTAAAATTTACCGAAATATAATAAACCTGCTTATACAACTTCTCTATGTTGAAATCAGATTACACACTCTGTAGAACAACTTTAAAACGAGATTAGAGGATTTTTCTTGTATTGTTGATAATGTTCATTTAAAACTAAGTAGAATTCGTAATCTGTTTTGAATTGGCTGCCATCCGTGGCATATTTTTGGTGGTGGGTTGAGGTTTCATTTTTGAAGAATGAATCCCACTAAATAAATCAGAATTTAACTGAGCGGGATGTGCATTGTGTAGAATTTTTTGGGCTTTTCTTAAAGAAGAATAATTCTAAGATGTATAACTCACTACAGTTTACCATTATGCATATTTATGAATATAGTTTAAAAAGTAAATATATTTCTAATTCCATTTCAGAAATAAAATAATAATATCCTATCAATTTACACCAAAATAAAAAAACAATACAAATATTTTTCTTTACTTTAACTTTTAAAACCAGTCATAGATGGAAATATTGCCAGGTTGTGTATAAACACACAAAGCACCAAACATATATTGAAAGGACATACCGAGTGTTGAGGACGGAAAATTATCATGAGTGGTAGCAGTACTTGAAGTTGAACCTTGATAAAATCAGTGACTATATCAATTTTTATACAAAAGTATTTATCAGATCATCGTCAATTTCGAAATGAGATAACATAATAATATTGTCAATTCTGAACTACATGTAGACCATCGAAATAGGAATATTCGCAAACGTAATCGGATCTATCAAAACCCGTTTAAGTATGCTTATTACTTTCAGACTTAACTTAACCAATCCAAACATTTGTATACAATTATTGCGAAATTTCAAATAAACCGAGATCCCATCAAATACATGCATGCCGAGTTCATCAAAACTGTTTTTATTCACCAGCAATGTAAACGTGATACGACTGAGGTCTCAATCGTGCATACTAAGTTATCTGAGAGCGGGAAAAATGTTTAAAACACGTTTCTATTTAGACAAAAAATTAAAAACAATTTGAACGCGACCGCGATCGCATCAATATACACATTTATAATAATATAGTATACGTGTAAATCATTTATTTAATCTTTAATCACCCCCCACCCCTTCTTAATTAATTTTCTTTTTCACAATCCCTGAATTAAATCAGAATCATGTAAATATTATCGTTATAACTGCACCTTTACTGACCCCCACCACCCTCTTTCCTAAAAGTAATGTGACCATCCCCTTACAAATGCGGTCGCCCCACTTGGCACATAGAGCTGGTTACGGGCCTGGTATATCTTAAATAATCATGACAGGCTGTGCACATTAAAGATCCCTTGACAGTTGGAAATCGCAAAAAGAGTAGACTAATTCCTGGTAAAATTTCCCTCATAGCACACAGCATGACGTTGTCCGCCTTCATTAGCCGATAAGGTGCAGAAGAGTAGGACGTAAAACTACATTCATTTCATTTCGTTTCTTTAAATAATCATGATAGAAGTCTAATGCTTCAATAACAAAAAAAAACCCAAAAAACATTTAAGCTATTAATGCGATGTGTAGAAAAATCTTACCAATAGCAGCCACTGTAACGGGAACACTAGGAATAGATCTATATGGACCAAATTCTACCTCAACTGTAATATTAATGTCTTTATTCTGTTTGGTTATTTGTGGATCCAAAGCATTTAAATCAACAGTTAGTGAAGAATTCCATTTCAGTAACAAGGGGCTACAACTGGCATCGCTTAACATGGTACTGTTCTCAAAAACATACACTTTATTTGAGTCCTGAATTGTAAAATTTGTACTCTAATTAAAGGTGATCCAAAACTAAAAGTGATTTATCATATTGTATTATTTTTCAAATGGATCTACGTAAGTCTAAAATAATTTGACTTATTTATATTTATCCATTTATAATAATTTACATTTTTTTAAATCAATTTATAAATAGCTTATAAGCCATATAGCTGAAAATGAAATATATTATTATTACACATTTTGATGGATTTCGTGTAATGTAGGTAAGAAAAAAGAAAAACGACTACAAATATTCTTACCAAGACTAAAAGAATCCATTTAACGTTGGGTTGTGGTTTGCAGCAGGCAATACTTATCGACACAAACAAACTGTTCCCACTAATTCCACGTGGTATTTGCAGCGTAAAATCCGATGAAGATAAGTCGTCAGGGACTAAAATTATAACACTTTTAAATACAGAGCTTGATTTAAATACCAAAATTTTAGATAAATGATATATTACCTTTACTAAAATCACACACATACTGTATTAGTATAACCTCAAACCATTTGTCATCAAAACTTCCCTTGAAGTGCTCATTTCAACATGCAACGTGAACATGAATGGAATGGACCCAAATTTGCAGATTAAGTCTTAGCAATTTTTGAAAAGTAGAAATAAAAACAGAACGAACCCATTAGGTCAATAGATGTTTTGACATTAATTAAACTATCTGTAAAATTACTCTGGTCATGATATTCTGGATGGAGAATCTCCAAGATGTAAAATCTATTCATTGAGTCATCAAAACAATATCCAGAATAATTTCCATTTGTTGGGGCACTTGTACACGGATGATTGCTAAGGAGTATAAAATCACCATCTCTTCTCCACACTATAGAACCTTGACCTATTGATACCTTTCTCGTGATATTACAAGGTTCCTCGGAAATCGCCACCGGTGAACAGTTCCTAGCATTATGCATATCGACTGAAAAAAAAAATTAAATAATAAACATCATATGGTACAAGTAAGGATATTATTTACACTGTTTACTTTATTGTAATTACAAAATAAAGTTCTATCGTGCCTGCAAGACATATTTGACGAGTTTTTACTCAGTCAAAAACTATCACCAGATTCTGATAATTATAAATCAGTTAATAATAATAATAAAAAAAAATACTACAATATTTGCAACAAAAAATTACATTGCTGATTTTTTAAGAAACAGCGCAATTTTATTCGTTGCGTACATCTTTGTTCACTTCCGCTCCAGATACTTTTATGATATTTATTAGACATTTTCGTTATAAACCAATCAAAGCATGGCATTCATCTTATTGAGTGAAATGGCGAAACTTGCGGTAGACTGTTTATCAAGAAAGAAGACATTTTATTACAAAAAAGGACAGAAAGGCCGCGTTTCATAATTAGTTTGACATTTAGTGTGGAGACCTAATTAGTAGCTCTATACCTCCCCGGATTGGCCGAATGGATTAGCGGATTACTGTCAAGTATCATCGATTGCGCACAAACTCTTGACGCCGATTTTTGAATTTCGCTTTTGCCTTTTCGCAATTTCCAGTTGAATTTTTCAAAAGGTTAAAGGTAACCTTGAACCTTAATGACCTTAACCTATAGCAGGTCAAAGGCTATCAGCTGATACTTTAATATTTAACCTCTGACATCTACTTCCTGCTTTTTAGCTGTCTGAAAACAGCAAAATTCACTACTTTGGACTGGTCTTGGGCGTGACCTAATTAGATGATCATTTATTTCAGATTCTCAATGTGCTTTTTGTGTACTTTCCAACGATGTATAACAAAAGTTTTGTTTTAATGAAAATTATTTTTTTTGCACTTTTAAAATCAAAGTGCATATTGCAATATTGTCGCATTTTTGAAACTTTTGTAGACATATCTCTTGATCAATTAGATTAAGAAGCTTCAAATTTGCACCCTAAATATACATTTAATGATTAAAATCATAAAAACAAAATGAAGATGGACGAAATGTAGAAAAGACCCAATGCACAGATACCTGATTACTTCGGCCAGATGCTTTAACCTTTAAGTAAATAAAAAGGAACAAGTTTTAGAATTCTTATATTTTCAATATTTATTTTTCCGCCGTTTTAAAATGGATGTTTGTGTATCTGGTGATCTATTACACGGAGAAACGTCAAATTTTGGACAGTAGGCATATAAATATGATTAATTTCATGACAAAACAAATGGAATGGGCGTGGCACATCCGGGATTGATCATAACTTCCACAGAAACAATTTGATCATAAGAATAAGACTTTGCACACATATGCATCAAATGTCTGGCCAGTTTGTGTTGAAAAAACAATAGTGTAAGAATTTAGTTAAAAAAAGAAACAGTTTTTCGAAGTTTCAAATTTTCCATTTTTGACCCTTTTTGACCTCGTTCTTTGTGGAGCCAAGGGTAACTGGCCTGAAAATATCTTATTATGCCAAACGATCTTTTATGTTTCAATTGTGACGTCTTCTTTCTGTTAAACGACCGACCGTTGTATGTGGCTGAACTACGCTGCAAATCAAGACCGCTCTGTGTTGAATGAAAGTGGACTAAGCCTTGTCCTCTAACGCTGTAGAGGGGCTCTACTTTTACACGCTTCGGGAGTGCAAGTCTGTTGGACGGTACAATTGACATTCGCAAACGAGAAAGTTCCTAAAAGTCCTCTTCCCCTTTTATTTTCCAGGTATCAACTACACTCTTACACCCCGAAAGTACGAAGATGCAAGAAATGCCATCTAGATCACCTGGACAAGTTCGGTAGCAACTCTAAACAACGACCACGTTACAAATCTAGTTAACACCATCCAAGGATACTAAACCTAAAAAGGAAGAAATCCGGTACAGATGCTCCGAAAATAGACGAGGACGGTCAGTTGGTCAAAACGCCTCGCCTCGTAAAGTGAAAGTGGTATCGACCAATGACCAACCTCCTCAGTCAGGAAGCACCCGTAAAGATATCAGCACCAGACCCGTCACCGAGCGCTCTAGAAGTACTTCGCAAACTACATCACTGTCCAGTGGATTTGAAGCACTTCGTTAATAGACCATTGCCCACTGGCCCTGTAAATGGGATGGAAGTAGAGATATTTACGACACTCCCTTGTTAGACTTTTAAGTTACTAATTATTTTCATCAAATTTCGTGTTAATACAGCTGACCATCCATGGTTTGTGTGTATCAAATAGCAAAGACCAGCTGGTACAACAGTCCGAGCAAGGTTCACAGAATATCATCGATGGTTACAGTTTGATCAGATTAAACAGACCAATGGTCTCAATCGCCGAAGTGGTGGGGGTCTGGCTTTCTACATCAAACATGGTATATCCTACAGTGAGGTTCCTCTTAAAACCATTGCTCATCTGAAGGCATAAGTCAAAGGTTTTTTCTATTGTTAATATTTATCGACCCGACGTCTGAGGCAAATCCCAAGACTCGGTGAATGTCAGTATGTTTACTACATTTGCCTGGACTGACATTATTGTGCTTGGTGATTTCAACGCCAAACAAATATTGTGGGGCTCGCTGACTACTGACACGGATAGTAAACATTTTGCGGAGAGTGACCAATGACCTAGTTTGTTTAAAGGATGGTAGTAACTACTTCAGCGCTGTATTCCTGAACTTATCCAAAGCCTTTGACCTTGACTAAGTCTATGGTTTGCTTTTTTAACTTAATAACATTCAGGGACGTATGAACAGGTGGATCCAAGGCTTTCAAAAGGATCGCCAGATCTCCATTATGATCAACGATTTTGCCTTAGACTACATGAAGAATATAAAGCTATCGGTTAGCGCGGCTCTGTATGCTGATGGATAGTTCATATAGAATGTCACAACGACATTATTAAAGTGAAATGGCGATGCAAACTACTCTGAAATAAGTTGCCAAATGGGCAAACGACTAGGGCTTCATTTTTTAAACCGTCGGTTTGGTCTGCCAGAGGTCTCACTTCGAAGAGAGTAAATCTGTCTTAAATGTTTTCCAGCACCAGAAGATTCACTCGTGCATGAACCAGAGTATTACGGGAAAGACGTCATTGATCTTTTTAGAGAGCACTAGCTCGATAAAGTTTGAACAATGCCTGGTCCAGAGCACCATCAAGCACAAGGATCGAGTAGAAGCAAGAGCTTGCGCTCTAGATCTTATTGATTCACAGTTTTCCGACTATTTGATGATCTACACCGATGGTTCCAAAAGTAGAACAGCAACAGGTTACGGTTCGCGCAACCCAGCAAAACGCATTCGCATTGGGAAACTAATCCCTCCGCACTGTTTAGTGTTTACAGCAGAATATCTTTCATGGATAACCGTCAATTACACGGAGTATGCCACAATCTTAACTGACTCAAAAATACGAAATATGATCCACAAGTACCAAACCAACAACAACCACACAAGGTGGTCTAGTGTGGGTCCCGTCGCATGCTTGCCCATATTCTTGAAAACGCGTCTGCCTTTGTTCTTGGAATCTTTCTGGACACGATAGAAAGCTAGTTTCTTGATAGATTATGATGAAATTTAGTGTGAGTGTTTGTAATCAATCAAGAATAAACTCATTTGAATACTAATCGAAAATATTTTTTATGAGTTATTGTCCTTGTTCTTGAAAACATGTTTCATTTATTATGGACACAATAGAGAGCTTGTTTATGGATTTTGATGAGTGTCACACAACATAGGCGTACGGTAGGTTTTGAAACTGGGGTTGCGGGAGAGATTTGTGTCCGAATCTCGGACTCGGCCAAGCCCGACTACGATATTCGGGTATCTTGCTTCAATAGAATCTAGGGATTCGGGCAGGAATCTGTTACCGACAATATTAGTTGGTATTTTTCTAAAAAAAACCCCAAGAAGACTCAGGAACTTTCAGTGCCCGAATATGATCGAGCCGTCGCCCCGCCCCCCTGCTCTCCCCTCCCGTACGTCTATGTCACACAAGGATTAACTTCAATTAAAAATCCGAAAAAATTTTCATTCAACGATAACTCTTGTCAACCCCCAGACAAATTGGCTGCTATTATAAGTGTGGGCGTATTAGGCTGGCCATCGCTATTTTTGATGAAAGCTCTTTTTTCAAATTTGTTTTCAGACCTTCAGTTATCAGATAATCCAAACCAAACCAACAACTACCATTCGAATACCTATTAACAAGATCAGAACGAGTTTGGAAGAATGAAGATGAGTGACTCACGCCAAACAATCCAGGCCGAGTTTCACCGCTATGTCATTCGACCAGATCCCAAGATTTACCAACACCCAAACCAACAACATAGAATCGTCTAATTTGAACCAATCGAATTACTAACTACTACGAATACCAGCAACTACCTGGAAGAGATCGCTCACTTGTCATCTACCAACCAACCAACCAACCGTTTTTCAATCCAGATTATGCAAAAAGACTAAAGAAAAGAGCCTGCTCTGTAATCAATTAAAAAACGACATATGTTAGTGTCATGTTATATTAACAAAAATCCAAATGTTTCTGATATTGCCAAATATTGTTGCACTTTGTAATTGGTAATAAAATAAAGAGACAATTTCATATTGCTTTTTCATTTGCCTTCGCTTCAAGATTGTCAGGTAAATCAACATTATTAAAAAATTATATGCTAGGCCATAAAGTGCCTAACCTGTAATTACTAACCGAAGTTTGTGATGCGAATACAAAGCCAGCTCGCTATCTTGTCTGTTCGTCCGTGAAATTAAGCCCAAATATTATTATTTGAAAAAATTATCTATTATATTTGAACTACTCAAAGACGTGAATTCTGTGTGATAGTCTTATAACAAATTCGATAAAAGGGTGGAACTGTTACTTAAGTCATTATTACAAAGTAACAACCTTTACTCTCTGACAATTGTAAGCAATGCCATTCCCCTACCCACCCATCTGAATTATGTTTGCCCTTTCCTTGTGTTTACAATTAAGGCGAGGTTGGATTTGCCGCAACTTTACCCCTAACACTTGCATTTCATGAAGTTGAATATCTGATATAGACTTTCTTCCACTTTTCCCTTACTTAAGCTTTTGAGGGTCCCCACAAAGCACCGAATATAGGTGTGTCTAATTGATTAAGTGACTACTTGTTCGTGTGCCTAATTGAATCGAATGGAAATCGACAACATTAATTTTAAATATCCATCAAGACAAGGAAATGTTCAAAATTTAAGCATTTTCTTACGAGTTCAGTCTAGAAATTTCAAATTCATAAGAAACAATTTTTCTTACCTTGATTTAGAATAAAGACAACTAATGGTACGAAAAGAATCATTTTTTTACATTCACAACACTCAAACTACTTCACTTTAACAGCAAATGTACAGTCTATATACAAATCGTGTTCCTCAAGGAAGTAAAAAAGCTCACAATGTTTGACCTGATTACAACCACTGCATATATTGAGCATTGTTTTGTAGAAACGTACGACACTACTGTAAATGGACGATCGCGAACAACTGTGTATGAAAGTTCTGTATAAATATAAAATGTACATAAAATCAATAATCGGAGTTGTGTTGTTGTGTTGCCCGTGGACTGGAATAAGCGGTAGGCACGATTTTGCTTTTGATATCTTTTATACATTTTCCTTTAGTGAATTTTTAACATGTAGATCATCCGATACAAATTTATGAAGGAAATTTTAATAATTTTGAGCTTCAGTTAATCGATTATTTGTGTTATTTTCAATTAAAATCTACAAAATTGATGCTTTTGTCTCGCATATTTTAACCTGTCTATTTGTCTTCTTTGTTGGTGTCTCATTTCTCCTTCTATCTTAGGGATTATTATCCGAATATATTTCGAAATCTGGATCTTTTACTTTATCGTCTTAAAAAATTTCCGCTAGTACGTCCATCGCTATAATATTATCATCGACTTAAGAGGTTGATACAGCAGCTGTAGCCTTAAGTTTTTTTCTATCTGCTTTTTATACGCCCACACATTAATGTGGCCGTATATAGTCTATTATGGACACGATAGAGAGCTGGTTTCTTGATGGATTTTGACGAAACTTATTGTGAGTCTTTGTTATCACCCAAAGAGGATGAAGCCTATAGAAAATCAGACCAATCGAAAAATATTTAATATGAGTTATTGCCCTTGTTCTTAAAAACGCGTCTGCCTTTGTTCTTGAATTCTTTGTGGACACGATAGAGAGCTGGTTTCTGGATGGATTTTAATGAAATTTGGTGTGAGTGTTTGTAATCAATCAAGGATGAATCCTATTAAAAATCAGACCAATCAAAAAATATTTTCTATGAGTTATTGCCCTTGTTCTTGAATTCTTTGTAGACACGATAGAGAGCTGGTTTCTTGATGGATTTTGACGAAACTTGTTGTGAGTATTTGTAATTACTCAAGGATGAAGCCTATTAAAAATCAGACCAATCGAAAAATATTTTCTATGAGTTATTGCCCTTGTCCTTGAATTGTTTGTGGACACGTTAGAGAGCTGGATTCTTGATGGATTTTGACGAAACTTGGTGTGAGTGTTTGTTATAACCCAAGGATGAACCCTATTGAAAATCAGATTAATCGAAAAATATTTAATATGAGTTATTGCCCTTGTTCTTAAAAACGTGTCTTTTGTACTTAAATTATTTGTGGACACGATATAGAGCTGGTTTCTGGATGGATTTTAATGAAATTTGGTGTGAGTGTTTGTAATCACTCAAGGATGAATCCTATTAAAAATCAGACCAATCAAAAAATATTTTCCATGAGTTCTTGCTCTTGTTCTTGAATTCTTCGAGGACCCGATATAGAGCTGGTTTCTAGATGGATTTTGACGAAACCTGTTGTGAGTCTTTATAATCACCCAAGGATGAAGCCTATTAAAAATCAGACCAATCAAAAAATATTACAATGAGTTATTGCCCTTGATCTTCAATTCTTTGAGGACCCGATAGCTGATTTTCGTAATGGATTTGGATAAAACTTGGTGTGAGTGTTTGTTTTAACCCAAGGATGAACTCTATTGAAAATCAGATAAATTGAAAAATATTTAATATGAGTTAGTGCCCTTGTTCTTAAAAACGCGACTGCATTTGTACTTGAAATTATGTGGACACGATAGAGAGCTGGTTTCTGGATGGATTTTAATGAAATTTGGTGTGAGTGTTTGTAATCAATCAAGGATGAATCCTATTAAAAATCAGACCAATCAAAAAATATTTTCTATGAGTTATTGCCCTTGTTCTTGAATTCTTTGTGGACCCGATAGAGAGCTGATTTTCGTGATGGATTTGGATGAAATTTATTGTGAGAGTATTTAAAATTCAAGAAAAATCTTTCATTTACCTCCTGGACAAATTGGCTGCCATTATAAATGTGGGCGTATTATAATGGCCATCGCTATTTTTCAAAAGTTGCACCAGCTGTAATTCTTTTGAGTGGAATTTAATCGTCGGAATCTAGAGACAGATTGTCAACCTTTTGAATTAGAAAGAGGCTTATGCTATAAAAAGGCCCTCCTTGAAGAGGCGTTCCAGTCTCGTGAAGATGAATCTTGGAAATGACGTGTTCTCTTCTGTGCAGCTGTATAAAAATGGACAAGTTCATTGTTTATGTTCCCGGTTACAAGGTAATTCTCTACAATTGGAACACCCTGGTTCGTGAAAATGCTTGTGAAAACATCTGGTCTAAGCCGAATACTATTGGCATATTCTATAGCCACAGCTAATACAGGAATGATACATCTGACCAATTATAACGCGGTAGCTAGAACGGAAGGGGTGAAGGTCATGTCGTTGTAAACAAATGGCAAAATGGAGGAGGCGAATGTAAACATTTTGAAAATATGCAGTCTTTGTGAGAATGCGATAGTTGACTTGAAAAACTACCGAAATCTAAAACACAAGACTTGTCGCCCGTTCTCCGAAATATTTCAAGATTTATGTGTGCCGTTTTTTGTGCCTCAATTCTTTCCAAAAAATTTGGGATTTTCTGGCAGTTTGAATTCTTTATCGAAAATTTTAATCAAAACTTGGTCGTTCACGTTTGTTTACATTCGTTTGTAAATAACCGTCAATGCGCATGTGCTACAACGTGATTTCTAAATTCTCCCCATTCTAACGATTTGATTGGCTAAGATTTTCCTTGAGGAAATATTTATGAATACGTAATTTTCTTCACTTAGTTTACCACGACCACGAGGAAGAAATGATTATTTTTTTGCAGTGCGTTCATCGAACGCACTGCTTTGTTTTCGAAATGATGTCACGCTAGTTTTTAATCAATTTTGATCGCGTTTTTGTTTTGTTTATTACTTTCAATCTTTTTTTACAAGATAGCAATTTAAGAATTATACATTTCCCAATTTTGTCGCTGACTTTTTTAATTTTAATTTTTGCGGTTTTGTCAACTTTTACAATTTTATTTCGATCGATCTGAAAATGTACAGATATATAGACATTCAGATTGCGAACTATAATTAATTTTCAAAATTTCGATATCACTTCCGGTTTGGTGTTATATGCTTTTAAAGTTGAATTTTGCACTTCCGGAATAATGAACATATTTGAAAAATTTCTTTTGCAATTAGCTACAATTGTCTATGTAATGATGGTAAATTAAGAAAATCTGAACCGGAAGTAACGGATCAACCTCCATTTTGATATGACTAACTTTTGTAAAAGTCAAAATGGGGCCTCAAGGTTAAATCTAATTTGCATAATTTTAAGTTTCCTAGGAACATTCAACGATTGCGCAAAAAAGTATGGGAAGGGATTTTTGAATTTTGCTTTTGCTTTTCTTTTATATCCGGCTGAAATTTTTAAGTAATTGTCAAAACCTTCAAGGTTCATATTTCGCGACCTTGACCTTTGGTGACCTTTTGACCTGAACAAAGGTGTTGCCCTTGATTATATCTACCCAATGGTATCTTCAGTGTTGTTGTCCGATGTTTACTTCCGGTTTTGCAGCCAATTGAAAATCACGAATTTTAACTTTAAAGAGCTATTGAAATGTTTTCAAAATGGCCAATTTTTGTACAGTCTAAGTGATGGTGGTGGGACAGATAATTTGATGGAATTTGCAAAATCCCAACCACATGGTTTCTTCAGACGTGTGAATATATCTAAAATTCCAATATAATAGTATTTTCATGCCAAGTTTAGTTACTGACCAGATAAAGATGAAGACTTGTTATGGCTCGTCGTCAATTTAAAACAGTTCACGCTGATGGTGGTGGGGCATAAAGGTTTTTGGTTGGGATTCTGCCAATTCAAAATTTATTCCCCACCACCATCAGCGTGGACTTTTCAAACATAGGTCATTTTTCAAAAAATTTGCCATGAAGAGTCTTCATCACTGACTGGCCAGTCGCTAAATTTGGCATGAAAATACCATTTCATTGGAATTTTTGGGATTTTTGGTCTGAAGGCACAACATGTGGTAGGGATTCTACCAATTCCATCAAAATTATGCCCGACCACCATCACCGTGGACTGTTAAAAAATTGGCTATGAAGAGTCTTAATCACTGACCTACCAGTCAGTAAGTTTGGCATGAAAATACCATTTCTTTGGAATTTTGGGGATATTCACAGGTCTGAAGGCGTCATGTGGTTGGGATTCTGCCAATTCCATCAAAACATATAGCCCACCACCATCAGAGTGGACTATTCAAAAATTGGCTATTTTTCTAAAATTGGCCATGACGATTCTTCGTCTTGAACTGGCCAGTAACTAAGATTGTGATAAAAATACTTTTATATTGGAATTTTCGATATCTTCAAAGGTCTGAAGAAACCATGTAGTTGGGATTTTGCTAATTCCATCAAAATATCTGTCCGACCACCATCACTGTGGACTGTAAAAAAATTGGCCATTTTTTCCAAACATTTCCTGGTCTAGGCATCATATGTATCTCAAAATCTTACATTCCAATGAATAAAGAGTACCAAGAGTTTGATTAAAAACTTCGCTCTTTATCATAAAATAAAAGATTTTTTACTTTGTACACAGACACTGGCCGGCCAAAAAAATTGACCAAACAAATAGGAACGAAGCCCTAACTAAATTCGAGCAGCGCCACATGTCGTCATAATGATATCTCATGAAATGCGAGAAATGTTTTTCAACATTTGTTCGGTAAACTTCATTCGGCGTTATGAAGTGGGCAATATTAGTCTGGCTTGATCGTTAATTTGTTCATTAATATTCTTTATTTGAATGATAAATTTTTAACAACAAATTATGAATTTAGCGAACAAATGTCAAATTAAGCGTACAAATGTTGATTTTACTGTACTAATGTTTAACACCGAATTAAGCATTAAGAATGAATGAATTAAAAACGACACTCTTTCGGCTATTGAGAACAAAAAGTCCCCTCCTCCACCTTACGGTTTCGGTTCTGTACCATGCAGAGGTTCTCGGTGTCGTACCTGCGAATATATACATGTTAGTCACTATTTTGAAAATAAGAAAAACGGCAAAATTTTCGAACTAACGGAAGTTCTCTCTTGCATCGATAAAAACATAATTTACCTAATTTCCTGTAAAAAATGTGACGTACAATATATTGGCGAAACACAAAACGCGTTGCGTACTCGTTTAAGCGGTCATCGCTTTGACATTCTCCATAAAAAAGATAGACCAATCGCGAACCATTTCAATTCAAGCAATCATTCCATTGAAGATCTTCTTGTTATGCCCATAGAAAAGATACCAGACTCTACAACAATCAAACCTAAAACGAAACGACTACAAAGGGAGAGTTTCTGGATAGACCAATTACAAACAGTCGTACCTCACGGTCTAAATATCCAGCATGACAACCAGATTATACCTTTTGTCGCCACCTACAATTCTACAGCTAAAAATGCCTCTGATTGCGAAACACTTTAATAAAGAACTCCAGGATGAATTCCCTAATATCTATACCAAACGTTTAGTGACTGCTTACAAAAGGAATAAAAAAATGAGTAATATTCTTGTACATGGTAGATTAGATTAGTAGTTCATTATCTCCCTGAAGTAATCGCTTTGTATTTTAATTTAATGGCTCTATCTTGTAAGTTTCTCTAGGATTAGATAATTTTCTTATCAATTGATGTATACTGTAATTCATAACATAGTCTCTACTTGTGACCTAGGCCAGTGCTTCTATAGGAGAGCATCTCTTATAACACCCTTAACCAATTGTTCCTGTAGACCAAAAGTATGACATATCTACAGGACTTGAAAACTTGAAATGTAATATATGATGACCTTGAGCTTGACTTCCAGGTGTAGCTCCAAGAACAATCCATCCTAATGGTGAGTGACTAGCTATTAAAATATCATATTGTCTTATTTCTCCGATATGTATTTGGCATGATCTATTCCAATCAGTAGATCAAGAGAACCATATCCTCTATGTAAACATCTTACAAATTGAAAACTTTGGCTATTTCAAATAATCTAATTTCTTCAATATCTTCACCAATACATGTTATTCCCAATGCAGTAGTTTGATAAGATCTACCAGTATCCATTGAAACTATTCTAAATTTATACAGCTTGGTTCAAAGTTCATCGGAATCTCCACCAACTTTTGTCATGACAATACTTATATCTTTGCCTTCTAATTGAAATTCTTCGGCCAATGATACTCTGATTAAACTCAACTGTGCACCAGAATCTAACAGGGTATTTCCTCTTACAGTATAACATCTACCATCAACAGTTAGTACAGGTATCATTATCTTTCAAAGTTTTAATAAGATCAGTTTTAGACAGGAAAAAACGGCATTCATCTAACCAAGGACCATCACTTTTGTATCTATGTTGTCAGAAGATTATTTATCATTATTAATATGATGCATATTGAATCTTGATTCTTGACTTCTTGATCTCAACAGAGCAGTAGCAGTCTTTTTAAATCTGGTTCAATGGATCGGAACCAAGCTTTTTTTATCTTCAGTATTCATCTCATGTTCAATTAAAGCTAATATATGGTTGTAGTTCAATTTCCTTAAGTGTATTGTAACTTCCTCTGACAAGATAATTCACAGAAACGAGTATCCCCACCACCTCTGAGTGGACGGAAACGAGATAAATCTTAGGTAATACAATCAGCATATGTTTTACATAGACTTTTTTCGACCTATATTCTGCGTTTTAACCGACAAGTTAAGTAAAAATTACTTTTTATGTAGACGAACAGTTTTCCGATAACATCATAACTGACAAAAGGTTTCCACACTTTCGGTCAGCCAATCGGTTTTACCGAAGGCTCCATTTCCCATCCATGACCGTCCATTATCGACCGATTCCGCGTTTTAACCGACGAGTTTAGTAAAATTCACTTTAATGTAGACGAACGGTTTACCGATAACATCTTAACAGACACAAGGTTTTCACTCTTTCGGTGAACAAATCGGTTTTACCGACGGCTCCATCTATAACATTCTTCTATCGGCCAATTCCGCGTTTTACCGACAAATTCAAATAACTAACAGCTTACCTATAACAAGGGTATCGGTTAACCAATCGGTTTTACCGAAGACTCCAGTCATAACCAACTTATACCGACCGATTCCGGTAGTTTCAGTAAAAAAAAATACTTTTAATGTTGACAGTTTACTGATAACATCATAACCAACACAAGGTTTTTACTTTTTAGGTTAATTGGTTTTACCGACGGTTCCACCTTGCCGTCTTTTATCGACCGATCATAACCAATTTTGACTTTTTAGGTTAATTAATCGGTTTAATCGATCGATTCCGCGTTTTACCGAGTTCAGTAAAATGGGGGGGGGGGGCACACCCCCCGGTAGCTACGCCCCTGAGGCCTACACAATACGTGCCAGTTCTGAATGAATTTTCTCAAATTTCATCAGGATACAGGTAAGTAAATAAAAATAAATACAGTTTACCCGACGTTAAATACAGCAGGTTGACATTAAAAATTCTTCAGCAGTTCTCCAATTTCGTGGTTAGCAAAGTTCAGGTTCACTTCTGTCAGAATTCAAATTTTTGTGGATCGTGTGAATGCTTGTGAATACATAAATCATAACATTAATTGTTTTTCTTTTTTGTTTTAACTTACAAAGATATTAATTAACATAATATTGTCAAAAATTGGCTATTTGAATTCTTGACAACACTGCCACTTGAGTCCACTTATGGACAATAGCAAGTATTGAAACCAGTGTAGGGCTTGAAAATACTCATGAAATCAAAGGTATATAAAGAACAAAACTAGCATTAAACGACTACCCAATGTCGTACTACTGCATTTTTTTCTGTTTTTGGCGATAGTTTGTCGAATTAGCCACTATTTTGAAATGTGTAAAATCATTCACGCAACCAATTCCCGAGAAGAGTTATTAGTAGTGGAATAACTACATGCTTTTGATACATAAATCGTGTGTACTGCCATGGTTATGCAGTAAGTTAAACAAATAAAGCAGTAGAATTCGAACAACGCCGGGTGGAGGGCAGACTCTTTATTTTAGTGGGGAATAGCTAGCTTCAAAGAGACAAAGAATCACATAAAATAGGCTACAAATAAGACAAATATATTGACAAGCCCGGATTGAGTCCTTGGCAAGAAGAACAATTAAAGGGAGACAAATCCTGTAAAACTGTCAAAATCATCAACGAGAGTTATCTGTTCAGTATGAAAATGAGTGTTTTTAAGGGGGAAATATCTCCACAAACAATTGAAAGCTTTCTAAAATGCTGGTAATACAAAATATGGAAATCGTTTTATATGAAATCATGTCTACACAGTGTATATTCCGGGGGCTGAGGGGTGTCCTGTGTGCAATCATAACCAACACAAGGTTTTTACTTTTTAGGTAAATAGGTTTTACCCACCGTCCCACCTTGCCGTCTTTTATCGACCGATCATAACCAACACAAGGTTTGACTTTTTAGGTTAATTAATCGGTTTAATCGATCGATTCCGCGTTTTACCGACGGTTCCATCCATGACCCCCCTTTTTACCTAATTTTGACTCCTGATCCTTGTAGGAGACACCTGGGAGATTGAAAAAAACTTTGGTAGACATTCCAGATGTGGGGCATAAGGGTGTAATTCAAGATGGCGTTCAAGATGGCTGCCGCATCATTATTCTTGGTATAACTCCATGTGGAATTGTGCTAGAGTGATCAATTTGGTGTCTCTCCCCAAGTTTTATGGGTGAATGTGCCTGAAGGAGCTGAACCCTCTCAAAACCCTTCTGTGAGCCGAGCAACCAGAGCCAAAATTACACCACAAGCCACCCCATCTACCGATGTACATCTTTTTGATAGGCAATGTACGGTGTGTGCAAATGTAAAGCTAAAAGGAGAAAGACAAAAATTCAGGATGTTAAGATGTACGTGCAGAAAAGTTACTAAAGGCTGTGATATTCTTTCAAGATGAAGTGTACACTTCTCGATGTTGACATCAGCGAATTCTAAGCGTCGTTTCTTTAGTGGAATCCCTTCCACTTCATTTGATTCTTAAAAAAGGTATCAAGTTTAAGTTATAGGAATCGTAATGACGGGTACAACATTAAGGCCTTTTTAGGCTACTATCAGTCTGGACGTCCTAAACACCTGTTTAGATAAAAGTTTAAACTAATGTAAAATACTTGACTGATGGACTGCATGGCATATTATTCACATAGACGAACTTTTGGAAACTTCGTAAGGATAGAAGTCGGCTGTGTCGGATGTGTCGGAAGCAAAATCGGGCCAAAAGTGCTCCTCTTCCGACACTTCCGACAACGCTTACGATCAACAACCGAATAGCAGCCGACAACAACCGTTCAGACATATCCAATTGCCGTTACGACATAAACGAATTAAAATCGAATTCCACCCGACTGGAACGAATTCGTTACGACCGAACCGACTGGGTAACGACTGGACTAAAGACAAATCAAACTGTTACCGAATGCTCTAAAGACATATACGAATGCCCTTCCGACACATACGAATGTCCTTACAACTGATCCGAATTTGTTCTGGTCGTATATATATGGAGCCGATTTTTTTTCAACATAATCAATCTTCTGCAAGTTGTCCAACACTGCACATCTCCATATCTATGATGGATGGCGATAGATACCGACGACTTCAACTTGTTGGGGCTAGCCTACTGCTGGATGACGATTTGAACGAAGCTATCGATGATCTTTTGGCTGTCGAACAGCAAGTTCAAGGTAATGTTCCTGGTAAAAGAAGACGCAAGACGAAAAGGTGTTGGGTGCATCCTTGGATCCTACGCAGAACACTCTTCGGCCAATATGAGCAACTGATGATGGAGCTTGAAAATGAAGACATCCAATCTTTTGTCAACTTCATAAGATTCGACCCAGAAACCTTCAGGAAACTCTTGATGAAAATCGGGCCTAGAATTGAAAAGAAGCCGACGCACTGGAGGTTGCCCTTTGACGAAGGCCTGAAGTTAGCTGTAGTTCTGCGCCATTTCGCATCAGGAGACAGTTACAAAAGTCTCATGTACAACTTTAGAGTTTCAAAGACCTCCATCGTGAACATGGTGCCTGATGTTTGTGATGCGATTATTAATGAGTACGGGGATGAGGTGATGCACTGTCCAACCACACTAGAGGATTGGAAAGAGTTATCCCAGAAATTTGAAGAACGATGGAACCTTCCTCACTGTCCTGATGCTTGGGATGGCAAACATGTGGCGATCAAGTGCCCGAATAACTCTGGGTCAACCTACTTCAACCACAAGGTTTTTTTTCTCTCTGGTACTTTTCGCATTGGTTGATGCGGACTACAAGTTTACCTGGGTCGACGTTGGGGCAAATGGATCCGCTAGTGACTGTCAGATATTCAACTCAACTGTAGAGGATGGAAGCATTGGTTTTCCGGAAGCAGAGCCTCTCGCTGGAGATGATGAAGACATGCCATTCTTTATCGCTGGAGATGACGCATTCCCCCTGCGAACCTGGTTGATGAAGCCATTCTCTCGCAGGGACCTTATTGATGAGGAATTTATCTTTAATTACCGCCTGTCAAGAGGGAGACGTATGGTTGAAAATGCCTTTTGCATTCTAGCCAACCGCTTCCAAATCCTGCTTACCACTATGAGACAACAGCCTGAAACAACCTTGAAGATCGTCCTTGTCTGTGTCTGTCTCCACAACCTCTTACGAATCAGGAAACCCAAACTTTGCAGACCTGACCAGGAAGATGCTGACCAACATATTGTGCCTGGCTAGTGGAGAACCGATGCTGCTCTTGAAGATATACAGAATGTCATTGGTAACCCGAGCAGCGAAGAAACAGATAATAACTCTTAAGCATTATTTCAACTCAGCAGTGGGGGCAGTGCCATGGCAGAGGGACATGATTTGAGTTGCACACTTTTTTAGATTTTACTTAATGGCCTTTAATGTTGACATACTTTTATCCTTCTTTGTTTTAATTATGGGTTTTGTTTTTGCATATTTTGTTATGGTTTTAATACTTTAAATAGTACAATAAAGGAATAAGATGTGATCGAGATCTCTTTTGAGTGTTTCTGAAGAAGGCAGTAAGCCCAGACGTCAAATAACAGGACAATAATATAGTTTTCATTGTTTTCCCCTTTTTGGGAATCTGTTCAGAAACAAAATAACACAAAGAAGCATACTTATTTCAGATTTCAGTTAAAGAAAAAAGAAGAAAAAAGGATAACACAAAGAAGCAAATTTATTTCAAATTTTAGTTTAAAAAAAAAAAAAAAAAGACAACACAAAGAAGCATATTTATTTCAAATTTCAGTTAAAAAAAGTTTCGGGAGTTTCGGGATTATGAGACTGTTGACCAGGAGTATTGTTATCCCACGAGAAGTTGTTAACCTGCTAATAATATAGCTGCTGCTGATGGGGTTACTGTTGCATAGGTTGCTGCTTCTGAAAGGGGGCCACACTGAGGTTATGGTATGATCGCTGCTGCTGAAGACAAGAAGTGCCAGTTTCATACTCATGTTGACCAGAAGAAGGCATCGGTTGGTCGGAAGAAGACTGCAGTTTTCTGCAAGAATATAGCGGTTGGTCGGTAGCAGACACACATCGCTGCAACTCTCTGATATGCAGGTGTGCAGGAGCTGAATAACATGGCTTCTGCTGGCCTTGGAGGCTTTCTTCTCGGAAGTGGTTCAGCCCGGCGAAAGACCATTCCTGGAAAGCTGGCCGTGAATGTTGGTAGATACGACCGCCATCCACTGGCCCCAGTGAGCTCATCATGAAGGCGGCGGGAGGACTCAACACGTTCACGGACTTCAGTTACACACGGAGGTGTGGGAGCTTCTTCAGTGGCTCCTGATGCAGGACGTGAAGTTGATGAGTTAGGTTTTCTGTCAACACACGGGAAAATTTCATCCTCGTCTTCAACCTCTTCCTCGGGTGGAACGGATGTGGGAGGTATACGATGTTCTTTGGATTTCGACTTGAGGCTTACAATCCCTTTACCAGCACGGCGCAGGATGTGAGACGACAAGAAGTTAAACTTCTTGAGGATCCAATCCTCTCTGGATGTGCTGGATGTGGGATCCTTTGTGCCATCCCCACTCTTGACCTTGACAAGTTTTGAGTAGCGTGTACGCATGTTCTCGTACCATGCCATCAAACCTGCAAGGTCATACCCCATTGATGCGGCTTTGATGCGCCACAACCTTTTGCGTCTGTCGGTATCTTTATACAACTTTGACGATTTGTCATAGAGCTCCGCAAGATCGTCTTCATCAGCAGTGTTCAGAAGTAAGATTTCCCGGCTGATTTACCCTCATCTTTTTCTGGATCATGATGCATATCATCTTCCACTTCGTCAGGATTTGACTCATCATCAGATTGGACGACAGGAGGAGGAGTTTGAGCAGATCTCCTTTGGTTTTCTTAGGTGGTGGCATGCTGAGAGAAAAGGCGCAGCCACTGGAAACGAACAAACGAGTGTCGTAGAAGATGATTAAATGTACTACTGGAAGAAGGAACGGAAATTAATGATAGAGAAAGTGACGTCTGGAGCTCACCAGTGCCTGGGACAGAATGAAATAATGGGACTGTATATCATTCGGCCTTCTAGTCACTTCTGACATTCGGGCAGTCTGAAGGTTGTCTGAACAGTCGTTCGGAGAAGTCGGAGAAACAACATTCTGAATTCCAGCCGACACGGCCGAACACCCTTACGATTGTTCCGATTATGCTTACGAACTTTCAGAATGCTCTTACGACCGCAAAAAAGCCCTTCAGACCAACAGCCAACCAATAGCCGACTTGCTTCTGATCAATTTTTAATTCGGACGTGTCGGAAGCTTTTTACAACTGTTTTGATCATTTCGTAACAGTTGTAACAAGCTTCCGACACATCCGAATTTATTCCTAATTTTTGACCCATCTTCCGAACTCCCCGAACTCTTACGAAAGTCTTCCGACTACCAAAATTCGTAAGAAAGTCGTCTATGTGAAACCGGGGCATTAATGATGCTACATTCATCCTACATTACAGTATTATAGCCATGTACACGTGGGGTATGCACACTGATCTAATGTCATAATCTGTGATATTTTAGGTCGTTATAGCATATATAGATATGATAACTACCTACCATTGCTAACTGGTCAAAACAAGTGCCGAATTTATTGGTTATGTGACTATTCACTCATTGGTGTGAAGGCCCAAATCAAGGCCATCAGATGACCATATTGTGCATTTCACCAGTGGTGTTTTTCGTGAAAGGATTACAGCAGTGGCACCAATTATGGTTACTTTGCACCATCTAAAATATGTATAACTTTTAAAAACTGATATATTAGTTGATCTGTTACAAATGAAATGTGACTAGACACCAAAGTCAACTTCTCAGGCACTCTGTCTTACCCAGTTGCACCATTTTAAGAATTATCCGATAATCAATTAGAGCCTCTGTACTGCAATTAACAATGATCTTTTGTTTTTTGTGCAAATTGATTGGTCTGAGTGAAATCCTTGACCCCTAAAACCCATATAAAGACACCAAATTATTCTCCTAGCAAAATTCTGAACCTGACAGGCGAGATGGAAGGGCGCGGCGGCCATATTGGCAGCCATTTTGGATTTCACCATTATCCTATCATTTTTTTCACCCGGAAATGATTTTAATGGATTCCTCGACCCCAAAAACCTAAGGAAAGACACCAAATTTATCACTCTAGGACAATTCCACATGGAGTTATACCAAGAATAATGATGCGGCAGCCATCTTGAACCCCATCTTGAATTACACCCTAATGCCCTACATCTAGAATGTCTACCCATGTTTTTTTCAATCTCATAGGGGTCCCCTACAAGGATCAAGAGTCAAAATTAGGGGACATATGATTGCACAAAGGACCCCTCTCAGCCCCAGGACTAGGGGCCAATTCTATTATGAAATCCGGATCGTCCAGATTTTCTCTCCCAACAATCCGGATAAAAACGTAAATAGATCACAAATGGAGAATCAAGATGGCGAACATGGGTTAATTTTAATGCTTCTTGATATTTTAGATGACATAGTTATAAGCAGTGCGGTAAAAATATACTAATATAGGCTGCAGATGGTAGTGGCTTATGCCTTATTATGTCAAATACTGAGATGATATATGAATTACATAATTTACTGATTGGTGAAGACTGAGTATTAACTAGTATAGTTATAGGGTGTCGTCTGCTAGACAAGAGTAAACTGCACAAAAACATGAAAAAAAGAGGTTTCTTTTTGTATCAATTCTTTTTACGGCTAAAATATAATATAATACAATATCATTAATAATATTGGCCCATCACAATAACCTAAATACACACATTAATTTAATTAAAATTGTAAATTCTTATTACGGTGTTGAGGCAACCATTGTGTAATCTCTCCGCGATCGCACCGTTCGACAGAAGAGAGAAATTGGACTCTCCGGACTGTCCTAAAACAGTCACGTGGTGAATAATAGAATAGAAATGGAGCATCCGGACTATTCGGATTGCATAATAGAATTGGCCCCAGTAGACATAATTGCGAATGTCTTCGCCTTAGAGGCAAAGTAGACAGAAGGGTTACTGTGGCGAAGCGAGGCCCCTTTCTTGTACTATTTTGACTACTTGAGCCTAAACTGCTACGTTTAGGACATGACGTAGACAATATTAAAACGGATAGGAATATAAAAAAATGAGGGGCGGTTTATGGCATGTGGACAGTCCCTGTCAGAACACACGCTAAACGAAAATATACACAACTGAGGTTCGGGCCAATTATACTCAATATATAATATAATATATATTAAAAAATATTTTGGGGTATTTTGATGTTAATAGGGTACATTCTTGGACGATATAAAACAATTTCATTAACTTTCTTCATAATCCGTAAAGAATTTTGTCTTGTAGAGTGTTCGAAAGCCAAAATTCTAACGCGTGTAAAGAACAAGGGCAATAATTCATATTAAATATATTTCGATATTTTTGATTTTCATAGGAGTTTATCCTTGGGTGGTATTAAACAATTTCAGCAAGTTTCGCCAAAATTTGCTTTATGTTTACGAACTAAAAAATGGACTCAATAACTAAATAATTTTCGATTTATCCGATTTTTGAAATGGTTAATTAAAGAGTCATTTTCTGGAAAACTCGTATCTTCAAACATGGTCGATTCGGCCGGTGATTAATGAGCTAGAATTTTATATTTGATAAAGCAATCTAGAGCCATTGGCCTTCCATGATGTTAATCAAACGCTAGTCCAACCCTTAAAATAGATATTATATTTACAGGTGAAGATGTATTGAGTATTAAACCGGAAGTATTTATAGAAGGTCAACCTGGAAATGTTACCTGTATCAATAAGAACCAACCAATGAATGCATCTTTATATATTTATTTCTTTTTAAGGTCAAGGTTTATTGAGTATTAAACCGGAAGTATTTATAGAAGGTAAACCTGGAAATGTAACCTGTACCAATAACAATCAGGAGACAACATTTATAATCTACAGTAATTCTACTGGTGAACGGACTATTACATCATGTTATTTACAGTCACCGGAACCATGTTTAATTAATCTTGATCTAACTGGTTATAGTCAATACAGTGTATCTAACACTTCCAACAGTGTAACAGTTCATATTAACACTGTCAATAGAACTAGAGATGGTGGTCAGTGGAGATGTGCTGCTATTGTCTCAACTATAATCAATGATAGTATAACAATAGATGTTAAAGGTAAATAGTGTTATGTTATTCAGATATTAATGCTTTTTAACGCAATCATGCATATTGTCCGATGCATATGTCACCAATAACCAATAACAATGTTTAATATTACTATAATTACAGTACCTGTATCTAGTATAGAAATCACCAATAACAATGTTTATTATTACTATAATTACAGTACCTATATCTAGTGTAGAAATCACCAATAACACTATTATAAGTATAACTAGAACTGTGAACAGCTCCGAGCGTGGCAACTATGCGTTATCCCATGGATTTCGAACATTTTGAAACTTCTAAACTGCTAGCTTTCAATTCCGGTACTTTTCAGCCTCCAATTGTGGAACAAGCGTAACAATATTGTTAGATCTATAGACAGCTGATGTCAAGGCCATTCTATATGGAAAATTTCAAGGTCATTGAAGGTGAAGGTCACAAGATTTAGAATTTCAAATTTTTTAAAAATTCAAACGGGCATAAATAATAAATGACGGACTAATTAAATTTTAAAGAAAATTTGCCATTCTCGTTAAAATGGCGCATGCGCAACTAGCAATTGGAATTTGTTTCTTCTCGGGGGATACAAATTATTTTGTATAGCTAATATATACTGTTTTTGCTTACATTCTTGAATTACACGGGATGTAGGGTCGCCTGAAATGAGATAAAAAACCGGAAGTCCCCACGCCCAAACCGGAAGTGATCAAAAAATTTTGATGATATATTTTTAATTGTGTTGCGTATTTATCTATATCCTGTAAATTTCAGATCGATCCGAACATTAGAGCCCGAAAGTGTAATATAACCGTCCAAAATTGCAAAAATAGTCAGATTTCGGTGGGCTATAAAACCGGAAGTTAATATTTGTCATGCAATATCAGCATATCTATAGACAGCTGAGGTCAAGGACATTCTACATCTCAAATGTCAAGGTCATTGAAGGTCAAGGTCACGAGATATAGAGTTTTAAATTTTTGAAAAATTCGAACGGGCATAAAAAAAATTCAAATTCGAAAATCAAAATTCTGTTCCCAACATTTTTTAGATAAAGTATCAAGGTTTTGATAGACACCAAAATCATAAAAATCGGTCAATAATTGGCGGACTTATTAAATTTTTAAGAAAATTTGCCATTTTTGAAAACTGCGCATGCGCAACATTCAATTTAATTTTTGTTCATCTCAGGGGATTGAAATCTTTTAGTATAGCTTAAATATACTGTTTTTGTTTAGATTCTTGAATTACATGGGAAGCAGGGTCGCCCGACATGAGACGAAAAAACCGGAAGTCCCCACGCCCAAACCGGAAGTGATCAAAAAATTTTGATGATGTAGTTTAAATTGCGCTGCCTATCTATCTATATCCTGTAAATTTCAGACCGATCCGACTATTAGGGCCCGAGCTAGCTTG
>JAUJPP010000005.1:43023422-43038653 GCA_030562195.1 Nipponacmea schrenckii
ACGCTTCAACATAATTAATACCTTTTCACATTGTGATGCTAGTGTATGTTTAGTTGAAGTCCAAATGAGTTTTGGTGTGAACACTAGTCCGAGATATTTATATTGGGAAACCGTTTCTATTTGGTTATCATTGTAATACAAATTTTCATAAGCTCGTAGAGGTCCACCATTTCTAAAGACCATAATTTTCGTCTTGTCTAGGTTTATGGTCATATCATATTCGCTACAAAACTCTTCAAGACTCTTAATTTGCTCTCGAAGTCTTCCGACTGTGTCACTTAAATTGGCTACATCATCAGCGAAAAGCAAACACTAACAATTTGGATATGATTCAGAAGTAAATATTCCTTTACACCCACTGTTTTGAAATTGTTCTACGAGTTTGTTTATATAAATTGAAAATAATAGAGGGCTTAGCATACAGTCCTGCCTAGTTCCTATTGTTAAGCCCATGGGAGTCAGCACACACGACTTGCTAATTATTGGTAAGAGTGATATACCTCGATAGTCTTCTACTAAGTATTTTGGTCCCTTTTTGTGAATCGGTCATATCAGCGTGATGCACCATTCAGTTGGAAACACTCCTTGATCTAAGATTTTGTTAAACAAGTCACAGAGTATGGGAATAAGGAGACCTTTGGATTGGGTTATTAGTTCGAAACCGATTCCGTCGTGACCAGGAGCTTTGCCACTTTTCATACTATTCAAACGCATATTAATTTCATGTATCGTTATCGGTACATTAATGTCTTGGGGATACTGGAAATCACACGGATCACAAGAGGCATCATGATCTTGGAGAAAGTCTGTCACATTTTCGGACCCACCCTTCTCATTACTAACTGTCAATAGCCCTTTAAAATGTCTAAACAATTCGACCGGTAAGATATCTTCACAGACAGATTTATTATTCAAAATTCGTTTGACATTTTTCCAAAAATGTTGAGGATCATTTAAATTTGCACTGATAGATTTTCTAATTTTGTCACAATGTTTGGATTTTTCAATGCTACATGCATATTTGAATTTCGTTTTTTGTGCCATATATTGTCTGAGCACATCCGGGCATCTGGTACTCCTGTAGTAATTTAATAGTTTGTACTTCTCACGTTTCAGCTTTTCACATTCTTAAGACCACCACACTTCATTTCAAATTTATAATCCTAAAGATAGAACTTTATATCCTAGAAAAATAAACATTCCATTAGAATGGGTTTTGTATTTACACAATAATCATTTCTGTTTGATAAAAAGAGATAACAAACGATTAGGAATAAAAGAAATAAAAGATAACTATGAACAAGTATGGAAGTCCTGTGTTAACGTCGAACTTGTTTCCGAATTTGATCCAGCATACATATCGCCCGATTACAAACCCGAAACTCTTTATTCTTGGGATTCCGAGACGTATACAGAAAAAGAAACTGACAAAACAATACCATATGCGTGTTCTCTAGTCAATTTGGAAAAGCTGCGAAAATATTAGAAAGAATAAATGGACTTTTTCCAAACCTTAACCAACAGAAGAATTTTATGAAAAAATAATGAATATAGTTCACATATTTGTAGGGACAGTCTGTATAGACCAAATGTTGAAACATTTAGGACATGTCGATCAAAAACAATTAACGTTAGTTGCTCATAACGGTAGCGGTTTTGATAATTGGATTATCATTAAAAATATGACGAAAATGTCATAGTCCTCTCAAAACCGCCAGAGGCCTACTTCGTTTACCCATATCTAATATATTCACAGAAAAGTCTTTACAGAAAAAATGGAATAATGAAAAGAAGTTTATCAGCGATAACAATTATCTTCAAAAATTCAATTTCACCTGCTCGTATCAACATGTAGCAAGAAGACTGGGGAAAATCAATACCAATGAATTTAAGAAAGATCGATTTAAACATTGCGTCTAAAAACGAATCGAATTGAATTGGTAGTCCCGAAGAGAAGAATGGGAACCTTATGCTAAAAGAGATAGCGTATGTTTAGGCGTGTGTTTGATCAAATACAATCAGGTTATGACAACTATGATAGAACAAAGTGTTCTAAAAAATTTAACAGCTCCCGCTTTATCTCTTAAAGGTTAGCTTCATCTGTATTAAGGCGAAAAAGTATATTCTAACGTCGATCCGTTCATCAGACATTATGTCAGACGTTCCATCAAAGGAGGTAGAGTTTCTGCAAACATAATGAAATTCGCTTCAGATAAATTAGATGAAATATGTAAAGTATTACAACATCATTTAAATACCACCGATTCCGACATCATCGAGTTATTTTAAAAATACCAAGAGTCTAATGTTGATTTAAAAGAAGAGTTATAGAAAATCTCTTGTTCTAAATAAATGGCATTTTACGCTAACGGTCTTTATGTATCTGCTATGTGTGAGGATGAATACCCGAAAGCTGAATCGGCCAGAGTTTTAAAAGAATCTGAAAAGGAAGAATTTGTCAAGCTTTTCAATAAACAACAATTTAGACCGAGGTGTGGTATTTTATCGGTTTGGTTTGAGTATCCAGATAATATGTTTTTTCAACCCATACCAGCCAAAGACAAAATAAGTTATAGAGAGAATGGCCAAACAAAATCTGGCGATAAGATAAGATTCAGAAATGGGTTTTGTAATGACGTTCTCACTTCTGTGGACATACAGGAAATCGTTCGATCTGGTGCGAGGGTTATCAAAATATTAGATGGGATAGTCTATGAAGAAAATTTCCAAACACCTCCTTTTAAAGACTATGTTTTAACTTTAAAGGAAGAAAGAAACAAATATTAACAACAGGGAAATTTAGTTGGCAGCGATTGTATGAAATTATTGGGTAATTCTTTGTATGGAAAAACTGTTAGAAAGATATAGATACAGAATTTCTGAAGAAACTCTGAAAGCAAATTTTGATTGAAATGTAAAAAGTTACGAACCGCTAAATGAACATCAATATATCGTGCAAAAAGAAAAGGAACAACCCGAAATTATCAAACCAACAAAAACAACAAGATTAACTCCGAGTCATTTGGGTTCATTCATCTTAGCACATAGCAAACGAATAATGAATAATTTTATTCATGTTATTGACGGTTTTAGAAAACCAGAAATATATTACACTGACACCGATAGCTTATACATATCAGATAAGAATTGGGATATTTTAGAAAAAGCTGGATTAACTTCTGAAACGGAATACGGAAAGGGAAAAAATGATTACGGGGATGGTGGTATAATATTCGGTTTATATTTGGCTCCAAAAGTCAAATACAATATCATCCTCACTTTTAAAAAAACTTTTAAAGGATATACAAAAACAAAGTTGAGTGTGGAAGATTATTTAAAATTAGCCAATGGAAAAGATATTGAAAATGAATTCGATAAACCTTGGAAAAAAAGTTTTACAGACGGTGTGGTCATTCCGAAAGATAAACAAAGAAAGTATTCAAAAATAATTTGAATTTGATTAAAAGAAAACCACCAAACAGAAATGGAATTATGTATCCTTATAATAATAAAGATGAAGTTAATATGGTTGAAAATTATGAATTCGATGATTACGATTGGAAGATATGTTGTAAGAAACGGTTTTTCTATTATTCTATAACCGATTGGGACTGTAAACGTTGGAATACTGAAAATGATTTGTTGTTTGCTTTTATTGAAAAATCCACCATCAACCAAATTACAATGAATATTGATGATATCGATGTCGTTTTCTTAATAAGGAGCAAGTGTAGATATGGTATACAATTTCTTTTCAAAACCTAATAATTCATTTATTGAGTTTTCTACATTGAAATCTACTTGATGTTTGTCCTTAAGATTTAGTTTTATTTTGTTCACATTTATATTACCTTCGAATTCAATATTTGGTTTGTCCTTATGACTTCCAACAAATTGAGATATAAATTCGTTAATGGAAACATATTCATAACTTCCTGGTAATAATGTTAATAATTTAAATGTTCTTCCATTGTCTTTAGAAATTTTCAATTGGTTATTCTGTTCACTAACATTTCTTATTGAATTGTAAACTGAAAAATATTTTAGTCCTAACTTATAGTTTTTATTTGGATCGAGTTCACATTCATAATCTAGGGTTAATCTTATTTTCGAGGACTTAGATGTTATAATGAAAAATTCTTCATCCATTTTTTATAACATGTATATAATCGTCTTTATTTATAATTCCCTTTTCTAATAATCTTTTTAAAATAGCGTGGATTTCATTTGAATCAGATTGATGTCCATGTTTCATTGCTTCAATAATTACATTAAGTCTGTTAAGTAATTGTTGGGGATCATCTGATAAAAAAGTTATTCCTTCTCCAGATATCAAATTATTGAATTCATCTATTTCTTCTACGATTGGATTTTCTTCCCAATATTCATCTGGTTCATCAACTTCATTCATGGCTCTGATATGTAGGTCTACTTCTTTCAATCTATTTGTTAGAAATCCTGTTTTTTTTAATAGCGTGAAGAAGTTTTAAATCGTCTATCAAATCATTGTACTCCCCAAGGGCAGTGTCTCCACCGTTCATCAAATCTATTAATCCGTGTGTTACTTTATATATAAAGGGTTTTGTATCTATTTTAAATTGAGGGTAACGATGATCGAACAATATTTTAACACCATTGAATAATAACCCATAATCATCCACAACTGGTTTAATAGACTTTGGTAATGTTGGGTCAGGATTTGAAAAATAACGTTTTATATCATCAAATGATTTTATGATTAATTCATTTGTATTTCTTATACCAGGAGGTGCAACATTTTTTTCTATAGCAGGAACATTTTCTATTTGTGGTTGTTTTAATAAAGGACTAAATAAATTGGATAAACTCTCCTCCATTCCCATTTGCGATAACCTTCTATCTTCAATTTTAAATTTTAATTTATCTTTAGTTTTGATGTATTCTTTATTTCTTTTAATTATCCTATTCCAATCAGTCATTTTTAACTACAAATATTTGTCATAACTTTATGTCCTGCTTGTTTTCTCGTATTAACAAAGACATATCCACGATCGTCTGGATTGTTCCATTGCCTTCTACAAAGTTTTTTTAAATTCGTCTTTTTCCATACCATGAATAATGGATTGGAGTATTTGCGATAAATCTTTATCGTTTAATTCAAACAAAATGAAACAATTAGCGTTCTTTCTAATAAACATTCCGTCCATTCCATAAAAGGACTGAGCTTGGTATATACAATGACAATTGTGATGTCTCCCTTTAGTAAAGAAATTTTGTTGAACCGATTGGTTGGATTGGGCTACGCAGTCATCGAGAATAACCAGGTTTTTCCTATTCTTGTCGATATTAGACAAATCTAAATCAGTCACATCTTTGGTTAGTACAACTTGAATATCAGTAGGTGTTAATGATGGGTTCTTTTCTTTTATACAATAATTTATAAATTCATCAGATGTGTTGTTATTTTGTAATTCTTCATCGTTTTCGTAAATATTAAATATTTGCTGTACGTCATCTTTCGGTAAATATTCTAAACCTTTTAGAAATTGATAATATAATTGATCTGGAGTTGATGTATAAATGTAGAGGCACTCAAAATCTAATAACTGAGGTGTCGTTAACACCTTAAATAAGAGGTGCGTTTTTCCTGATCCTGATTGACCAACGATACACATTAACATTGGATTTTGTGGAAACCTATCTGAATATTTAAATTTTGTAGCCATTTTTTTAATGAGGATTTAATACAATACCTCCTTTGTATTTCGAAATATACAAACCATCACCACTGCGAATGTGTTTAAGTATTAATCCCTCTCCTTCTTTTTGAATCTCAGTTTCTCCCGTATCGATTTGATCAATTAACTTAGACAAACCTTCTTTTACTATTTCTTGGTTGCGTGATTGAATTGTTTGACGCTGGCTAAGATATCCTTGATTCCCGAACCCTGGCTACTTTTTCCATTTCTAAATTATGCCTACGTTTTTCTCTGTTTGCAGCGTCTTCTGCTTTTTTCTTATTTACCGCTGAAGCTATACCACTTGCCCCACCGGCAACAGCACCTGCAGCTGCTAATCCTCCGAAAATTAATGGGAGAAGAAACAGAAATCCACCTTCTTTAGCTTGCTTGTCTATTTCGTTATAATTGATATTGTCCAGTCCAGTTTTTTAATCACCGATTGTGAAATGTGTATCTTCACACCATTATAAGTAATTGTTTTCGGTTACTCATTTTTGATGGATTCCAATATTTTAGCAACTAAACTTTCTGGTTTCATTTTTAAAGATCGAATTTTTATTCTATTTATGACGTGACGTGATTCCTCTAACAAGAGACAATACCCTACCATATCTCCAGCTGTTTTTTCAATGTATACAGACAACTGTACGCCTGTTTTAAACAAATCTTCTTTGTGAGCAGAGAGATCAAAACAAAATATAGGATAATTTAAAACAAAATCGAGATAATTAAACTGTGGTACATTTCCAAATAATTCGCTCATAAGCTTATAGTTTCTATACAACTCATTAAAGACCTTGGTATCAGGATCAATTTTTAACGGTTGATTTGGATACGAATCGGAATTTAATCTGACTTGAACCCTTTTTATTTTAGGATCTCCAAAGTTGTCACCAGTTACTTTAAAAAGGTTGTTGTCGTTCGTTTGTGAATCTGGAAGATTTTTGAAACCAAGTATTAAATATCTCGCTGGTTTTGTGGTATTTGTCACTTGCCACGTGAAGTTCTCCCCTGTGATGGTTATCGATCCAATCGTATTTCTTCTTAAAAATGCTATATCGATATCTTTTTTCAAACTACTAAGAAGTCTCGTTTCTACTTCGATTGTTGGGGTTATTACTGGCACGTATAATTGGATATCGGTTATTTCTAATTTAGCATTTGAATTGTTTTCTCCAAAAAATATTCCATCGTTATTTATTAATCCTTGACATAGGCGCTGGAACAGGGGGGGGCAGGGGGGGGGGGGCAAATGCCCCCCAAAATTTTTTGTTGGGGGGCAAAAATATCTTTTGCCCCCCCAAAAATGAAATAAAATAATTACATGTACCGGGTAGCCTAAATATGTAATTGTCTCATAAGGCCATATTTGTAAATTTCCTTGGTTTTTTAACCTTCGCAGCTGGTAAATAATATATGATTCTCTATCACAATCAAATTATTTGAATAAATAATAATTTTTGTCTTAATTCTTTTGAGTTATCTCCCAAAATTCGATTAATTTTGAAATAAAGGTATATGAATGATAACAGTTTTTTTACTTTGAAAAAAATTGCCCCCCAACCTGAAATTTGTTCCCGCGCCCCTGATCCTTGAAGATGAAATTTGAAGGGCAGACCAATGTAAACTTTCCTGTGCTCAAGTAATCCAAAGATGGGATATAAATTCCAATTTATGTATCCCCCATGACTATTTATTTCTGTCAATAGATTTATTGTAAAATACAACCCTCTGTTTATAACCTTCATTATTTTGAAATTTTGTGATATTGATGAAATTGTTTTCAATAGTTCTAACTGCCGCCAGGTTGTCGTCTGCTTGTAAATTATCTTGTTGAGATTGTATTTCCCCATCTCCCGTGTCTGGCATCCAACCCGATGCCGTTGTATAATTGTTTAGATACAGAAGGGTTTTCAGCATCGCGTCAAACTCACCTGGGTGTTTGATTGTTTCAATAGTATTTGAACCGGCTTCTAAAACCATTTCGCTGAATAAATAGGGGAAGAAATTGTTTTCCAAGGTCACATTTTGCTGGGGCACACGATTTTGATTTGGAGATCCATCTTTAATTTTGAAATCACAGCGGAAGTAAGCGTCGGAAAGAAGTAACCAATTGGACAACGAATTGATTTCAAATGTGACTCTACCTCCGTCATTAATCTGAGATTTTGACCGTTGGAGATATAATGATGTAATCTTCGCAGCCTGCCCGACTGACGAGATCGCTTTAGCCCCCGAGGATATAAGGTCTTTGTTTTTAGTTACAAATGATGTAACCATGAGTAAAAGGGACATCAATCCAGATAAGAACCCATCGCCAGTGTATTTTTCCTTTTCGTGTTTTAAAATAAACCCCACATTTTTAATACAGAAGATTTGATAAAAAAAAAAACAAAAAAAGAATTTTATTTCAGGTATAAATACAAACAGACGTTACAAACATATTTTTTGCTATGCTTTCATATATATATAACTGATTTTTTTTAATAATATAAAATCATAAATAAAAAAGTATATTTAAAATATCAAAGTTTATTAAACTTTTTTTTCAATAAATGTAGTTTAATTTATAATAGAGAAATGTTAGAAAATAGCTTAAATTTAGAATAAATAAGAGAAATTACTGAACTTATATAGCTGATGATATTATTTTTGATGTAAATAGAATAAAAAAAAGAAAAATTACAAACGATTACTGCAACACAATGCGTAGAATAGTACTCAAAATTTCAAAAAAAAATGATATTATTTTCAAAGGAATGATAAGCAGAATTGAAAAAACAAATCATATACTCAATACATTTGCTGATGTAATGGACGAGGTTTTTCAATTGGGGGAGAATTGTTACCATTTATTGTTTTGCAGCTCATTTAAATGATTATCCGAAAAAAAATTCTTTTTGCATAAGTAAATATGTGGAAATTAAATTAGAAAAATGGTTTATAGATAATGGAGTATGGAATGCTTTTTTAAATCATTTTAGTGATAAAAACGAATATAAAAATCAAACATGGAAAAGTTTTCATTAGACTTTTTTTGCAGTGCGTTCTATCGAACGCACTGCTTTGTTTTCGAAATGTTTTTTTTTTTTTTTTCGAATTCTGGTCAGAGTCCTCAGCCCAAACTACAAGTGCCACATACAAACTGTTTACGTTTCTCCCGTAAATGCCGCGAGACTAAATCAGGTGAATGTGTTTTCACGCCATTTTATCCAACCGGAAATGACGTACGACGGTATGACTAATTTAGGTTTTTTCTCATTTCCGACGCTAGTTTTTAATCAATGTGGATCAGGTTTTTTTTGTTTATTACATTCAATCTTTGTTTACAACATAGCAATTTAAGAATTATACATTTCCCAACTTTGTCGCTGACTTTTTTATTTTTAATTTTTGCGTTTTTTTCAACTTCTACATTTTTATTTCGATCGATCTGAAAATTTACAGATATATAGACATTTGGATTGCGAACTATAATTAATTTTCAAAATTTCGATATCACTTCCGGTTTTGATGTTATTTGCTTTTAAAGTTGAATTTTGCACTTCCGGAATAATGAAGATATTTGAAAAATTTATTTTGCAATTAGTTACAATTGTCTATTTAATGATGATAAATTAAAAAAATCCGTACCGGAAGTAACGGATCAGCCGACATATTGATATGACTAACTTTTGTAAAACTCAAAATGGAGCCTCAGGTGTTACTGTAGTACTGCGCATGTGATAAAAACGCCTTACGTTTAACCTTTTCGGGAGTCATCATTGTTCTCCATCTTAGGCACATGTGTTTGTCTACGTGAATAGCACTAATATATTTTTTATATTGTTATTAGTGCATTAATTGTATTTGTGTAATATTTTTGCGTGTATATGTACTTAACTTGCCGTTCATATTCAGATTGAATATCGTAAACCTTCATTTTATTGTACGTATTAAAACTAAGGATTTCTCCTTTCTCCGCCATTTCTCTCGTATTTCATGTAAACAATAGTTGGGACCCGTTAAAAGGCTCAAGGAGGTATATTTTAAAGAATAACATTATGATTATAGTTCAATTTTATTCATAAGACATTCCAGAACATTCTAAAATTTGTAAGCTTCGGCAGTATGTTCTTTCGTTATTTTGTGAGAATTGATCTCTGAGAATTCTTTATTTCTCTACTTTCAGTTTTCACGTCCATGTATAACAGTCTTTGCTACGTCATAATAAATTGATTTCGAAAGATTCGCTGTGTTATCTTGGCCAGTAGAATCCCTTGAATTGCTGTCTAAAACTTTAACAGTCCTGTTTTCGACAGGGCCTGCAATCGACAATTTTGTAGGCTCGTAGCAGTAACATCAGGGTTAAATCTAATTTGCATAATTTTAGATTTTCTCTAAACAACAATCGATTGCGCAAAAAAGTATGGGAAGGAATTTTTGAATTTCGATTTTGCTTTTTGTTTATTTCCGGTTGAAATTTTTCAGTAATCATAAAAAATTTAAAAGGTCATATTTCGTGACCTTGACCTTTGGTGACCTTTTGACCTGAACAAAAGTTATTGCCCTTGATTATATCAACCCAATGGTATCTTCAGTGTTGTTGTCCGATGAATACTTCCGGTTTTGCAGCCAATTGAATATCAAGAATTTTAACTTTAAAGAGGTTTATCAGGTGACCTAATTTACATAGGACAGAATTTCTTACATATTCCTTTTACGCTTAATCTCTTCTTTCCATTTATATATCGCACTAGGTATTTTAATCAAAATTGCGTGTTTAAAAATTTCAAAATTTTGTAATTTCTTCGATACTAACTGTGCGTGATTTTCTTTAAATCGAAATAGGGCCTTGGGGGATAATTCGATTTGTGTTATTTTGATGTATATAGAATCTCTAACCGATTGCCGAAATATATATGGAAACCGATTTTTGAATTTTGATTTTGATTTTGATTTTTGCACGATTAAATTTTTTAAAAACTTTGAAGGAACGTATATTCTGACGTTGACCTTTGGCGAATTTTTTACCTTACAAATGTGATAGCTCTTGAGAAGTTCTATCCAGTGATATATAAAGCTTTATTGTAAGATGTATCGCCATTTGAAAATTGCGAATTTTCCATATAAAACAATCTGTTTAATGTGTTGCATTTGGGCGATCTACAAGATATAAGTTTCAGCGATCCGAATTTATTTTTTAGTTTAATCGTTCTACATCCAGTTAAAATAATTCAAAGTTGTTATATATGTTTTTCCTGTTGTGGGTGATGTAAATATTGAATATTTGGAACGAAATTACAACCTTAAGAATTTTAAATTTTATCTCTTATATGCAACAAAAATATACAGTTGACTGGAATAATGGTCTAAGGGACGAAACTCTATTCAATATAAATTTTAAAATGTTAGGCCGCGCTATTTATGTGGTGTCTCAATGTTTTACCCTGGCGACTTACGACAACTTGAACCATTAGTGACCTTTCGATTTGTATATAACTTCGACATTTTCTATCCAATGCGATATATATATTTTTTGTACGATATCTACTTTTGGTTTCATCGCCATCTGAAAATTGCGAATTTAATATATAAAACAATCTATTGGGTTTTATTCTCTACGTTTGGGCGATTTACAAAATATGAGTTTCGGCGATCTGGATATCGTTTTAGATTAAACGACCCTCTATCCATTTTTTATTATGATTTTAACTTATTATCTATCTTAATTGATGATGAGGGCTAAGGATGGGGAGGGACAAAGAGGGAAAAGGGGGGGTATGGGAGCGTTTGTTATGAAATCAAAATCCATTTCTGATGCACATTTTTTTATTTTAATAAACCTTTTTTGTCTTTTGCTTAACGAACGAACCTGGATGGAACGCACTGCTTCAGTGCCGTTAGGCGTACGGCTCTAGTTTTGTTTTTCGGGAAGCTCCCTAGCCCAACTCGAAAATGGTATAGAAATTTGGTTTGAAAAATACGATAAGATACGTACTGGAATAGAAAATGAATATATAAAACTAAAATTTTTACGCATCAGTAGTTAGTAATTGGATAATAATAATTGAATAATTGCATAACTTTGTTGCTAATTATCCGATCGCTTTGAAAATTACAGAATATAGAGAAGTCGCCTATAGAAATAAAACCGCATCATTAAAAAATTTATACCACTTCCGGTTCTTGCGTGAGAACTTCCGGTTTTTTAGAACTGCGTTGGGTCAATCAGCTTCCGGTGTATGTAAGAAATCAGTACAAAAGCTATACATATATACTATCAGGCATAATTAGAACCCTTTTAGAATAAAAAATCTAAACCGGAAGTGATACTTTATGTGTCATCACAGAACGGTAACATTCAGCAAAATGTTAAAAAGTCCGCTATTTTTATCCGATTTGTCCGATTTTGGTGTTTTTCGAAACCTTGTTACTTTATCTAAAACTTGTTGGGAACAGCATTTTGATTTTTAAATTTAATTTTTTTAATGCCCGATTGAATTCTTTTGAAAATTTAAAAGGCCAAATCAAATGACCTTGACCTTCAATGACACTGAATTTTTTCAAGTAGAATGTTCTTGACCTAAGCTATCCACACATATGCCTATTATGATCGACAACAATTTTTTTGGTACCCGTTTTAGTTTTTTGAAAATTCACAAGGCTATATCAAATGACCTTGACCTTCAATGACCATGAATTTTAAAACCGCATCATAAAAATTTTTCTACCACTTCCGGTTTTTGCGTGAGAGCTTCCAGTTTTTTAGAACCCTGCTGGGATCTGCACAGATATCAATAGTAGCTTCCTGTTGAGCCCCAGTCGGTGACGTCATAAAAGATGTTAGATTTAGTGGAATTGCAAGAGCCACAGAAGTCGGAATTGAAATTGGAATGGCGCAAATTGATGGTATTAGCGTCCCCGATACAGTTTATAAAACCTCTTTACAATCTCTTTCAGCTATTTCAAGTAAAATGTTCTTGATTTAAACTATCCTTACAGTATGCCAATAATGATCGATTTAATTTATTTTTGTACCCATTTGAGTTTTAAAAAATTCAAAAAGCTATATTAAGTGACCATAGGGGTAGTTTGCCACTGTATTAAAATTTAGATAAAAGATGCAAGAACTGGAAAAATGATGCTTAAAACCACCTGTATCAAAGTCACCGATACACCATTATTAGTGTCATTCTTAAAAATAGGCGTTGGCACTAAAGTTATGTTAGTAATTAATTTAGATGTTGTTGCAGGTTTAACAAATGGCCGTTCGGTACAGTAACGTTCATACAATCTGATCAGAATAATACTAGTAATCAGCCAACCCAAATATTTGTACTATTTGATAATTTAAAAATTGCAAGTAATACACAAAGTGTGCAACTTCCACCAAATGTACCAAAAGGTAGTATCGCATTAGAGCGATATGAAAGTCCCCATGTTACTTACAAGGGCGATGTAAGACGTCAATTTCCTTTGCGCCTAGCTTATGCAGTTACAATTCATAAGGTGCAAGGTCTTAGTCCTGATAGAGGTGTAATATCACTGGAAAAAAAATTTTTCAAGCTGGTCAAGCATACGTTGCTTTGAGCAGGGTGAAAACATTAAAAGATCTTACAATACAAGGTTTTTCGGAAAAAAACATATATTGTTATGAAAAAATCGAACAAGCAATAAAGGCAATGGATAAATTATTAGAACCAGAAAACAAAAGCCAACCAACCGACAAATATATTTCTCCATATTGTTCAAGGTTTAAATATTCATATAAAGGATCTTCAAAACCACACAAAGATTTTAGGAGGAAATATTATTTGTTTAAAGGGTATCTGACAGCTTTCCATTTTCTCAAGAAAACGATCATAAAAAAGTCATTTATGACGATGAACCTAATGAATTTCTTCTATAATGTCCCCGAAACCGTAAAAAACGGGATTTGGAAGCTATCATTTCGAGCGGTTAACGCGATCCTTAGCCTACACGAAACATCGGCAATGATCGGTACTTTCCGTGGGTGACGTCACACAGAGAAGTCATTTTCAGGAAATTGATAGCCGGCATTTTTGTTTTCCTTTACACATGCAAACGAATTTCATATTAATTACTTATTAACAACTATGGTTCGTCGGTGTGTAGCATATGGCTGCAGTCACGAAAACAATAATCTGTTTGGATGGCCATCGGAACCTGTTTATGCCGCAAAATGGGTCCGTTTTGTGGCGGTGAAACGTTTGAATTGGCGAAGTCACTCGACAAGTAGTCAGCTGTGTTTCGCTCACTTTACGAATGACCAATTTGCAAACAAAATGCAATATGACGCTGGATATTGTAAAACGTGAGTAGTTAATCAATTTACTTTATACATGTTATCACTCCGAATAAATATAATGTTTTTATCAAACCACAAGCTTCAAGGGCAATATAATCTTCAAGTTGGCAAAACCGTGACACATTCTAAAATTTAAAAAATGGTTCCCTAAAAACATGTAAGCAAGATGCAAGGGGCATCAAGACATGTAACAAGCTTATATAGGCCTATCACTGAAAAACTAAAAATAAACTTTAAAAATGTTTGGAAATATGTAGGCTACTTACAATAAATGTTTAAAAATAGGCCTAGATCTATAGGCCTAGGCCTAGCCTAGTGCCTAGCTAAAATTTTAGGCTATTGTGGATAGGCTCCCAATATGTCTGTTAATAATGTAGGCTAGCTCTGACATGCCATTTGTGAAGTATTTCAGAAGGCATCTAGGTATTAACTAATAGTAATATTTGTTTGTTTTTTTTTTGCTTTTCTAAAGGTTATTACTTAAACCAATTCCAACTTTGCATACAGCAGAATCCTCGTCTACAGTTCAGACATCAGTCTGATTAAAGCTGGTCTTGAGCATGGATAAATCCTACCTCCCCCTCCATAGAAAAATAAGAACTTGAAATGGAGTAGGGTTGGGTAGCCCGCTCGCAGCACATGAACTGACTTTTTGGCTGAAATTTTTTTTTTCTGTGTTTGTAAACATTGTACAATTGTTTTGTTATAGTTCTTGTGTTGAATAGTGATATTATATATGTACATCTTTTAGACGTTGTTCCATAATCTGTCCATTAAATACACATGTACTTGTGTATCCGAAAGTTGTACATCTCTTGCAATAGTAGTTTTATGTTGAATATACATGTACATGTAGATATTTGTACATCCTTGTGATCATGTGCTTGATTGCAGTAACATATCTGTCCAGTTAATACACATGTATATATATAAACGATAATGAAGAAATATTTCTTTAATATGTACTTTCATTCAAACAACAAAGCAATAACAACCACTAACAAAAAGGAATTCTACTCTAAAACAGGAAACCCGGAAGCCTCTGTATATATGTTGCTCTTCATCCCCATTATCAGGTTGAAAAAGTGCCCGGATACAACTCACCGCACATGATGGCAATATATGTCTATTCTTTCGTCCACAGTAGCCCCAACACCAACGCACAAATTGTCTATATGCTGTGTGCCTATAGATTTCCGG
>JAUJPP010000005.1:43039153-43062172 GCA_030562195.1 Nipponacmea schrenckii
AAGTCTGTAGCAAAAATGAGATGTTTTTGGTCATTTGTGAATGCGTGGCCTAACTGAAAGTTTGGCTAATTCAAGATGTACCTAAATGAATGTGTCCCAAATTGTGCCTAAAAGACAGTTGATGAAGGGAGGCTGTTATAGGAAATTTTGGGGGCTGTTATAGACAATTTTTACCAATTTTTACCCCATTTAATTTTTTATTACCCGTGTCACCCGAAATGAACTTCGATCGACTCGACCTTCCGCTATTTTTATATATGGCGTATGACGGTTTTGGGGTAAAAATCGTAGCCTTTTTCATTAATATGCGAATAAAATTATCATAATTGATATTTATGTCAACTTTCAATAGCAGTTGAATCGACCCCGGCATTTTAAGGTGATAAGTTTAAACGGCGAGAAATGCATATACATATATATAACGAATCTTTATTTGGTACAAACTTATAGAATAGGAAGATTTTGTGTTACTTTGTGTCCGAGGAAATAATACGTATCGTTTTAAAACAGAAACCCTGAATGCAATTCTTCAATCATCATGGATCGTTGTCATTGTAACTTGCATTTGCATCACTCAATATAGAAATATGATGGACGATTACTTTCAGTGTTTTTATTGCAAGACAACGTTACGGAACACATATTGGAGGTCTGTCAAACACCTACACGTTTGCCCAAAAATGCCCAAAGTCAGGGAATGGTGCCACTGCTAAGGGGGATTCATAATTACACCCACTAAGGAAGAAATTCGGAAAAAACCATCGGCAGTCTTATAGACGAGGTAGAAAGTCACGTGACTCAATGGGAGAGTGAACAACGATGGTATAACGATGCGGCTGTTAAAAACCTATTGGTCCGTTCAGCTTTTGTTCCGACGCAGATAATCATGAAGGAGATTCCATGCAGATTCTGATTGGTTCCGTCAGTAGAAGGAATGGTCAGACAGACCCTAAATATGCAAATGAGGGGGCGGGATCAAAGGTAATACTAGACGTTGATTGGCTGAGGAGTATCGGGGTCAAAGGTAATACTAGACGCTGATTGGCTGAGGAGTTTCGGGGTCAAAGGTCGTGGCAAGGGTCGTTTTGATTTCTGCGTTAGAGACCCGAAACGTCACGGTGCGCGAGCGTGCGTGCGTGTGTGCGTGCGTGCGTGCGCGGTATATGGCGCTCGGTTGTAACGATTGAATACCGAAGCAGACGATTTTTTAACTTACGGTCGATTCTATAGAAAGTTTAAATGGTCTATCGAGACAAAGGGACATCATTGAATGTATTTTATCGATTTTAGGGTATATTTCTTAGGCCAAGAATTAACTACACTTTTACTAATAGAATTAGGCCAAGTGTTGTATGTGGTTTCGTTTGGGAATATTCATTAGATAGGGGTCATAACGTGTGCATTCTTAATGGTATATAACAAATCGGCGCGAAAAGGATTGTATCGATTTTATAGTGGCAGTTAAAGCAGGCGATTCTTTTTTAAACCCGCGACCGATTCTATAGAGTCCAAATGAGGTCTCGGTCTATCGAGACAAAGGGGCATCATTGAATATATTTTATCGATTTTCGGGTATATGGCGTAGGCAAATAATTAACTACAATTTTAACCATTTATAAGAAATATTAAGGGGGTTTGCGATAGGGGTCATAACGTATGCATCCTAAATGGTATATAACAAATAGGCGCGTGGTCTTAAAGGATTGTATTGATTTTATAGTGGCAGTTTTTTTGAGCAGACGATTTTTTTTACGCCCACATATAATGTGGACGTATATTGCGGTTGACCCTGTCCGTCCGTCCGTCCGGACGTCCGTCCACAATTGATTGTGGCCACAATAGAGACCACAGTTTTCATCGGATTACAATGAAACTTGGTATGTGTCTCTGTCATCATAAAATCTCGGTTCCTTTCGAAAACCAGCTTTCTGACTTTTACGGTTGGTGAGTTATGCCCCCTTTCTTAGTGAGAATTCGTCAAATTCAGCTTGTGGGCGCGATACAGGCCACAATTTTTGTCCAATCTTTTCGAAACTTGGTATGTGTCTCTATCATCATAAAATCTTGGTTCCTTTCGAAAATCAGCTTTCTGACTTTTACGGTTGGTGAGTTATGCCCCCTTTCTTAGTGAGAATTTGTCAAATTCAGCTTGTAGGGTGGGCGTGATACAGGCCACAATTTTTGTTCAATCTTTTCGAAACTTGGTATGTGTCTCTATCATCATAAAATCTTGGTTCCTTTCGAAAATCAGCTTTCTGACTTTTACGGTTGGTGAGTTATGCCCCCTTTCTTAGTGAGAATTTGTCAAATTCAGCTTGTAGGTGTGATACAGGCTACAATGTTTATCCAAACATTTTTATATGCCCACATATATTGTGGACGTATATTGCGGTTGACCCTGTCTGTCCGAATCTCGGTTCCTTTCGAAAATCAGCTTTCTGCCTTTAACGGTTGGTGAGTTATGCCCCCTTTCTTAGTGAGAATTCGTCAAATTCAGCTTGTGGGTGTGATACAGGCTACAATGTTTATCCAAACATTTTTATATGCCCACATATAATTCTGACTTTTACGGTTGGTGAGTTATGCCCCCTTTCTGATTGCTGTTGGTGGGCGTATAGCCTTGTGGGCGTCCGCTCGTTTAACCCGCGGACGATTCTATAGAGTCCAAATGGGATCTCGGTCTATCGAGACAAAGGTACATAATTGAATGTAGTTTATCGATTTTAGGGTATTTTTCTTAGGCCAAGAATTTACTACAATTTAAACCATTTTACGCGTTACGCTCGCATCATTACTAATAGAATTAGGTCAAGTATGGGGGTGTCGTTTAGGAATATTAAATTTGATAGGGGTTATAACGTGTACATTCTAAATGGTATATAACAAATCGGCGCGAAAAATATTGAATCGATTTTATAGTGGCAGCTCAAGCAGACGATTTTTTTTTAACTTAATGCCTAGCCTATATAGAGAGTTTAAATGGGATCGCGGTCTGTCGAGACAAAGGTACGCTATCATTGAATGTATTTTAGCGATTTTCGGGTATATTCCGTAGGCCAAGAATTTACTACAATTTTAACCCTTTTGCGCGTTACGTTCGCATCATTACTAATAGAATTAGGTCATAACGTGCGCATCCTAGCAACAATATTTTCTGCGACGCGGATAGGTTAAATATCAATGAAATAGAGTCGATGCGACAGGCATTGTATGGAGAGTTTATGACGTTAATGTTAAGTTTCTTCTCGATTCAATGGGGCCCTATACGAATATCCCTATTGTTCGGGTCCATAACGCCAACATGTACTAGAAATTCCTGCAAGTCTTGTCCATTTTGAACGCGAGCGTTGTATATTTCTAGGAGAAAAGGGCACGATTAATACTTTCTCAGATGTGGATACGTTAAATATTAATGAAATAACGTATTACCATTTAGAATTGGTCGTGATTCTATCGTCTCAGTACAGTGCTGTACAAAGTATCGTTTAGAAATATTAAAGAGTCTATATGTATAAGTTTTTTTTTGTCAAGACAAAGTACGAATATCCATAGTGCTCGGGGCTATAACACGAACTCTAGAATTGGACACGTTCTTACGATTTGCCGATAATGTTAACGTATGCAGTCTAAACGGTATATAACAAATTCGCGCGATCGAAAAGGGTTGTACCGATTTTATACAGGCAGCCGAAGCAGACAATTTTTTTTTACGGTCGATTCTCTAGAGAATCTAAATGGGATTTCGGTCTATCGAGACAACGGGGCGCTATGTCCAATTGGAGATTTAAACGATTTTTGGGTATATTCCTAAGGCAAAAAAATTACTACAATTTTAACCCTTTTACGCGTTACGTTCGTAGCATTACTAATAGAATAAAGTCATAACGTACGCATTTTAGTAGCGACTTACACGGCACGTCGCACGGTATACGGGGCGTGGCGTGGTTTGTGTCGTTTACATGGCGTCGGTCGAAACAGACGATTTTATCATTGAATGCACGGTCATTGATTTTCGGGTATATTCCTCAGGCCTAGAATTCTACTTTTATTTCAATTCTGATACTTGTACGCGTTACGTTCGTATCATAACTTACTTATAGAATTAAGACATAATTAGCAATTTCTTTATTTTTTCCTTCAACATGGATAGGTTGAATATTAATGAAATAGCGTGTTAACGTTTTGAAGCGGTCTTGATTTTATTGTCTCAGTGCGAAAAGTGTTGCATGAAGTGTCATTAAGAAATATTAAAGAGTCTATAGCAGTAATGTATAAGTTTCTTCTCGAGACAGGGAATCCTTTTGACTTTTTTCTGATTAAACATTTTTAAGTCGACGAGATAAGAAAACGGAATGCGTACCACAGGGTGAGCGATTTACGGCGCGCGGTCGAAAAGGTTTGTATCGATTTTATAGCGGCAGCCGAAGCAGAGGATGTTTAAAACAACGATTGAGTCTTTAAAGAGTTTAAATAGGCCCTCTGTCTATCGAGCTAAAGGGACACTATCATTGAATGTACGGGTAGTGTTGTATAGATTTCGATTTTATAACGGCAGTCGAAGCAGAGGATGGTTTAAACTACGGTCGAGTCTTTAAAGAGTTTATATGGGATCTCGATGTATCGAGTCAAAGGGACGCTATCATTGAATGCACGGTGTGGTAGTTTATCGAATTTTGGGTATATTCCTTAGAACCAGATTTCTACATTTATTACCATTTTAACTCTTCTACGCGTTACGTTCGTAGCATTATTTACTAATCGAATTAAGTCAAATAAGTGAAATAGCTTATAACTATTTAGAATCGGTCGTGATTTTATCGTCTCGGTGCGACAGGTGTTGCATAAAGTGTCTTTAAGAATTGTCACACCTTCCGTAAATGGCGAAAATATGAAAATTATAAATTTTTGCTGTATTTAAGTACACTTATTTCTGTGAATTTTTTAAGTAAACCAAATTAAAAAATATCTACTCGTAGACAATATATTGAATATTATTTGACCTAATTTTCAAGGTCATAGATTGAGTGGGTCACACCTTCCGTAGCCGTTAAAGTGACCTTATTTTGAAAAAAAAAATATGAAATTTAAAAATCGGTCTCTAAGATAAGGTAGCTAATGATCCAATGTAGCTATGCGCTAAATTTCATCGAAATCGGTCTATCAATAGTGTCAGAATTTCGGCTTTAAGAATTGTAACGAAATTCAAAATGGCGGCCGATATGGCACCTTGACCTGATTATTTAGGTCAAATCGATTACTATTGACAAGCTGTTATAGACCGGAAGTTACGTAATTACGTCATTTGAGGCTAAACCGGAAGTCGAATTTTTTTTCTCAAAATTATTCAAAAATAATAATCATATCGCCTATCAACTAATAAAGTTTCAAAATTTTACCATTTATATTAAATGAGAAATCACGGTCTGAAATTTTTACCGATGACCCTTGAATATTGAAATGCAAATCGTGGGTAAAAGATTTAACCGAATTGCATAAAACCTATAATTGTTAGTTGACAAATACATTGTCGTTTTCAAATCTGAAAATCCGGTAGAAATCAAACTGAAAATAAACATGCTAAAGCAAAAAAAAAAACTCAGATAGAACTTCCGGTTTTGTTTTATTTGATAATAGAATTCATTCTAAGATCAACGGTAGATTTAGAATTTCTTTACCTTTTACCAGTTTGTCTGGTAACTCATCCGAGAATCGAAAAAAAAAAAAAAAATAATCCGAACGATTACAATACGTTTTCGCCAAAGTCGAAATTCGTAATAATCCGAACGATTACAATAATTTTTCGCCAAAGTCGAAATACGTAATAATCTGAACGATAACAATACGTTTTCGACTAAATCGTCGAAATACGTAATGAAATCGATTTATGTTACGCCATCTGAGGCTTCCTAAGACTTTTATAACGTACAATAGCTATTTTTTATGATAATTACCTAGCGTAAAAGTACTGGATTAATAAATAATTAGTGTTAATTAATTTAGCGTTTAGCCTTAGAGGTTATCTTAGGTCAGCGTAAAAACCAGAGTGCACGAAATTCTTGCGGTAACAAAACACAGTGCTCACCTTAACTATAAGGAACGTTACTTAAGGGGGTTGACAACCTTATCGTTCGAGGTGCATTTCAATCAAGAAACGTATTAAGTTTATATCAATTCTATTTGACATTAAAAAAACTCATCTAGTAAAAATTTTAGCTCAATCGCTTCAGTAGTTCGTCTGATATCCGTCCGTGAAGATAATCTATTTATAGAACAAAACGGGGTATTCCTCTATGTAGACGTACAAATTACGTTTTCAGTTGACATTTGTGATTACAACGTCATCGGCTAAATAAACATCCTCTACGTTTGCCGGTCAGTTATTGTTAATATCGGCACGCGAAGTAAGAGTTTGTGTATCGGGGGAATCCAGAAGTCACGTGATGTCCCATAAATCTTTACGTCACGTCATGTAAACAGAGAAATTTTATGATTGGTGGGTAGGGGTGTTTGGACATGTGCTAATCCATTGTTTTAGCACTCCAATTGTGTGGATATCGGTGCATATCGATGCCTAAAAGGTGCTTAAAGATTTCTACAGCATGAAAGACAATCTTTTAACAACATGATCGTTAATTACGTAAGGTTTAAATGTGTTTGCAAAATGTTGAAAAAAATGCCATTTTCCCAAAAGCATATCTCGCTTACAATTTATCCGATTTTTACAAACTTTAGCTTCAGCTAAAGCTTACGATGTCCTCTATAACTTTACGTTGGCTTTTTTTTAATAAAATGAATAGTTTTTTAAAAATTCAATTTTTCGTAAATGCACTCGCAAAATTTTGATTTCTATCAATATCTTCAAAACAAAACAAAATTTTCCAAAAAGCCAACGTAATTTTGTAGAGATACATGTAGACTTGCGTTGTGCAAAATTTCAACCTTCTATATTAAATAGCCTAGTAGATATGCTAATTAAAAGGGAATAATTGACGTTTTTTTCGTTCATCTTTCATACCGTATTTCTTAAAGGGGCACAATCTTGATTTTTAGGGGTCGTTTTGGGCCTTTGTTACATTTAAACAGTCCTCAGAAATACTCAAGCTCTATGAAAATCGCAAAATACCTTGAAATATACCTAAAAAATTTCACTTTTTATTTTTTTTCCCGTGCTGTACGCGGCTGGTCTTCAGTCAGTCTGAAAATTGTGTGTCCTGTTGACAAAATCTACAATTGTTATTACATGTACTTTCTTTATGTTTTATCAGTGTGGGCCTGCGCAGTAGTCTATTTATAACTCTTTGATTTTCCAATATGGCGGGACATTCATAATATCTTAAGACATTATGATTTTCAAACACGGATAATTATGTATACCCATGGATTTGAAGGCTCAAATTTCAAAGGAAAGCTTTGTAGACTATTTCTGATTAGCTAAACAAAAGATTTCATGTGTTTGAGGCTGTCAGATGATTGTCCGAAACAAATCAAGACTGTGCCCCTTTAAAGTTGAAATGTCATAAAGAAATAAATTTTATATTTTTGGATAGCTGAAAGTCCCCTCTTTCCATTGATATTTAAATATTTCATATAGGTGGAAAAGAAGTGGTTGAAATCGTCTATTTATTGTACATAGGTTTAGGGTTGTCAACCCCCTTAAGACTTAAATATCTCTTAGAAAATATACTATGTGGAGGAACCATACTAACCATAACAATAAATGTCATATAAATATTAATTAAACAATAATCCCCCCTTTTACAAAGATCAACAACAGATCCATCCGCATACGACGACAACAAACATGGCTGCCGCCATGAACAGTTCTAACTTTACGTTACGTTAATATAACCCAAAATGCGTAATAGGACACAACACATCTACTATAAACAAAGATCTACCCATCCGCAGAAGGATGCGGCACTAGCGAGTCTCAATCAAGGTAGAAACAACGTTTCGACAATGCATTCATTTGACTTGTCAGCGACCTAACGATCGTTGGTAAACAATAATTTCAAGATAGCTTGCCAGGCAAGGTAATATACGCCCACTGGCAGCATTTATTTTGAATAAAAACTTTTCAGTAAGGTAACAATAAGTGGAATGAAATATTCAACCTTCCACGATATATTTTTTTCTAGGGTCTCTAGTTTCATTAAGAACTGTCAAGAATTGTACCTAATAACAACTCATTAAATATTTTTCGGTATTTTTATGTTTTGCAATAGGGATCACCCTTAATAATATTTTGATATTTTTAATTCTTAATAAGGCTCATCCTTAGTTGATATTAAACAATTTCAGCGAGTTTTGTCAAAATTATTGTTTAGAGTGTTCACAAGCCAAAAGTTGAAAGCGTTTTTGAAAACAGGCGCAATAACTGACACTAAATATTTTTCGATTTATCTGATTTTCAATAGGGTTTATCCTTGTGATAAAACAAATACTAAAGCCAAGTTTCATCAAAATCCATTCAAAATTGTTCTTTCTAGAGAGTTTACGAGTTAAATTGAACGCGTTTTCAAAAACAAGGGCAATAACTTGTACTAAATATTTTTAAATGTTTTCTTGGGAGAAAACAAATACTCAAGCCAAGTTTCATCAAAATCCATTAAAAATTGTTCTTTCTAGAGTGTTAACAAGCTAAAATTGAACGCGCTTTCAAGAACAAGGGCTATAACTGACACTAAATATATTTCTATTTATTTGATTTATAATAGGGTTCATCCTTGGGTAAAAACAAATACTTAAACCAAGTTTAATCAAAATCCATTAAGAATTGTTCCTACTAGAGTATTTACAAGCTAAAATTGAACGCGTTTTCAAGAACAAGAGCAGTAACTCATACTAAAAAAATTTTCGATTTCGCTGATTTTCAATAGGGTTCATCCTTGAGTTATAACACACTCTCACACCAAGTTTCATCGAAATCCATCAAGAATTGTGCCATGTAGAGTGTTTACGAGACAAAAATCGAACGCGTTTAAAAGAACAAGGGCAATAATTCATATTAGATATATTTTGATATTTTTAATTTTCAATTAGGCTCATCCCTTGCGATATCCAACAATTTCAGTGAGTTTTGTCAACATTGGTCATGAATACCTTCTAGAGTGTTTATTAGCCAAAAAGTTAAACCCGTTTTCAAACACAAGGGCAATAACTGACACTAAATATATTTCGATTAATTTGATTTTCAATAACGTTCATCATTGGGTAAAAACAAATACTCAAGCCAAGTTTTATCAAAATCCATTAAGAATTGTTCTTTCTAGAGTGCTTACAAGCTAAAGTTGAACGCGTTTTCAAACACAAGGGCAATAACTGATACTATATATTTTTCGATTTAACTGAATTTCAATAGGGTTCATCCTTAGGTGATTACAAATACTCATGCCAAGTTATGTCAAAATCGCTCATGAATTGTGACTTGTAGAGTGTTTACAAGGCAAAAATCCAACACATTTTATAGAACAAGGGCAATAATTCCTACTAAATATATTTCGATATGTGCTATTTTCAAAACGGTTCATTCTTGGGTGATATTAAACAATTTCAGCAAGTTTCGTCAAAATCAGTCAATAACTGTGCTTTTTTACAAGCTAAAAATTGAACGCGTTTTCAAAAACAAGGGCAATAACTGATATTAATTTTTTTTCGATTTGACTGGTTTTCAATAGGCTTCATCCTTGGGTGATAACAAATACTCAGGCCAAGTTTCATTAAAATCCATTAAAAATTGTTCTCTCAAGAGTGTTTACAAGCTAAAATTGAACGCGTTTTCAAGAACAAGGGCAATAACTCATACTAAATGTTTTTCGATTTCGCTGATTTTCAATAGGGTTTATCCTTGAGTTATAACATACTCTCACACCAAGTTTCATCAAAATCGGTCAAGAATTGCATGTTGTAGAGTGTTTACGAGCCATTCAAGAACAAGGGCACGAACTCATACTAATTTTTTTCCGATTTCGCTGATTTTCAATAGGGTTCATCCTTGCGTGATCATATACACTCAAATTAAGTTTCATCTAAATCCGTCAAGAATTACACTGTGTAGAGTGTTTACGAGCAATTGTGGACGGACGGACGGACGGACCGACGGACGGACGGACGGACGGACGGATGTGGGTGACGACAATATACGCCCCCCATTTCATGTGGGCGTATAAAAAGGGCCTAGCTATTGGCCAAAGCTACTTTAGTGTGTTTCATGCAAAGCTAGATTCCGAAACCATTCTGTTTCAAGAATAATTAAGTAAGATCTATGCTATTACTTCTTCCTTGTAACATTCCCCCCCCCCCCAATTTGGCAATATGTTTCCCATCCCCCCCCCCCAATATGGCAATATGTTTCCCATCCCCCCCCCCCCAATACATGACAATTATACAATGATATACCTCCAGACTTATTACTAATACAATGTATTACAATACATGTATTAATACCGTCTTCATAATGTACAGAAGAGTAGGACGTAAAACTCAATTCATTTCATTTTACAATATCTCACTTAATTATATTATGTACAGATTTACAGATTATAACAATTCTATATTGATACAATATTAGAACGTCTAACCGTCCTGCTATACATGCCCGTACTGATGTGTCTATGGACATAAAACGACAAATTATTATTTGGTTTAGGTTGAACAACAATAAGCAATAATTCTGATAAATAGAGTATGAACAGTAACTCCACATAATATGAACAATGAAATAAAACTGAATTTTCCTATGACCAATAGGAGGACAGCACTGTAGCATTATGCAGTCCCAGTGTATGTCTGGTTACATACTGTATGCCGTATTACAATAATGTAAAGAAAATCCTTGACTTAATTAGATTAGGAATGCAGAGCTATATATTATAACAATATTATACCGGTCAAGTCAAAAGTGCAGTTAAAAGTGGTCTGTAAGGTCAAGATTTACAAAGCGAATATTCTAGTTTTCGCGAGGAAAACCTTTATTGAAAACAACAGAAAAAGCCAGACATTTCGAGGAAAGGGCAGTTTTTCTTTCTTTTGATCAAATAAAATATATAATCTTGATGTTATCTACAAACTAAATCTGAGAATTAAACATCAATAATAAAACAAGATAAAAGTTTTGAATGAAAACTAAGGAGTTTCGTGCTTTCTTGGTGGAAGATAGTCCATTTCATCATCACTACTATCAGAAGCTGGAGGTGGAGTTGGTCCTCTCTTATCATAATCTATACTACCATACTCCACTTTATCTTCTTCAGCTGGTTTCTTTATCACCTTATTGGACGGTTTCTTATCAAACTTCAGATCTACATATACCAAGTCATCATTTTTTAGTTGCTCACTCGTAATCTACAACATAAATATAACGGGGTCTTTGTATCAAACATTTCATTTCTAGGAGAGAACAATTGTTATGTTGTTATTTTGTTATGTTCCATTTCTAATTTGACAATCTCTTTAAAATATCTCTTACGGTGACATCTAGAGAACACCAAACAATCGACAATTTTGTGTTTGCTTCAATTGAACTGTGTTATTGTGAATCAAAATCTCTCTTGGACTCCACACGTAAAGTTCGTTGCTAAAATTTTAAAACCAAGTTATTTCAACTGCGACGAAAGATCATGCTTGAAAAATATAGATCTATTTTTTATAAATGTCACTTTCAACCATATTTGGATTATTGTTCAACTATTTAGGATTCGCACGACATTGCATCGGCCGATATTTTACACAGGCGACAAAAAATTGCTTTTAAATTAATTCTTGGTTCTAAGTACAATACTGATTTGTCACTGAATCTTAAAAGGCTTAATATTTTTTACATTAAAACTAGGCATAATTTTAATTCGTTTAAATTCATGTATAAAACTCTAAACAACTTGTCTCCTTCCTACCTTTCAAGCCTCTTTAACTATAAACAGACGCCTTATTCTAGCATAAATTCAAAACTTGTGGTGCAAAAGCCACGAATCAATTTGATTAAACAAAGTATTAAATACAAAGGATCAATTTTATGGTTTTATGGAATGGTCTAGACGAAAATTTTAAATCAGCATCAGATCTTTCATTAACATAAGCATTCTTTTCACCAACTTTTCACTTACTTACTAATAACTATCTTAACGATTGTAATTATCCATGATTTAATGATTTAAGTAATTTATTAATTTTATTTTTCCCTTTCTCACAGGTATATCACCACCAACGATTCTATTCTGGCCTAACTTGAACCATTTTGGAAATCTAAATAATCACTGTCGGGGGATGAGTAAACATCCTTAAAGCTGGTTTTGAGCATGGATAAATCCTACCTCCCCCTCCAAAATAAGAACATGAAATGGAGAAGGACGTTGAAAATCTGTCCATTTCATGCACATGCACTTGTGTATTTTTTAACAAATAAGTGGAGTATTGTATATTTATTTTGTGGTCATGTACTTGATCGCCGGAACATAGATCTGTCCATTTGATACACATGTACTTGTGTATTTTTAGTATTTTTAGACGAATTGTATATTGAGATATGTATTTTCGATTTTTTTTTTAAATGTATTTCCCCATGGACTGAATGTGAGACAGGACCATGTCCTTGTGTATTGGGCCTAATTCTGACCCATGTAAAATAAAGAGTTTATTATTATTATAAGTTTTGATTGATATCCTGTCTACAAAAACCTGATTGTAATTTAATCCATATTGGCTTGGCCGAAACCTTTAATATAACATAAATAGTTGCTATTAATAGGTTGGTGTAAGTAATATACAAGTGATTTTACTCTTTTCTTTTTTAGAAATTGTAGTCTTAATATCTACTCGAATTATGTCACCATTCAACTACTCTTGGACCAAATCAGCTGCTATCACAGAACAATATACTAGCGGTCTTCTCAAAGGCTAATAGTGATAACTTTTTAAATTATATTCTTACATTAAACTTCTATTCGAACTTACCTCATCAGAACCATTTTCATAAACTTTATTACCAAATATTCCAACATTTTCATAGACTTCACCTAAAATAAATACACAAGCTAAAAATCTTCAATATTTACTTCATGAACATATTGAAATCTATTAAACAGTAAATAATGTGCACTTAGTTATTTTAAAATTACATAATGATCTAATAATAGATTTCAGTGACATGAGTAATCCGTTTTAGAATGTCATTAAAATTAGGTCTTACCACGCTTCTTCGTTTGAGGATTCTGACTTTCTGCAATGGTAACTTTATTCTGTTTCTTTTCCTTAGATTTATTATTATCTTGAAAACAAGGAAAGTGAAATCAAAAGAAAAAAAATCCTGTATAAATATATTTCTGATTTTGAACACTTTTATCGAATCAGGATTATCAGCTTTATCTGTGGGCAAGATCATGTGTTAAAAACAGTGTCCCGATAGAAACATTCAGCAGGTTGTGTCGGTCTCGTCTCTTCAGATCAAAATGTATGATATCGTAAAAATATCGGTAACGCCTGTGAAAAAAAGGCAACTGGTAAATATCCATTGTATTGTTATAATTCTAGCTGTGTATACATGTAACTTAATTCATACCTTCCTTGTTAGTCTCTTTCTTTTCTTTTTTAGTCACTGCAGCTTCAGCTACTTGTTTTGATTTATTGGTTTTCTTTACAGCAGCGTAAGTAGGTGACACTACTGTTACACAGTCTTCATTATTTACAGCTTGCTTATCATTTTGTAGGTCATCCACACTCACGTAGGCTGGATTCTCGTCTATTACTGGAAAGAAATAATACACAATACATTAAGAAGCAGGATTCAGTTCAAGATGAGTTCCCTCATTAATTAGAGCCAAAGTAAGCTTACTACGTGACATTTTCTGCATATCATTATCTTTCGTGTTGCTGAAGGAAATAAACTACCCCGAGAAAAGATAAATCCGTGTATTTCCTCCAAACAAGTGGACGCAGTATTCGATTTTTCTCCAATTTTCAGGATTTAGATATTTATTTAAAATTTATAGAACGAGTGACATTTCTGTTTTATTAGATCTAATGAAATCTCGTATTTCTAACACTGCAAATCATTTGGAAAGTCAACAGTTTAATGATATTTCTGAAATCATTCATAAAATTGATGGATTAGAGACAGTTTAAACTGAACATTTTATAATCTATTCTCAATTTCAACAACAAATACAATGAATTTGAAAACATGTGTGAATTGGAAAATTGCACAGGAAATACACGGAGTTATCTTTTCTTGGGGTAGTTTATTTTCCTTCAGAAACACGAAAGATAATGATATGCAGAAAATGTCACGTGCTCTAATTTATTATCCGTAATATTCAATGTACAAAATTACGATCCGAAGATTACGATTCAGTTAGCACGATCTCCTCTAGAAGCTCCACATATTACAATCCGAGTGATACGATCCAGTGATGAAGTTCCAAAGGTTACAATGTGCGTTCTGCGGTCTACAAAGTCTCAAGTCTGCATTACGTTCTAGAAAGACAAAAAGATCGGAGATATTACACGTAAAATTACTTCAATTTTATAGGATATGTCACTTCTACCTTAGAAATGACGACGAATTTATACAAATTGATTTGGATCGTATTTTGAACCACATACAGCGCCATAGTTAACATGCTGTTGTATGTTATGCTTAGAAATATTTTGAGTAGTATAAGTTATAAAATAACATACTCATCTGATTTGATGGTGGTGTTTCATTTAAAACTCTGAAATATAAAACCTAGTTTACAAAATGGCTAAAATAAAACAATGGGGTAGTAAAGTGTAAATTGGAAAAGAAAAGTTTATATATATATATATATGTATGTTAGAAATAAATTAAAGTTTTAGTTAATTATAGTGTCTTCATTTTCATTCCCCTTTGATTAAATTCATAAACTACTTACAATTGGGAGTCGCTCTCTTTATTTTTACCTATTAAAAGATATTGACAATAGGCCTTTATAAGATTAAGAACTAAACGTTGTTTTGTGTGGGTTTGTTTGTTTTAACGACAAATATCGACATAGACAAAAAAATCAAAATCTGGATCAAAAACAAAGTAAAACGTACCAGACACATTTCGTTTTTCAAGTATTCTCATTCATTTATGCTTAATGTCATTTGAGACAGGGTTTATAAAACAATTTAAGTCTAAATGTTCTCCGAGTAAGTTTCATGGTTCAACATCATTGTGGCCTGATCTATTGCGTTTACAAAACAATAATGCTAATGAGACCAACTTTAAATTCTTATATATTTATTTTTTACTATTATTAATACAAATTTACTTAATCAATGAACGCTGGACCCACTGCAGTTACGGTGATATGAATACATTGGACAAGGTGCCAAATTGAATGAGCTGTCGAAGGCAACTTTTATTTCCACTGTCTATTGTATTATTTTTACGGGGTTTCCGATTAAATTCCATGTCAAAGGGATGCCGGTAGAAAATAAGGCCTAAACAGAAGCCATGTTGTTAGTTTTAGTTTAAGCATACGCTATGAAAAATAGTCCCAAACATACCGCATCAATAAACGACAGAAATTATAAAAAAGAACAAAGATATGTGTATTTTTCTTTTATATTGTAATGATATAAATCTTGGCATCATTTTAATAAAATTTACAAATAATCATAAAATTTTGCCATGTGACCACGAGAAAAAAAAACGTCAATGAACGAAAATGGCGGCTAGTAAACAAAAATATCAACGGGACAACGATTGAAAAGACTAAACGATAGCCTTATCATTAACAAAAGTGAATTGACATGTGTAAAATTGAAACAAGTGTAAAATCTAACGATTTAGCTGTAAATTGCTTCTGTTATATTATTTATAAGTTTGGACCCTTGACGTTTAAATTCAAAGTGCAGTTTGTGAACGTGGAACTGTTATACAAACCTGGGTGTGTGGAGCTTACCATGTCAATTGGAGACAGTTTCATATCAAACTTTCCATATTCAGATATTCAAAAATTTCAATTTCCATCTTGACTTCATAAGTTTTAATCCATAAAATATTGACCTGTGGGACACCACCCCTTTAAGCTCTGAAGCAGTCAGCTTTAATAAGGGAAATAACTCTTTTGGTAATATTGATATAAGGGAGATAACTCTAACTAACGACTTGAAGAAAGGAAACAGCAGCCAGCTGTGGGAACAAGTAATGTTAACAGGCGGTTAGCCTAAACTAGTATAAAACTTATATTCTGTGATGTAATCGTTGTGAATAAACTGAAATTAACTTTATCGGAGTCTTTGAATGATTGACTAAATGATTGTACCAAAACTGAAGGAAATTGAACTTTGACACATAAGTCAAGAACGGCATGGGCGCCAGTGATGGGTGTGTGACAGACCTAGTCAAAAACCCTATCTATGTCACAGCAGACGACAAAACGTAGTAGGCCCAACAGTAAGGTGGGTCATGTTATTGTATTCCTACGCGCTCGGGAATGTGTGCACGTGTCTCACTGCAGTTTACGTGAACTTGAATGTGATTCTCGTAGAAGGGTTTATTAAGAGAGATACAGTGAGAGTGGAAATATTTTTGTTTATTTAAAATTTCCACAATTCTTAGATTGCGTCATTCTTTTGCCTTGACTACGTCATGATGTAGATTACAATGGAAAATTCTACTTTCCACCTTTTTAGCATGCGTAGTAGCAGCTCCTATAAACATAATGATAGGCCTACAAAGATGGAATGGAGCTTTGTAGATCTTATCAAATAGATTTAAAGAATGTTCTGTTTCTATCATAACTGAACACTCTATAAGCAGTGCCATTCGACTTCCTTGTAATGCTCTTTCATACACTGTTTTCTTAGAGTATAAAAAATAAATATTAAAATATTACCTGATGTTTTGTTTTTCTTTCGTCGAATAATTAAGACAGCAAATATAAGAATAACTATCAATGCTAAAACAGCACCAACTACTCCTCCAATTAAGGCTGTATTATTATTATCATCTGTATTACCATTTGGACCATCTGGAATCAAAGTATTTGTTTGTACATCTTGAGATTATGAAGTAACTTTTACTTCACTTACTTTTTGTAATATATAATTGAAGCATTGCAAGAAATAAGATTACAGCTTGACCTATTTCAAGAAAAATTTCATTTAAATCGATATCTTTTTTTCTTTCCTATGAAGTATTTATTTCATAAGTGTTACGATATTGGACTTTCAGTGCTTGGCTGGAGAAATTCGAACACCTCTGTTGTACTCTAAGTCAACTGAGATAGATCTTTTATGTATTGTTAAATCAGCAAATCATAGATAAGCTCAATTAAGAGACCCCTCTAGCAAACTAAATGTGCTTGCCGCTTTCGATGTAAACAACTGCTGCTAATAAAAAAGAGCCTCAAAACATGGTGTCAGAATTGGGATGAGTTGACTAAAATCGCTAAGGTCACAGAACCTACTGAATGGATTAGCAGTATGGTAGTGGTGAAGTGTTCAAACCATATAGATATATCATATATTGTACCACAAATAACAAAAATTCTGAGTTCTGATTGGTCCAATACATGGGGTTTAATAGCAATTTGACATCATGTCTTTGCAATTTGGCGTATTAATTTCAGCGAACTAGTTACAAATCTTGTTAATGTTAATGATAAAAAGGATGTCTTCTTTTTCATTCGATAGCGCACGTGCAGTTTGTTGTTATGTGCGTCATACTGCACCTAACGTCATAAAAACCGAATAACCCATGTTCTAAATTATCCATAAAAAAGAGTCCGGGAACAAAATAATCACAATTTGTGGTACAATTCCGATAAACGACTTTCTGTTTTAGATTTAGAGGGTGTTTATTCGATATTTAACCTTGCTATCGAATAAACCCCCTCTAAATCTAAAACAGAAAGTCGTTTATCTTCTAATTAGACTAGATAGGAATGACCTCATCTAAACACGGCGTCATCGTCCGCCATCTTGCTAAGTTGATTCATTAAAGGGATAATAGGCGTTAGAATACACTCGTCCTACGGCTTATATTTGTGTTTGATATTGACTATTAGTGAAATAAGTTTGCATCCCGCACTTTACCAAATTTTAAAAAGCGACAATAGAAATATATACGGAATTTTTAAAAAAAGTGAGCAAGCGACGATTCCATTCAGTTTGAGAATAAAATCGACTGGTAAATCAGTTGCTAAAACATCATTGTGCAATTCAACAGTAGGGGTCAAGGACGCGTGAAACCCCACATGTTAGAGCTAATTCCCTTTATATTTACACAATTTGAAAATCGCTGAATGGAAGTATTAAGCGTTTTATAATTAACTACTTGATTTTGTGGATTGATCCGATAAAAGAGGGATTTTGATGTATAGTTATGACACCAGGTAAGTCCACTGATGGATATATACTGTTATTGTCCAAAATTGAGTGAAATTAAATTTGTATGTTCCTTCTAACGCCTATTATCCCTTTAATAAAGATGGCTTAGTAATAATAATAATAATAATAATAATAAACTCTTTAATTTACATGGGTCAGAATTAGGCCCAATACACAAGGACATGGTCCTGTCTCACATTCGGCCCATGGGGCAATACATTTGGAATAAAAAAGAACAATACTTCAATATACAATTCGTCTTAAAATACACAAGTACATGTGCATTAAATGGACAGATCTATATTCCGGCGATCAAGTACATGTGCATTAAATGGACTGATCTATATTCCGGCGATCAAGTACATGTGCACTAAATGGACTGATCTATATTCCGGCGATCAAGTACATGTGCACTAAATGGACTGATCTATAAATCACAAAATAATTAAATATACAATACTTCAACGTACAATTTGTTTAAAAACACACAAGTACAAGTGTATTAAAGAATTCCAACTTAGCACAGATAGCAGCCAAAATAGACTTTATGCCGAAAAGCCTCCAGACTTAAGGAGTGCCCCGTGTATGTCAACCAGATGCAAAACATGTCCCTTTATACAAGGAAATTAACATAATTTTTCAATATTTTCAATGGGGAGGGCAAAGTCTATTATATGATATCCATGGAATTTGTTTAGACCCAAATGATCTCAACTCAGCAATTAAACGCTCATACTATCCTTTACCAACCATTGAAGAAATCCTTCATCGACTAGCGAACGCCGAAGTATTCTCAGTATAAGATGTCAAAGATGGTTTTTGGCAAATTAAACTATCCCAAGAAAATTCATATCTTACTACCTTCTGGACACCCTTTGGACGATACAGATGTGTCGTATGCTTTTGGTATGGTAAGTGCAAGTGAAGAGTATCAAAGACGTCAACATGAGATTATTGAAGGACTTCCCGGAGTTGATGTCATAGTAGATGATCTCCTAGTATTTGGCTGTGGAGAAACTGTCGGAGAGGCCGCCAAAGATCACTATAAGAATCTCATTGGACTTCTTAAAAGAGCTCGAAAATCTAATCTTAGACTAAACAAATCAAAGATTAAACTAAGACTCTCAGCTGTACCGTACATAGGACATTTTCTCACTTCGGACGGTTTACGCCCAGATCCAAATAAAGTCAAAGCCATTCTCAACATGCCAAAGCCGCAGAATGTAGCAGACATTCAACGCTATTTGGAATTCATAAACTATCTTGCAAAGTTTCTAGCAAGACTATCTGACGTTAGTGACCGCTGCATAGACTCATTGATAAAGATGTGGAATGGTCATGGTCAGATGTGCACGAGATGGCATTTGCACAGCTGGAAACACTAACCACATCTGCTCCACTACTCATGTTCTATGATGTCAATCATGGTGTCAGTGTCAGTCACCATTCAATATGATGCCAGCGAAAAGGGACTTGGTGCATCTCTTTTGCAGAATGGACAACCCGCCAGCTTCGCTTCCAGAAGTTTGACAAAGACAGAACAGAAATATGCTGATGATATAAGATTTGATCCATATTTGCGTGGAAGAGACTCTATAAAAGTGGAATCAGACCACAAACCTCTAGAAGTTATTTTTAAGTGCCCAATCAGCACTGCAATAAAACGTCTTCAACGTATGCTTTTGAGACTTCAAAGATATAACTTTGATGTCACTTGATGTCACTTTCAAAAAAGGCAAGGAGATGGTTATAGCAGATTTCCTGTATAGAGGCTCTTTACCACATAAAGAAATTACGAAAGAAACCCCAGATAATGAAATCTTCCAGATTCATCAATCATCACGCCTCTATGATGAAATTGCACAGATCAACTCAGCTGAATGTATCAACTTCACTGATTATCGACTCAAACAAATTCAACGTGAGACAAAGACTGATCCTGCATTCCAAGCACGCATTGCAACAGTACAGTCAGGATAGCCAGACCCCATCTTTGTCCATAAGAGAATACTGGTGCTTTAGAGAAATAATCACAGTCCAAAATGGTATTATTTTCAAAGGTATGCAGATAATCACCCCTAAGAGTGGTATAGAAACTTGTCTCAGAAGAGTCAGAGATGTCATGTGTTGGCCAAATATCAAAGCTGAAATCAAGGATCTTGTTTCGAAATGCAGCATCTGTAACGAATTTAGCTACAACCAACAGAAAGAAACCCTGAAAACTCACAAAATTCCAGACAGACCATGGAGTAGACTTGGCATGTTTCTATTTACATACATCTCGTTATTGTTGACTATTATTAAGACTACCTTGAACTCAACAAACTAAAAAAATACTTCATCATCTGAGCTGTGTCAGGAACACTTTGGACGTCATGGTATTCCTGATATTATTGACACAGATAATGGTCCACAGTTTACTGCTCTCGGGTTTTCTCACTTCGCTTCTACTTATGGGTTTGAGCATTCAAGTTCATCACCTCATCACAGTCAATCAAATGGAAAAGCTGATTCTGCTGTTAAGATAATCAAGATATCAACTTGAGCTTACTAGATTGGAGAAACACTCCTACTGAAGGAATGTACAGCAGTCCAGTCCAACGACTCATGTCACGAAGAATCAAGATGCAGCTCCCGACAGCACCTATACTTCTCAAACCTAATGCTGTAGACAAAGTAACAGAGAACATAGAGTTATATTTTGACCGACATGCAAAAGATCTCCCAGAAACTCTCAATAGGTCAACAAGTACGAGTTAAGCCAACGTCAATTGATAATTCAAAAACATGGAAATTGTGTACATGTGTACGCTAACTCAGTTCAAGATCGTATGTAGTAGACATCAATGGTCATGAATATAGACGTAATAGAAAGTTCTTGCGCCCAACACTAGAAACAAGAACTGAACCAAACGTGGAATCAACCGGTGACATGGAGATCCAAAAACCACTGCAGTTATCACAAACTAAATGTGTTTGCCGCTTTTGATGTAAACAAATTGAGTCTCAAAACAATAAGTGTTCTTTAGTTCTCTTGTTATGATAGGTCTGGTTCTGTTAATCATTTTCCTTACTCTATTAATGCTTTGGCAGGTAGAACATGTGAGGATAATAACTTTATTCAAGTAAGAATGGAGGAAAAATAAATTCTTACAATTGGAGAAATAGAGAGTTTCAAACAGTGAGGAAGACCCTGTTGAATATCAAAAGCAAAACAATTTTTTCTAAGGAAATACATGTAAGAATAAAAAAAAAGGAAAAGTTTAATCAAATATCAACTTAGACTTATGGAAAGGCTTAAAACTAAAGAGCTAATCAGAAAATAGAGATAGCTTGCCAGGTAAGGTTATATACGCCCATTGACAGCATTGAATTTGAATAATATACCGGCGAGCTATCATTTGTTATACTGGTTACTATAATGTATATCAGTTATAATAATGTATTGGTTTCATGTTTACAAATGTCATCGTATACATTTCCAAAAACTTAGTATTAAATGCAATATAATTTACACAGTGCTGGTTAAAGGAACTATTAGAGTAATGGGTATAATTATATATGGGTAGAGAAAGTCAGAATTAATACAAAAACATTATTTACTAATTCTCATAATTTACAAGCACTCGAATAAGATAGTAATAGAAGATGAGATTTATTTTATGTTATTCTGTCCACTTCATACAAGCCCTCTTATAAAATAGTAATAGAAGATGAGATTTTTGTTATTGTGTCCACTATATAAAAATCTGAGAAGTAAGTTTATTTCCAATTAAATCGGTTATATAGCTTTACGAATTAGAGAAAACTTTTTTAAATCTAAAACTAATATTGGAATATATTATTATTTATTATATGTTATATGTTATATTTATGAATTATTATATGTTTGTAAATCATATGAACTGTATTGAAATCAAACAAAATAAATAAAAAGGTGTTAACAGTACGTAAAACAAGAGGCGATAAAACTATTGATATATATATGAAAATATTAATAATGTATTTGATTCAATTGATGATAATTGTGTTCACATGGAACCGAAATACAAATCTAACTAAAACCATCTCAACCAATAATAAAAACGATCACGTAATGGTCGACTGATTCGACTGATTCGGGGGGGGGGGGGGGGGGATTTAAGGAGTTAAGCAGTGTTTCCATGGTGGTGTTATTATTTGTTTGATGTACATTTATGGTTTGTGATAAGGGTTAGGGTTAGGGTTAGGGTTAGGGTTAGGTGTACTAATTATTCATTTACATCTACGACAAAAATGAAATCCTGGAAATACATGCTTCTGATTCGTCCTCGTGGAATTTTTAAAGTAGGTTCAAGACGGAGGATGTAGATGATTGACTGATAAGAGGTGTAGAGAATATTATATTGAGGCCCCTGTAACTGACATAGATAAATATGTACCAGTAAGTATTTTCTGAACCACACCCTCTATACTAAAGTATTGATTTTACTCTCAATTGGCTTACCTTGTCGAGGTGCTGTTTTAGGAGGTTCACTTTGAGACAATGTACCAATTAAACTTTCACCATATTTATTACTAGCTATCACTCTAATATAATAACTAGTATCTGGTTCTAATCCTTCTATACAATAGTCAACTCGACCATTATTGGTACCATCTGGTATTGTGGACGAATTGACCCATGTTTTATCATCAGTAGAA
>JAUJPP010000005.1:43062672-43080600 GCA_030562195.1 Nipponacmea schrenckii
TACTGATATTGTTATTGATATTTTCTTAGTATGCCATGAAATGTTTAATTCTCAAAAATGTTTTGTCGGTGAAAATGGGGTATGCTTCTTTATGAATGTGATCCGTATTATTAGTGTCACGCGGATTAAACTAAGCTGGTCTAATCGTACTTCACTTATGGACACAGTCGACATTGACTTCTTATTGCAAGATAATCGTTGTGATTAAAACCAGTTTAAAACTTGAAAATACTCAAGAAATCAATGGTATATAGAGCACAACAACTAGCATTTATTTTGGTGAATGACTGCCCAATATCGTACAATTACAATCTGTTCTGTTTTTAGGGAGCCGCGGTGGCTCAGTGGGTTAGACGCTTTTGATGTTTTATCAAGAAATTATTTATTTTCCATATTAAAGTATTTTGGTTTTGGTGACTTTTTTATAGATTTTATTAAGATGATGTATAATGATAACATATGTAGTACAATAAAGGTAAATGGTCATTTATCTCCCTTTTTTAGACTTTTAACTGGAATAAGGCAGGGTGACCCCTTAAGTAGTTTATTGTATATTTTAAGTGCAGAACCAATGAACATTCTGGTAAAATTATCTCCTCTTAGGGGCATCAATATAAAACATAGTAACATCTCCACCATCATTTTTCAGTATGCAGATGACACAAATCTTATTCTAAGTGTTATCAAATCTGTAAATTCTATTTTAAATGTTATTACACCTTATCTCACAGCTTCAGGAGCAAAAATTAATGTCGAAAAATCAGAAATATTAGCCATAGGTAGTGCAAAAAACAAAGAATTAGATTTGTCAATTCCTATTAAGCAAGTAGAATATTCAATTGAAATTCTGGGTGTATACTAAGGTAATGATATAAACATATGCAATGAATTAAATTGGAATAAAAAATTATCAAACATTAAGAGATTAGTAGGGTATTGGAGTAAACGACAACTTACACTAAATGGTAAAGTAACAGTAATAAATGCACTTATCATGTCAAAACTTTGGTATAATTTGACAGTTACTACAATACCAGAATATATAGAAAGAGAAATAATAAAACTAGTAACAAACTTTCTTTGGAATGGTAAACCACCCTTGATTCAATACAGCTCAGTCATTAATAAAAAATGTCATGGTGGCTTAGGATTAATAGATATCAAATTGAAATCATATTCTTTGTGTTTAAAGACTCTTATTAAATTTTTTGATGTTGAATTTCAGTGTGTATGGAAATCTTTAATGCAATATTTTCTGTATAATTATGGTAATTTACATCTCAGTCATGATTTGTTTAAGATATATTTCCATCAGAAATATTTAAGTGATTTACCCCCCTTTTACAGTTTCCTACTGCAAGCATGGGACTTGTTAAAACAAAATAGCAGAGAAGATCCCTCTAATATACACGATGTGTCAATACAACCCTTATTTTACAATTGTCTTATTAAACATAATAACAAAATGTTACAAAATGATATGTTTGAAATGTCAAATATTGTTAAAGTTGAAGATGTGATTTATCATGTAATTCTAGGTTTTTTAAGAGAACATTCAATATTTGATATGATTGATGAGTATTTTCCAGATATAAATCATGATTTTATTGTAAAATATTTAATATTATTAAAAAGTCCATACCACTAGAATGGCATGTTATTATAAATACTCAGGAATATACAAGTAATGATATTGAACAAGTATGTATTATTAATGATGTTAATGTTCCATTTAAAGAACTCACTAGTAAATTCACATATGGTATATTTTTGAAATATTTTTGTATTGAACCTAAATGCATAACATTTTATGAAAGTTTAAACTTTGATTTGAATTGGGATGTAATCTGGCAAAATATTTTTGACAATTTTAAAAACCCTAAAATGAAAGAACTAGATTTTAAGATTGCACACAATATACTGTGGACAAAAATGAAGCTATGTAAAATTAATAACGTAGAGGATGATCTTTGTCCTGTTTGTAATGAGGTACCTGAGGATATTACTCACATGTTTTTAGATTGTTTTGATGTTTTATGTCTTCTCCGGATAGTTAAAAATATGCTATTTGATATTGTACCACATAATATAACAGATACTGTTTTTAAATTATATATGCTATTTGGCTTCCAAAGTCGGTCCAAAGATTACCCCCACAAACTATGTAATATTATTTTATCTACTGCCAGATACACAATCTATAGAAGACGCATGATAGTTTGAGAGAAACCTAAATGCCATATAGACCTAATTAATTTATTCAAGATTACTCTTCAAGATAATTTATTCTACATTAGCAAATATTATTCATTACTGAATAAGAACTTTATAAAAGATTTCATTAACCCAGCTTGTTTTATTTTATTAGAACTAAATGGAAGTATTAAACTAGATATATAAAAAATAGAATGAAAATTTAGCATTGTATTATAGATTTATTGATTGTATTTTAATATTGGTATATTGTTCTAACTAAGCCTTAGAACATCATCTAGTTATGTCATTTTTCAAGAAAATATCTTTGAGAGAGAGCCTTTTATTTTTCCAAACTTTCGTTAAAATACTCTCTAATCAAAGATATTTACAGTTAATCGGTATCGTTCAAATTTCCAAATATTGTTCTTTTTTTTTGTTTTGTTTTTTTTGTTTTTTGATTTTTTTTTTTTTTTTTTTTTTTTTATTCTTTACCAAAACTAATAAAATATATTGGACAATTCATATTTCGTCTGCTCCAATACAACTGTAACACTCACGTGATTTTTACTGTACCACGATGTGTACATTGATCTGTTTTTACAACACATTCTTAACTACAATATTACCGTTGTTCATTACTATTGCATGAATAATAAGACACCGATCAGCTTATTACTTACTTATCTGGCTAGTATATAAATATGGGTTATTGCTTTAGCTCATGTTTTTGTACATTTATTTTTATTTCTAAATTTTAAATTGTTTTTAACATATCCTTGTACATAATAAAACCCCGTATATACATTTTGCTAAAATGGTAGTAAACTATTGTATTATATATTATGTAAATATGTGAATAAACTATTTCTACAAGAAAAAAAAAAAGACGCTTGCTCGCTAACCTGAGGGTCCAGGGTTCAATCCCGGCAAAGGTCGAGATGAACTTTCGGATTTTTCAGCCCGGTTTCCCCGTCAATGATGCAGGTCGGAGGGACTGACATGGAAAAAGCGTCTAGTCGTTCGGATGGGACAATAAACCGAGGCCCCGTGTGCTACAGGCTGTGCACGTTAAAGATCCCTCGACAGTTGGAAATCGCAAAAAGAGTAGGCTAATGCCGCTGTCCTGGCAAAATTTCCCTCATTGCACACTGCATGGCGTTGCCCGTCTTCATTAGCCCATAAGGTGCAGAAGAGTAGGACGTAAAACTCCATTCATTTCATTTCATATATTCTGTTTTTAGCCATAAATTGTTGAACTAGCCGCCATTTTGAAGTATTAGTTTAATCGCTTCCCTTATATTTTTTATTGTACAGCCAATCAAAGGCATTGATCTTAATGGACTTTAGTGTTGATATGTGGTCTATGCGTAAAATCCTAATTTGATTGTTCTCAACACACAATAAGTTCACAATTTAACCATAAATCCTATCTACAAACATGCAGGTAGTAAAACCTTTCCGATAATGTTATTTCTGTGTAAATTAAGTAAAGTGATACAGCGTCTTATCATGGACATAACATGTAAGTTCTCAAGAATATTCAATATAAGTATATATTTATTAGTGAGCTTACTTGGTGTCATAAAGTAGCAAAATCCCTTAAAATCTAGAAAACTCACAAAACTAAGTCATTTTTGAAAAACACTTTTCCAATTTATAAACGTTTTTCAATATTCAATTGCATCGTTTTTGATAATAACTTAATTTTTGGGATATTTACTTATTTTTCTATGTCATTTATGGCAGCAGGTTTATCTACTGACGAATTGAACCTTTATTGGCCAAGTTTAAATTTTCAAAATTTTTTTCATTCTCAGACCTATTATGCCTACTTTGCCTACTTTGTGAGTGTGAAATGTATTCATAAATTCAACTGAATTCATATATAACTATACCTTGATTGTGACCTTTGACCCATTCTGTATTTTCCTGATCAATATATATTACTACATGTATATACAAGTATATACAATGATTATATTTCTGCTAACGCTGTCAGTGCTGTAGTTCTTATAACTTGTCACGGCTCGGGGTCCATAAAAGTCTAAATCCGCCACTGAATAATATGTATGATGGAATCTAATTGGTCTCTAATTGGTATTCTGAAATTACCTTGTTCGACATGAACCGTATACCTGATTTATATAGTCCTATGTGATTACCTTCTTATACAAATTGGTCATAGAGAATATATCTTAATTTGTGGGAATAAGTTTTTTATATGAATATTGTTGTATTGTGTTACTTTAATGTTGAAATATGCCAGAAAAAGGGTTTTACCTTTAACATCTATTGTTATACTATCTTTGATTTCACCATTTGATCCAATAGCAGAGCATCTCCACTGACCACTATCTCTTGTTCTATTGACAGTGTTAATATGAACTGTTACACTGTTGGTAGTGTTAGATACACTGTAATATTGTCTGTAACCAGTATTGTTGTTATTAGTTGGACATGGTGTTATTTGCTGTAATGAACATGTTGTTATAGACTGTTGATCACTGATACTCCCAAAAATTTCAAAGATTCTTGGTTGGTTCTTATTGATACAGGTTACATTTCCAGGTTGACCTTCTATAAATACTTCCGGTTTAATACTCAATAAATCTTCACCTATAAATATAATAATTTGTTCCATAATTATTAACATCATAAATAATATTTTTTCTATCTGAAAACGATATTTTGTCATAAAAACTACTTCAAATAAAATTCTCATTTTAGAAATACTTCTGGTTTAATAATCAATATATGTCGACCTTTCAAACTGTAGATTATAAATTGTCAAGGAAACTAGATTACCTTTAACATAACTGAGAAGAACATGGACCAGAACATATTTAATTTCCATTATTCCAAGTTTCATTCTGAAAAAAAAGTAATTTACACTGTTAGGTATAGAAATACAAAGTTAAGACTCACAGTGAAGACGTATACAAACTAAGATTTATTTTGTTTATGACAGATATTTACAACCATCTATTAGAGATGAAATTCTGATCATATTTCATATCGTGACGATGGTGTTTATAATGTACTGTATTAATTATTGCATAATGATAGCTTTCTTAACATCAACATAAATATTCTTTATTCTTTTTATTTTTGTAGGATGAGATACTTTGTTATTTCCCTTTATCAAGTTAAAGGGGCACAATCTTGATTTTTAGGGGTCGTTTTGGGCCTTTGTTACATTTAAACAGTCCTCAGAAATACTCAAGCTCTAAGAAAATCGCAAAATTCCTTGAAATATACATCAAAAATTTCACTTTTTATTTTTTTTCCGTGCTGTATGCGGCTGTTCTTCAGTCAGTCTGAAAATTGTGTGTCCTGTTGACAAAATCTACAATTGCTATTAAATGTACTTTCTTTTTGTTTTATCAGTGTGGGCCTGCGCAGTAGTCTATTTATAACTCTTTGATTTTCCAATATGGCGGGACGTTCATAATATCTTAAGACATTATGATTTTCAAACACGGATAAATATTTATACCAATGGATTTGAAGGCTCAATTTCAAAGGTAAGCTCTGTAGACTATTTCTGATTAGCTAACCAAAAGATTTCATGTGTTTGAGGCTGTCGGATAATAATAATAATAATAATAATAATAATAATAATAATAAACTGTTATTTTACATTGGTCAGAATTAGGCCCAATACACAAGGACATGGTCCTGTCTCACATTCAGCCCATTGGGGCAATACATTGGGAAAAATTAAAAAAAAAAAAATAAGAAGAAAAGAAAAAAATCGAAAATACATAATATCTCAATATACAATTTGTCTGAAATACTAAAAATACACAAGTACATGTGTATCAAATGGACAGATATATGTTACGGCGATCAAGTCCATGACCACAAAATAAATATACAATACTCCTCGGATGATTGTCCGAAAAAATCAAGACTGTGCCCCTTTAAAATAAATTTATGTTAGAAACTATTTTGCAATGTATTGAATTGTATATTCGTAGCGACTAACATAACACAATCTTGTATAGGGCCGTACATGGGATATTATTAGTTTTAAATCTAGTATACTATAACAATGAGAAGACCTGTTTAACATATTCTGTAAGTCACTGTCTACAAATCTCTACCTTGGAAATAACTACTGGTGACAGAGCTATCTTGAGGTACAATATTGTCTAAATAAAGATTTTAAAAAACAATAAGTCTATCTATTTACCTGTATGAGTATATGTTTTCTACTGATCAATTACAATGTTAATATATTTATTCAGTATTAATTTACTTCCTCCTTCAAGTCAATATATAAATAGATATTACACTACTACAACTATTGTATAGAATTATAATATATATATATTAAACCTGTTGAGAATATGACCTATCACGCTAAATATTCGGTAATATTCTTCCTTTTTTATATCTTTACAACCAATCGACATATATATTTATATAATAATAATTGTTAAGGGGTTGAAAACCCTAAACCTATGTACAAAAAATAAACGATTTCCAACACTTCTTTTCCACTATTTTCCTTCTATTTTTTTGAAGATATTGAAAGAAATCACAATTTTGCATGTTCATTTACGAAAAATTGAACTTTTAAAAAACTATTCATTTTATTTTTAAAAAAAAGCCAACGTAAAGTTATAGAGGACATCGTAAGCTTTAGCTGAAGCCAAAGTTTGTAAAAATCGGATAAATTGTAAGCGAGATATGCTTTTGGAAAAATGGCATTTTTTTTCAACATTTTGCAAACACATGTAAACCTTTCATAATTAACGATCATGTTGTTAAAGGATTGTCTTTGATGTTGTAGAAATCTTTAAGCACCTTTAAGGCATCGATATAGGCCGATATTAAGCTGATGTTGTAGTACTCAAAAATGTCAACTGGCAACGTAATTTGTACGTCTACATAGAGGAATACCCCATTGTGTTCTATAAATAGATTATCTTCACGGACGGATATCTGACAAACTACTGAAGCGATTGAGCTAAAATTTTTACTAGATGAGTTTTTTTTAATGCCAAATAGAATGGATATAAACTTAATACGTTTCTTGATTGAAATACACCTCGAACGATAAGGTTGTCAACCCCCTTTAAGTCAACATATTATAAGACATATATAAATATTATGTTTTGACTTGGTCACTTTCCAAATCAGTCCCTAATTGCTGACACCTTTAACACCAACATAAAACATATACTTAACTTATAGAATATACCTTTCTATCCTTGTAGTAAGACAAACTATTTAACTTTCCTTTTAAAGTCAACATATTATAATATATTTATATATTACATTTTGACTTGAAAAGGGAAGTAAAATAGCTTACAATATATCTAGTTACACGACAGTTTATTGAATTGTTTACTGATAATTACGGTGGTCCAAACTGTAAGGCTACAAATTATTGCGAGCTAAAAATTAATGCGTTAAATGCGACCTATCCGCGATCACATTAATTTGTATCCGCATTTTTAAATACATATTTTCAAGTGAATTATATGGAGTCAAGTATTTAAATTGAGACCGGGCGGGATTAAGTAATTAGGTAATTATCTCTAAATTTGAAGCTGATTAGTAATCAATGACATTAAAAAACAAAAGATTTTTACACTTGACTATTTAACGATAAAATCTTGATCATTGCTCATGTCTTCATTCAGTAAACACTTATAGACTTCCGGCTTTTCTCAATATCCCAGCTGTCATATTTCCTGGAAGCCATTTTCTTTTTTATGATTTTAAAAAAATGCGACACCTATCGCGAATCGCATTAATTTGTACTCGCATTTTAGTCTCTATACCCCATGTCGCATTAATTTGTTGACCCATATATTTCTAGCCTTACAGTATACGACATTCCTCTTTTTTTAAATTTCAGTTAAAACAAATTTCAGAAGGCTGGGTGAGAAGTTAAAAAATAAAACTTATATACCTTTCTATAACCAATCGACATATATATTTATATAATAATAATTGTTAATAGATTAAAATTTAACTCTGTCTTACCTGTATATGAAAATCAAAATGAAATTCACTTGACGATCTCACCCTAACCCCAATTGAGCGCATAGAAATCGACTTGCCCCAAGTCAAAACTACCAAATTCCGCCAATCAAGAGAAGCCCATTGGATTGAGGCAAGACCCAAAGGACTTAATATTCACCACAGTGCGGGCATAGCACCCTTTGTAGTCCCCTTTAATACAACCAGTAATAAAGCAAGCAAGATAGTTCAAGCCCATTATAAGAGTCTTCAAGAGAAATGTTCCCATGTCTATAAACAGAAAATGATAGTGGCATATTCCAAAAATCAGAACTTAAATGACAACTTTGTTCATAGCAAACTAAAAGCTATCTTTTCTAACAGGTACTATACTTCTAGCCCAGTGGGCGGGTTATTGTTTTCTAATTTCAGATCATTTTATTTTGCAACGATGGCAGCAAAAATGGGATGCTGCAGATACAAACAAACTTCATGCCATCAAGCCTCTCTTGGGAGACTGGCCATCCTCCTATTGTGCCAACAGGAGAAATGAAGTTGTTTTGTGTCGCTCTCGTCTTGGTCATACTCACCTTACCAATTGTTACCTGCTCAAGCGAGAGCCTCAACCAGTCTGTGAGCACTGCCAGGTTTGCCTGACAGTGAAACACATTCTGATTGAGTGCACGCATCTCAAACCTATAAGATCTCAGCACTACCGTGCTAGATCCTTGTTCCATCTGTTTGCGCAACCTTTATGAGAAGGTTGTCGCGTTTTTAAAACAGACTAATCTGTATTTTAAATTTTAAAATATATTTTGTGTTTTGTTTTTGCTATTTTGTTTTTAGCCCATTTTGGGTTACAACCATTCTGTGATATTGTTTTTAGCATTGTTTTGTTGCCCTTTTTGGGGTTTCTATGATAATTTTGATTTTAATGTATTGATTTTCTAGTTTTAATTTTTGTTTTTATTTTAAATCGTATTCAAGTGCTATATAGCCCGTTTTGGTGCTGATGCACCTTAATACATTTCATTTCAATTCTACTTTCAGATCAGAAGAGAAGAAAATCATCCAACAATAAAATATTTGTTCCACCCTAGGCCTGTACATCTGGGAAATTCAATCCCTCCCTTCCCCGAAATCAGAAATCAAACTTTAGATTTTCTTACAGCGTATCACGACGGTTTTCATAGAACATTTGAAAATTTCTTCCAAACAGCTCAAGATGACTTATTTTACCTTCCGACCTGTATCTTTGTCCATTAATTTCATACTTGGTAAACAGACTGCAGATTAAAAATGTGAAGATTTTATTAAAGACCAGAAAACATCTTTATAACCTCTATATATAACATATACATTAGATTGAATTTATCTTCTCTTTAGATATCTTCTCTATATATAACATATACATTAGATTGAATTTATCTTCTCTTTAGATATCTTCTCTATATATAACATATACATTAGATTGAATTTATCTTCTCTTTAGATATCTTCTCTATATATAACATATACATTAGATTGAATTTATCTTCTCTTTATATATCTTCTCTATATATAACATATACATTAGATTGAATTTATCTTCTCTTTAGATATCTTCTCTATATATAACATATACATTAGATTGAATTTATCTTCTCTTTAGATATCTTCTCTATATATAACATATACATTAGATTGAATTTATCTTCTCTTTAGATATCTTCTCTATATATAACATATACATTAGATTGAATTTATCTTCTCTTTATATATCTTCTCTATATATAACATATACATTAGATTGAATTTATCTTCTCTTTAGATATCTTCTCTATATATAACATATACATTAGATTGAATTTATCTTCTCTTTAGATATCTTCTCTATATATAACATATACATTAGATTGAATTTATCTTCTCTTTAGATATCTTCTCTATATATAACATATACATTAGATTGAATTTATCTTCTCTTTAGATATCTTCTCTATATATAACATATACATTAGATTGAATTTATCTTCTCTTTAGATATCTTCTCTATATATAACATATACATTAGATTGAATTTATCTTCTCTTTAGATACCTTCTCTATATATAACATATACATTAGATTGAATTTATCTTCTCTTTAGATATCTTCTCTATATATAACATATACATTAGATTGAATTTATCTTCTCTTTAGATATCTTCTCTATATATAACATATACATTAGATTGAATTTATCTTCTCTTTAGATATCTTCTCTATATATAACATATACATTAGATTGAATTTATCTTCTCTTTAGATATCTTCTCTATATATAACATATACATTAGATTGAATTTATCTTCTCTTTAGATACCTTCTCTATATATAACATATACATTAGATTGAATTTATCTTCTCTTTAGATATCTTCTCTATATATAACATATACATTAGATTGAATTTATCTTCTCTTTAGATATCTTCTCTATATATAACATATACATTAGATTGAATTTATCTTCTCTTTAGATATCTTCTCTATATATAACATATACATTAGATTGAATTTATCTTCTCTTTAGATATCTTCTCTATATATAACATATACATTAGATTGAATTTATCTTCTCTTTAGATATCTTCTCTATATATAACATATACATTAGATTGAATTTATCTTCTCTTTAGATATCTTCTCTATATATAACATATACATTAGATTGAATTTATCTTCTCTTTAGATATCTTCTCTATATATAACATATACATTAGATTGAATTTATCTTCTCTTTAGATATCTTCTCTATATATAACATATACATTAGATTGAATTTATCTTCTCTTTAGATATCTTTTCTATATATAAGTGAAAGTTTGTCTAATTAAAATAAATTCCAAAACTCCTCCATGGAGATGGTTCTAATGGTTTTCTCTAGGGGAATGTAGAATGGTAGGTTTTTATAGATTGAGAAATATATATCGTAGTTACCGTTACATTCTATACGAACCTACAAACTCCTCCATGGAGATAGTTCTAATGGTTTTCTCTAGAGGAATGTAGAATGGTAGGTTTTTATAGATTGAGAAATATATATCGTAGTTACTGTTGAATTCTATACGAACCTACAAACTCCTCCATGGAGATGGTTCTAAGGGTTTTTTCTCTAGGGGAATGTAGAATGGTAGGTTTTTATAGATTGAGAAATATATATTGTAGTTACTGTTAAATTCTATACGAACCTACAAACTCCTCCATGGAGATGGTTCTAATGGTTTTCTCTAGGGGAATGTAGAATGGTCGGTTTTTATAGATTGAGAAATATATATCGTAGTTACTGTTAAATTCTATACGAACCTACAAACTCCTCCATGGAGATGGTTCTAATGGTTTTCTCCAGGGGAATGTAGAATGGTAGGTTTTTATAGATTGAGAAATATAAATCGTAGTTACTGTTACATTCTATACGAACCTTCAAACTCCTCCATGGAGATGGTTCTAATGGTTTTCTCTAGGGGAATGTAGAATGGTAGATTTTTATAGATTGAGAAATATATATCGTAGTTACTGTTAAATTCTATACGAACCTACAAACTCCTCCATGGAGATGGTTCTAATGGTTTTCTCTAGGGGAATGTAGAATGGTAGGTTTTTATAGATTGAGAAATATATATCGTAGTTACTGTTAAATTCTATACGAACCTACAAACTCCTCCATGGAGATGGTTCTAATGGTTTTCTCTAGGGGAATGTAGAATGGTAGGTTTTTATAGATTGAGAAATATATATCGTAGTTACTGTTACATTCTATACGAACCTACAAACTCATCCATGGAGATGGTTCTAATGGTTTTCTCTAGAGGAATGTAGAATGGTAGGTTTTTATAGATAGAGAAATATATATCGTAGTTACTGTTATATTCTATACGAACCTACAAACTCCTCCATGGAGATGGTTCTAATGGTTTTCTCTAGAGGAATGTAGAATGGTAGGTTTTTATAGATTGAGAAATATATATCGTAGTTACTGTTAAATTCTAAACGAACCTACAAACTCCTCCATGGAGATGGTTCTTGTATATTCTCAAGTCGCTCCATGGACAATTTCGCCCCCCACTGTCGACACCTCTCTTTCCGAGATTGGATAAGAAACGAGACGATCACTTCAACGCTCGAATGATCGCTTTAACTCATATGGATGCAAGGTGGTCGGAGTTCAATCCTCCCAATAGGCCATTCAGATATATTTACATCTGTTTGAATAATCTAGGTGTGTTTATTGACTCAAATCTATATATACACTGATATACCGACAGGCTTATTACTTATACACTGTATTACAATATTAATACCGTCTTCATTTTATTATAAACTACAACTGTCATTATCAACTTAAAACATAAATAAACTATAAACTTAGCTATAAACAATATAATAAACAATAATATTATGATATATATATATACACTGATATACCGACAGGCTTATTACTAATACACTCTATTACAATATTAATACCGTCTTCATTTTATTATAAACTACAACTGTCATTATCAACTTAAAACATAAATAAACTATAAACTTAGCTATAAACAATATAATAAACAATAATATTATGATATATATATATATACACTGATATACCGACAGGCTTATTACTAATACACTTGATTACAATATTAATACCGTCTTCATAAGGTACAGAAGAGTAGGACGTAAAACTCCATTCAATTTATTTTACAATATTTCACTTAATTATATTAATTACAGATTTACAGATCATAACAATTCTATATTGATACAATATTAGAACGTCTAACCGTCCTGCTATACGTGCCCGTACTGATGTGTCTATGGACATAAAATGACAAATTATTATTTGGTTTAGGTCGAACAACAATAAGCAATAAAAATAAAAAAAGCGGAATAATTCTGATACATAGCGTAGTTGTCCTATGAGCAAGGGGGGGGGGGGCAGCACTGTAGCATTATGCAGTCCCAGTGTATGTCTGATTACACTCTGTATTCTGTATTACATTGTTATTAAGAAAATCCTTGACTTAATTAGACTAAATACAGAGCTATATATTATAACAATATTATAGTGGTCCAGTCAAAAACTCATTTAAAAGTGGCCTGCTGGGTCAAGATTTACAAAGCGAATACCCCAGTTTTCACGAGGAAAACTTTTATTGAAAACAGCAGATAAAGCCTCCTTATCCAGACATTTCGAGAAAATGGGCTGTTTTTCTTGCTGTTGATCAAATAAAATACATGTATATAATCTTGATGTTATCTACAAACTAAATCTGAGAATTAAACATCAATAATAAAACAAGATAAAAGTTTTATATGAAAACTAAGAAGTTTCGGGCTTTCTTGGTGGAAGATAGTCCATTTCATCATCACTACTATCAGAAGCTGGAGGTGGAGTTGGTCCTCTCTTACCATAATCTATACTACCATACTCCACTTTATCTTCTTCAGCTGGTTTCTTTATTACCTTATTGGACGGTTTCTTATCAAACTTCAGATCTACATATACCAAGTCATCATTTTTAACTTGCTCACTCGTAATCTACAACATAAATATAACAGGGTCTTTGTATCAAACATTTCATTTCTAATTGGACAATCTCTTACGGTGACATCTAGAGAACACCAAACAATCGACAATTTTGTGTTTGCTTCAAAATGTTTTGATTGATATCCTGTCTACAAAAACCTGATTGTAACTTAATCCATATTGGCTTGATAGAAACCTTTAATATAACATAAATAGTTGCTATTGATAGGTTGGTGTGAGTAATATACAAATGATTTTTATTCTTGTCTTTTTTAGAATTGTAGTCTTAATATCTACTCGAATTATGTCACCATTCAACTACTCTTGGACCAAATCAGCTGCTATCACAGAACTGGTATATTACACCCATTATAGTATAAATAACAATATACTACCAGTCTTGTCAACGGTCAATAGTGATAGTGATAAGGTTTTTTTCATTCTTTTCATACATTGAACTTACCTCATGAGAACCATTTTCATAAACTTTATTACCAAATATTCCAACATTTTCATAGACTTCACCTAAAATAAATACACAAGCTAAAAATCTTCGATATTCACTTCATGAACATATTGAAATCTATTAAACAGTAAATAATGTACACGTAGATATTTTATATTTACATAATGATCTAATAATAGATATCAGTAACATGAGTAATAATCGGCGGTAGAATGTCATTAAAATTAGTTCTTACCACGCTTCTTCGTTTGAGGATTCTGACTTTCTGCCATGGTAACTTTATTCTGTTTCTTTGTCTTAGATTTATTATCTTGAAAACAAGGAAAGTGAAATCAAAAAGAAAATCCTGTACAAATATATAATCCTGATTTTGAACACTTTGATCAAATCAGGATTATCAGCTTTAACTGTGGGCAAGATCATGTGTTAAAAACAGTGTCTCGGTAGAAACATTCAGCAGGTTGTGTCAGTCTCGTCTGGTTCAGATCAAAATGTATGATATGGTAAAGATATATGGGTTACTCCTGTAAAAAAGGCAACTGGTAAATATCCATTGTAGTGTTATAATTCTAGCTGTGTAATCATGTAACTTAATTCATACCTTCCTTGTTAGTCTCTTTCTTTTTTTTCTTAGTCACTGCAGCTTCAGCTACTTGTTTTGATTTATTGGTTTTCTTTACAGCAGCGAAATGTAGGTGACACTATTGTTGCACAGTCTTCATTATTTACAGCTTGCTTATCATTTTGTAGGTCATCCACACTCACGTAAGCTGGATTCTCGTCTATTACTGGAAAGAAATAATACACAATACATTAAGAAACAGGATTCAGTTAATACCTATACAAGATGTCTAATTTACAATGGATTGAATGATAATTGAGAACTCTTTGTTTCATAACTTAGTTTTTCTAGTAAAGTCTATAGTGCTATTATTACATACAAACTATTATACAGAGTTATCGTTTCTTCCTCGCAGTCCCTTACATGTAATGTGATTGCAAGGAACGACAACTCTGTTTGATTGATGACAAGAAGGACCTAAGGTCTTGACATATACCAACCAGCAGCTTTGATTGCAAGTACAAATCATTGTTTGTTGTCCATTCACATTAGGTTCATTCTATACTACATTTTTCAGCGACTAAATAAAAATCTAAAGAATCCGTAAAAAATTGTTGTCTGTAGTGTGAGCCGAGTTGAACTATGAAAACGCGAACATAAGTCAGACACAATATTTCGGTGAAAAATTAAGATCATCACAAAAATCGCTAGGGATCATCTACATTTCGGGCACTGACCCACAAAATCAAAATCAAAAGAATCCTTGAAGAATTGTAGCCTGTAGAGTGAGCACGAGTTGTACCCTATGGTTATTGGGGCGAAAAACGCTAAGTCTGACACAATATTTTGGTGAAAAATTATCGCTAGGGATCATCTTCATAATGACTCTGACCCACAAAATAAAAATCAAAAGATTCCATTAAGAATTGTAGCTTGTAGCGTTACACAAACACATGTGAACGGACCGAAGGACCAACATAAATTGTGGGATTATAAAAAGAATCAGGAGCAGACGATAAATTTAGCCTGGTAACATGTGTTGTACGTTATGGTTTGAAATATTTATTCTGAGTAGAATAAGTAATTGTAAAATAACATACTCATCTGTTGATGTTGTTTCATTTAAAACTCTGAAATATAAAACCTAGTTTAAAAAGGCTAACATAAAACAATGGGTAGTAAATGTAAATTGAAAAGAAAAGTTTATATATATATTTATATATATGTATTTAGAAATAAATTAAAGTTTAAGTTAATTATTGTGTCTTCATTTTCATTCTCTTTTGATTCAATTCATAAAATACTTACAATTTGGGAGTCGCTCTCTTTATTTTTAAACCTATTAATAGAAATTGACAATAGGCCTATATATGATAAAAACTTAAACGTTGTTTTGTGTTTTGTTTTAACGACAAATATCGACATAGACAAAAAGTTCTAAATTACTCAGTTCATTGTTATTCTAATATGTCATTCGGGACAGGGTTTATAAAACAATTTAAGTCTAAATATTCTCCAAGTAAGTTTCATGTTTCAGCATCTTTGTAACGTGGATCTATTGCGTTAAGGCTACACAACAATAATGCTAATGAGACCAACTTTAAATTCTTATATTCTTATTTTTTTCGATACTTTTATAATTACAATTTCTTTTTTATTTAAAATTTCCACAATTCTTAGATTGCGTCGTTATTGTTCCTTGACTACGTCATGATGTAGATTACAAGGGGAAAATTCTACTTTCCACCTTCTGAGCATGCGTAGTAGCAGCTCTTATTAAAAACATAGTGAAGGCCTATACAAAGATGGAATGGACTTCTGTAGATCTTATAAAATAATTTCTAAAATGTTCTGTTTCTATCATAACGGATCACTTTATAAGCAGTGCCGTTCGATTTCCCTTTGTAATGCTCTTTCATACACAAACCCGTATTCTTAGAGTTAGAATAAATAAAAAAATTTACCGGGTGATTTGTCTTTCTTTCGCCGAATAATTAAGACAGCAAATATAATAATAATTATCAAAGCTAAAACAGCACCAACTACTCCTCCAATTAAGGCTGTACTGTTATTATCATCTGTTTTCCCTTTTGGACCATTTCCTGGAATCAAAGTATTTTTTTGTACATCTTGACATTGTGAAGATGAAGTATCTTTTATTTTAAATTACTTTTGTAATATATAATTAAAGCATAGCAACCAAAATTTCAGCTTGACCCCTTTCAAGAAAATTCTCATTTAAATCGATATTGTTTTTTTTTCTTCCCTATGTATTATTTATTTCATAAGTGTTCTTTGGTGACCTTTTTTCTAATAGGGCCCGGATCTGCTAATGATTTTCCTTACTAAAGAATGGAGGAAAATAAATTCTTACATTAGGAGAAATAGAGAGTTTCAAACAGTGAGGAAGACTCAAAAGGCAAAACAATTTTTTTAGGGAAATAAATGTAAGAATAAAAAAAAGAAAACTTTAATCAAATATCAACTTAGACTTATGGAAAGGCTTAAAACTAAAGAGCTAATCAGAAAATACAGATAGCTTGCCCCGCAAGGTAATATACGCCCATTGGCAGAATTGAATTTGAATAATATACCGGCAAGCTATCATTTGTTATTTCTGGTTACTATATACAGATGAGATTAGTAGGGAAGTTAACTATATAATATTTGATATAATACTAGTTTCATGTTAACAAATCCATCGTATACATTTCTTAAACTTAATATTAGATGATATATAATTTTTACAATGCTGGTTAATAGGCGCCCCTGTAAAGGAACTATTAGAGTATTTGGGGATAATTATATCTGGGTAGAGAAAGTCAGAATTAATACAAATATATTTTTTACCAATTCTCATTATTTAAAGGGATTTCGAATTTTAAAAAATTTGAACTGTCTTGAAATAAAACAAAAAAAATAAAAAGTATTACAAAAATAAAACAAGAGGCGATAAAACTATTCATCTACATGGAAATATTAATAAAACATGTAATTCAATTGGGTAATAATTGTGTTCACATGGATCCGACATACAAATCTAAGTTAAAATCATCTCAACCAATAATAAAAACGATCACGCAATGGTCGACTGATTCTCTTATATCTTATAATATATATATTTTGGGTTTTTACCTTGCTTGGTTGGTTATTGAAGGTTCACCCTGAGAATGTACCAATTAAATTTTCCTTTT
>JAUJPP010000005.1:43081100-43108841 GCA_030562195.1 Nipponacmea schrenckii
AAACCCCCAAAAATGAATAGAAAACCCTTTTCCGTAATGTTATTTTGTGAAATTTAAGTAAATGCATACGTTCTGTTTTAGTCATAAACTGTTGAACTAGCCGCCATTTTGAAGTATTAGTTTAATCGCTTCCTTATTTTTTTATTGTTGCCAATAAAGGGTTGATCTTAATGGACTTTAGTGTTGATATGTGGTCTATGCGTAAAATGCGAATTTGGTTGTTCTCAACGTTTACAATTGTTCACAATTCAAATAAACATCTAATGAAGTATAAAATTTCGATAATGTTATTCACTACATTTCTGTGTAATTAAGTAAAGTGATACAGCGTCTTATCATGGACATAACATGTAAGTTCTCAAGAATATTCAATTTGAGTATATATTCATTAGTGACTTACTTGGTGGCATAAAGTAACTCACAAAACTCACAAAACTAAGTCATTTTTGAAAAACACTTTATCAATTTATTAACGTTTTTCAATATTCAAATGCATCTTTTTTGATAATTACTTAATTTTTGGATATTTACTTATTTTTCTATGTTATATATGGTAGCAGGTATATTTACTGATGAACAGAGCTCTTTTTGGCGAAGTTTAAATTTTTAAAATGTTTTGTTCATTCTAAGACCTATTATGCCTACTTTGTGAGTGTGAAATGTATTCATAAATTCAACTGAATTCATATATAACTATACCTTGATTGTGACCTTTGACCCATTCTGTATTTTCCTGATCAATATATATTATTACATGTATATACAAGTGATGTTGTTATTTATAATGATAGCACTTGAATATATTTCTGCTTACGCTGTCAGTGCTGTAGTTCTCATAACTTGTCACGGCTCGGGGTCCATAAAAGTCTAAATCAGCCACTGAATAATATGTATGATGGAATCTTATTGGTCTCTAATTGGTATTCTGAAATTACCTAGTTCGACATGAACCGTATACCTGATTTATATAGTCCTATGTGATTACCTTCTTATACAAATTGGTCATAGAGAAAAAAAAAATCTTAATTTCTGGGAATAAGTTTTTATATGAATTGTTGTTACCTTTAACATCAATTGTTATACTATCTTTGATTTCACCATTTGATCCAATAGTATCACATCTCCACTGACCACTATCTCTAGTTCTATTGACAGTGTTAATATGAACTGTTACACTGTTGGTAGTGTTAGATACACTGTAATATTGACTGTAATCAGGTGTATTGTTATTAGTTATACATGGTGTTATTTGCTGTAATGAACATGTTGTTATAGACTGTGATCACTGATACTCCCATAAATTTAAAGTATCTAGGTTGGTTCTTATTGATACAGGTAACATTTCCAGGTTGACCTTCTATAAATACTTCCGGTTTAATACTCAATAAATCTTCACCTGTAAATATAACATACAGAATAATTTATATTGTTTTATGAAATTTTGCTAAAAAATGGTGTAAAGTAATGACATTGAATTAATCATTAAAATTGCTGAAAAACACATATTTGATATCTGAACATTCTTTCATAGAAACTACTGCAAGTACAGACATATAGGATAAAATTCTTAGAAATACTTCCGGTTTAATAATCAAGGTATGTCGACCTTCCAAACTGTAGTTATAGATTGTGAACCAAACTAGATTACCTTTAACATAACTGAGAAGAACATGGACCAGAACATATTTAATTTCCATTATTCCAAGTTTCATTCTGAAAAAAGTAATTTACACTGTTAGGCATAGAAATACAAAGTTAAGACTCACAGTGAAGACGTATACAAACTAAGATTTATTTTGTTTTTGACAGATATTTACAGCCATCTATTTGATATGAAATTCTGATCATATTTCAAATCGTGACGATGGTGTTTATATGTACTGTATTAATTATTGCATAGCTTTCTTAACATTAACATAAATATTCTCATTCTTTTTATTTTTTAGGTGAGATACTTTGTTATTTCCCTTTATCAAGTTAAAATAAATTATTTTAGAAACTATATGCAATGTATTGAATTGTATATTCGTAATCGACTAACATAACACAATCTTGTATAGGGCCGTACATGGGATATCATTAGTTTTAAATCTAGTATACTATAACAATGAGAAGACCTGTTTAAATATTCTGTAAGTCATGTCTACAAATCTCTACCTTGGAAATAACTACTGGTGACAGAGCTATCTTGAGGTACAATATTCGTCTAAATAAAGATGTTAAAAACAACAAGTCTATCTATTTACCTGTATGAGATATGTTTTCTACTGATCAATTACAATGTTAATATATTTATTCAGTATTAATTTACTTCCTCCTTCAAGTCAATATATAAATAGATATTACACTACTACATCCATTGTATAGAATTATAATATATATATATATTAACCTGTGAGAATATGACCTATACGCTAAATATTCGGTAATATCTTCCTTTTTTATATCTTTACAACCAATCGACATATATATTTATATAATAATAATTGTTAAGGGGTTGAAAACCCTAAACCTATGTACAAAAAATAAACGATTTCCAACACTTCTTTTCCACTATTTTCCTTCTATTTTTTTGAAGATATTGAAAGAAATCACAATTTTGCATGTTCATTTACGAAAAATTGAATTTTAAAAAACTATTCATTTTATTTTTAAAAAAAGCCAACGTAAAGTTATAGAGGACATCGTAAGCTTTAGCTGAAGCCATAGTTTGTAAAAATCGATAAATTGTAAGCGAGATATGCTTTTGGAAAAATGGCATTTTTTTCAACATTTTGCAAACACATGTAAACCTTTACATAATTAACGATCATGTTGTTAAAGGATTGTCTTTATGCTGTAGAAATCTTTAAGCACCTTTTAGGCATCGATATGACCGATATTACGACAATTGTAATACAAAAGGGAGAATGTATGTAAGTTAAAAGCACCTTTAAAGCATCGATATAGGCCGATATTAAGCTGATGTTGTAGTACTCAAAAATGTCAACTGGCAACGTAATTTGTACGTCTACATAGAGGAATACCCCATTGTGTTCTATAAATAGATTATCTTCACGGACGGATATCAGACGAACTACTGAAGCGATTGAGCTAAAAATTTATACTAGATGAGTTTTTTAATGCCAAATAGAATGGATATCAACTTAATACGTTTCTTGATTGAAATACACCTCGAACGATGATGTTTTCAACCCCCTTTAAGTCAACATATTATAAGACATATATAAATATTATGTTTTGACTTGGTCACTTTCCAAATCAGTCTCTAATTACTGACCCCTTCAATACCAACATAAAACATATACTTAACTTATAGAATATACCTTTCTATCCTTGTAGTAAGACAAACTATTTAACTTTCCTTTTAAAGTCAACATATTATAATATATTTATATATTACATTTTGACTTGAAAAGGGAAGTAAAATAGCTTACAATATATCTAGTTACACGACAGTTTATTGAATTGTTTACTGATAATTACGGTGGTCCAAACTGTAAGGCTACAAATTATTGCGAGCTAAAAATTAATGCGTTAAATGCGACCTATCCGCGATCACATTAATTTGTATCCGCATTTTTAAATACATATTTTCAAGTGAATTATATGGAGTCAAGTATTTAAATAGAGACCGGGCCGAATTAAGTAATTAGGTAATTATCTCTAAATTTGAAGCTGATTAGTAATCAATGACGTTAAAAAAACAAAAGATTTTTACACTTGACTATTTAAAGATAAAATCTTGATCATTGTTCATGTCTTCATTCATTAAACACTTATAGACTTCCGGCTTTTCTCAATATCCCAGCTGTCATACTTCCGGGAAGCCATTTTCTTTTTTATGATATTAAAAAAATGCGACACCTATCGCGGATCGCATTAATTTGTACTCGCAGTTTAGTCTCTATACCCCATGTCGCATTAATTTGTTAACGCATTTATTTCGAGCCTTACAGTATACGACATTCCTCTTTTTTTAGTTTTTAGTTAAAAAAAATTTCAGAAGGCTGGGTAAGAAGTTAAAAAATAAAACTTATATACCTTTCTATAACCAATCGACATATATATTTATATAATAATAATTGTTAATAGATTAAAATTTAACTCTGTCTTACCTGTATATGATATCTTTTATCAAAATTGCTCATAAATATTATACATGCAGTAGCACAAAGCACAATACCAACTTTATAATTTCTTACAGCGTATCACCAAAACTCCTCCATGGAGATGGTTCTAATGGTTTTCTCTAGTGGAATGTAGAATGGTAGGTTTTTATAGATTGAGAAATATATATCGTAGTTACTGTTATATTCTATACGAACCTACAAACTCATCCATGGATATGGTTCTAATGGTTTTCTCTAGAGGAATGTAGAATGGTAGGTTTTTATAGATTGAGAAATATATATCATAGTTACTGTTATATTCTATACGAACCTACAAACTCATCCATGGAGATGGTTCTAATGGTTTTCTCTAGAGGAATGTAGAATGGTAGGTTTTTATAGATTGAGAAATATATATCGTAGTTACTGTTATATTCTATACGAACCTACAAACTTCTCTATAGAGATGGTTCTAATGGTTTTCTCTAGAGGAATGTAGAATGGTAGGTTTTTATAGATTGAGAAATATATATCGTAGTTACTGTTTAATTCTATACGAACCTACAAACTCCTCCATGGAGATGGTTCTAATGGTTTTCTCTAGAGGAATGTAGAATGGTAGGTTTTTATAGATTGAGAAATATATATCGTAGTTACTGTTACATTCTATACGAACCTACAAACTCCTCCATGGAGATGGTTCTAATGGTTTTCTCTAGTGGAATGTAGAATGGTAGGTTTTTATAGATTGAGAAATATATATCGTAGTTACTGTTACATTCTATACGAACCTACAAACTCCTCCATGGAGATGGTTCTAATGGTTTTCTCTAGAGGAATGTAGAATGGTAGGTTTTTATAGATTGAGAAATATATATCGTAGTTACTGTTAAATTCTATACGAACCTACAAACTCCTCCATGGAGATGGTTCTAATGGTTTTCTCTAGGAGAATGTAGAATGGTAGGTTTTTATAGATTGAGAAATATATATCGTAGTTACCGTTACATTCTATACGAACCTACAAACTTCTCTATAGAGATGGTTCTAATGGTTTTCTCTAGAGGAATGTAGAATAGTAGGTTTTTATAGATTGAGAAATATATATCGTAGTTACTGTTAAATTCTATACGAACCTACAAACTCCTCCATGGAGATGGTTCTAATGGTTTTCTCTAGGGGAATGTAGAATGGTAGGTTTTTATAGATTGAGAAATATATATCGTAGTTACTGTTACATTCTATACGAACCTACAAACGCGGATGCAAACAAGTTTTCCCTAGAACGTTGGGAATGCTGGTCTGTAAAGCAACTTGGTGTAACCTTCGATAGAAAACTCTCATGGCAACCTCACATTTAAAAAAATCCCAATAAAAGCCAAGCTGTGCTGAAGTTAATGAAGAATATATCTGGCATTGTATGGGGTGCCAACGTTGTGACGCTGATCCGGCCAATCTTGGACTACGGTTCACATGAATTCATGACCACTTGACCAATGCTCCTGCAAAAATCAGATGTCATACAGCACAAAGCACTCCGACTAACCACCGGAGCAGGCATCGGTATAAAAACGGAGTCTCTACTCAAAGATGTTGGTGAGGTCCCCCTCCATATCCACTAAGATACTGGTCAAAAATCAAGCACCATGGAGAATCATCTCCGACCTACCTCGAACCTGACTAGGTTCAGGCAGGCAAAAAAGAGGATAAGCCTCGGTCAGTTCGGGATTCCTTTCTTAAACATGGGCTAGATAGGTTGCCCATATATCCTCTTGTATTTTGTCAAGTAGCTCCATGGACGATTTCGCCCCCCACTGTCGACACCTCTCTCCCCGAGATTGGATAAGAAACGAGACGATCACTTCAACGCTCGCCTTAACTCATATGGATGCAAGGTGGTCGGAGTTCAATCCTCCCAATAGGCCGTTCAGATATATTTACATCTGTTTGAATAATCTAGGTGATTTTATTGACTCAAATCTCAAGGTATCAAATCATTTGATCAAATATTTCATTTCAAGCTAAGAAATACAGGTTTATGTCCTCATGATATCACCTGTGTTGTCAAGACTGGTTTATTGTAATAGCTTACTAACGGGAATTAGAACTGACAAATTAAATAAATCCAAAAATTCAAAACCGTACTCCACAGACTGTTCTTCAAGTACCTCGACAATGACACATATCTAATTTCCTAATCTTCTACAGAGGTGGCGAGTAGAAGCCAGAATTAAGTTTGAGTTATCAAACCCTCCATAGATTATCCCCAGCACACCTACAGAATCTACTGTCAATGTATACCAACTTGTTTCTTATTCAGCAAAACATCTTCTAGATACCAATAATAAACCTTTAGACTGTAGGAACAAGGTCCTTAAGCGTCTGAATGGAACAAATTACCTGATACTATTAAACTATTTTGATAGTTTGACACTCTTAAATCTCGAGTATAGACATCTTCAAATAGACCATTCTTTCCACAAGATAATTATCTGGAGTTCAACCAACAACTACCATGTATGCCAACATATTTAACTGGCATTTATTACGACCAGTTATCCTAGAAATATTCATCATTGGGGTAACTCGACAGAACATTAATTTTCGTATGCTTCTGATAATAATTCAATTTATCTAACAATAAGATTTGTATACCATTTACTTGTAAGAAGAAGGTAGGGTTAAAGTTAGGATTTGTATACCATTTACTTGTAAGAAGAAGGTAGGGTTAAAGTTAGGATTTGTATACCATTTACTTGTAAGAAGAAAGTAGGGTTAACAATAAGATTTGTATACCATTTACTTGTAAGAAGAAAGTAGGGTTAACAATAAGATTTGTATACCATTTACTTGTAAGAAGAAAGTAGGGTTAACAATAAGATTTGTATACCATTTACTTGTAAGAAGAAGGTAGGGTTAAAGTTAGGATTTGTATACCATTTACTTGTAAGAAGAAGGTAGGGTTAAAGTTAGGATTTGTATACCATTTACTTGTAAGAAGAAGGTAGGGTTAAAGTTAGGATTTGTATACCATTTACTTGTAAGAAGAAGGTAGGGTTAAGGTTGGGATTTGTATACCATTTACTTGTAAGAAGAAGGTAGGGTTAAAGTTAGGATTTGTATACCATTTACTTGTAAGAAGAAGGTAGGGTTAAGGTTAGGATTTGTATACCATTTACTTGTAAGAAGAAAGTAGGGTTAACAATAAGATTTGTATACCATTTACTTGTAAAAAGAAGGTAGGGTTAAAGTTAGGATTTGTATACCATTTACTTGTAAGAAGAAAGTAGGGTTAACAATAAGATTTGTATACCATTTACTTGTAAAAAGAAGGTAGGGTTAAAGTTAGGATTTGTATACCATTTACTTGTAAGAAGAAAGTAGGGTTAAAGTTAGGATTTGTATACCATTTACTTGTAAAAAGAAGGTAGGGTTAAAGTTAGGATTTGTATACCATTTACTTGTAAGAAGAAAGTAGGGTTAAAGTTAGGATTTGTATACCATTTACTTGTAAGAAGAAGGTAGGGTTAAGGTTAGGATTTGTATACCATTTACTTGTAAGAAGAAGGTAGGGTTAAAGTTAGGATTTGTATACCATTTACTTGTAAGAAGAAGGTAGGGTTAAAGTTAGGATTTGTATACCATTTACTTGTAAAAAGAAGGTAGGGTTAAGGTTAGGATTTGTATACCATTTACTTGTAAAAAGAAGGTAGGGTTAAGGTTAGGATTTGTATACCATTTACTTGTAAGAAGAAGGTAGGGTTAAAGTTAGGATTTGTATACCATTTACTTGTAAGAAGAGGGTAGGGTTAAAGTTAGGATTTGTATACCATTTACTTGTAAGAAGAAGGTAGGGTTAAAGTTAGGATTTGTATACCATTTACTTGTAAGAAGAAGGTAGGGTTAAAGTTAGGATTTGTATACCATTAACTTGTAAGAAGAAGGATTTAATGAAGCCGGGAATAAGCGCTAGTTTTGTAATAAATTGAACGTTGCTGGGGCTGAAATCGGTCTTCAATTCTTTCTCAAGTTTTCTATAGTGGTCACATGTAATTTTCAGGCTAAACATTTGATTTGGGCATATAAACTACCAGGTTAAAGAAAACTTTCACATTAATAAATCATTTTACTTAACAACAGAATTAAGATTTATTATGATTAAATTATAAACAGCAGTTATTTCCCTTGATTTAAATTAAAAGGGAATTGGAATTCTGATATTTCATCATTCTTGGCAATAAAGACACGAAGGAATTGTCAAAGGGTAAAAATAAAAACAAATTGAAAAAAAGAGTCCATTTCATTACGCAGTTATCAGATTACGTCACCAATAGCGAGCGTGACCACCCTGGGCATCCCAGCATCCATGGAAACCGAATCTTTCAGCCACTTCCATACCCCCCCCCCCTCTTTTACAGACACACCTATTAGGTCTGTGTTTCTCCTAATGGTATCCCCATTGATAGGAAGAAGGGTTTGGGTGGGTGTGTTTGTAGCAAAAGAGGGTTAGTTTTCATATTTTAGGGAAACAGAAAAGAAGTATTTTTTTTTATTATAACTTCATTTTGTTGATAAGTGTGTTGACAGTATCAACATGTCTCCAATATTCCTGGTAAAAACAATTTCAAAGATATTTATGCACTGATATACCGACAGACTTATTACTAATACACTGTATTACAATATTAATACCGTCTTCATTTTATTATAAACTACAACTGTCATTATCAACTTAAAACATAAATAAACTATAAACTTAGCTATAATTAATATAATAAACATTAATATTATGATATATATATATACTGATATACCGACAGGCTTATTACTTATACACTGTATTACAATATTAATACCGTCTTCATTTTATTATAAACTACAACTGTCATTATCAACTTAAAACATAAATAAACTATAAACTTAGCTATAATTAATATAATAAACAATAATATTATGATATATATATATATATATATATACTGATATACCGACAGGCTTATAACTAATACACTGTATTACAATATTAATACCGTCTTCATTTTATTATAAACTACAACTGTCATTATCAACTTAAAACATAAATAAACTATAAACTTAGCTATAATTAATATAATAAACATTAATATTATGATATATATATATACTGATATACCGACAGGCTTATTACTAATACACTGTATTACAATATTAATACCGTCTTCATTTTATTATAAACTACAACTGTCATTATCAACTTAAAACATAAATAAACTATAAACTTAGCTATAATTAATATAATAAACATTAATATTATGATATATATATACTGATATACCGACAGGCTTATTACTAATACACTGTATTACAATATTAATACCGTCTTCATTTTATTATAAACTACAACTGTCATTATCAACTTAAAACATAAATAAACTATAAACTTAGCTATAATTAATATAATAAACATTAATATTATGATATATATATACTGATATACCGACAGGCTTATTACTAATACACTGTATTACAATATTAATACCGTCTTCATTTTATTATAAACTACAACTGTCATTATCAACTTAAAACATAAATAAACTATAAACTTAGCTATAAACAATATAATAAACAATAATATTATGATATATATATATATACTGATATACCGACAGACTTATTACTAATACACTGTATTACAATATTAATACCGTCTTTATAAGGTACAGAAGAGTAGGACGTAAAACTCCATTCAATTCATTTTACAATATTTCACTTAATTATATTAAGTACAGATTTACAGATTATAACAATTCTATATTGATACAATATTAGAACGTCTAACCGTCCTGCTATACGTGCCTGTATTGATGTGTTTATGGACATAAAACGACAAATTATTATTTGGTTTATGCCGAACAACAATAAGCAATAATTATGAAAAAAGCGGAATAATTCTGATACATATCGTATGAACAGTAACTCCACATGAACAATGAAATAAAACTGAATTGTCCTATGAGCAATGGGAGGACAGAAGTGTAGCATTATGCAGTCCCAGTGTATGTCTGATTACACTCTGTATTCTGTATTACATTGTTATTAAGAAAATCCTTGACTTAATTAGACTAAATACAGAGCTATATATTATAACAATATTATACCGGTCCAGTCAAAACCTCAGTTAAAAGTGGCCTGCTAGGTCTAGATTTACAAAGCGAATACTCCAGTTTTCACGAGGAAAACTTTTATTGAAAACAGCAGATAAAGCCTCCTTATCCAGACTTTTTAGAAATGGGGCAGTTTTTCTTGCTGTTGATCAGCTGTTCGTGATGTCACACATGCAATTGCTATTAAAGCGTTTGTACCAAGCCAAGGGCAATATACCAAAAACCAATCATAAAAAATTCGATAAATACACATTTAAACACGATCTCGTCATTTTAGATGCTTTGTTTGTACTAAATCGTTAATCCTAATTAGATAAAGATCTGAAGCTCAAATATAATATATAATCTAGTTTTTCTTGCCTTTGATCAAATAAAATATATAATTTTGATGTTATCTACAAACTAAATCTGACAATTAAACATCAATAATAAAACAAGATAAAAGTTTTGAATGAAAACTAAGAAGTTTCGGGCTTTCTTGGTGGAAGATAGTCCATTTCATCATCACTACTATCAGAAGCTGGAGGTGGAGTTGGTCCTCTCTTACCATAATCTATACTACCATACTCTACTTTATCTTCTTCAGCTGGTTTCTTTATCACCTTATTGGACGGTTTCTTATCAAACTTCAGATCTACATATACCAAATCATCATTTTTGACTTGCTCACTCGTAATCTACAACATAAATATAACAGGATCTTTGTATCAAACATTTCATTTCTAATTGGACAATCTCTTACGGTAACATCTAGAGAACGCCAAACAATCGACAATTTTGTGTTTGCTTCTAAAGTTTTGATTGATATCCTGTCTACAAAAACTTGATTGTAACTTAATCCATATTGGCTTGATAGAAACCTTTAATATAACATAAATAGTTGCTATTGATGGGTTTTGGTGTAAGTAATATACAAGTGATTTTACTCTTTTCTTTTTTAGAATTGTAGTCTTAATATCTTCTCGAATTATGTCACCATTTAACTACTCTTGGACCAAATCAGCTTCTATCACAGAACTGGTATATTACACCCATTAAAAGTATAAAATAACAATATACTACCAGTCTTGTCAACGGTCAATAGTGATAGTGAGTAGGTTTTTTTCATTCTTTTCATACATTCAACTTACCTCATGAGACCCATTTTCATAAACTTTATTACCAAATATTCCAACATTTTCATAGACTTCACCTAAAATAAATACACAAGTTAAAAATCTTCAATATTCACTTCATGAACATATTGAAATCTATTAAATTGTAAATAATGTACACGTAGATATTTTATATTTACATAATGATCTAATAATAGATATCAGTAACATGAGTAATAATCGGGGTAGAATGTCATTAAAATTAGTTCTTACCACGCTTCTTCGTTTGAGGATTCTGACTTTCTGCCATGGAAACCTTTATTCTGTTTCTTTGTCTTAGATTTTTTTTATCTTGAAAACAAGGAAAGTGAAATAAAAAAGGGAAAATCCTGTAAAAATTTATAATCCTGATTTTGAACACTTTGATCGAATCAGGATTATCAGCTTTATCTGTGGGCAAGATCATGTGTTAAAAACAGTGTCCCGATAGAAACATTCAGCAGGTTGTGTCGGTCTTGTCTCTTCAGATCAAAATGTATGATATCGTAAAAATATGGGTTTAACCCTGTAAAAAAAGGCAACTGGTAAATATCCATTGTATTGTTATAATTCTAGCTGTGTAATCATGTAACTTAATTCATACCTTCCTTGTTAGTCTCTTTCCCTTTTTTTTTTTAGTCACTGCAGCTTCAGCTACTTGTTTTGATTTATTGGTTTTCTTTACAGCAGCGTAAGTAGGTGACACTATTGTTGCACAGTCTTCATTATTTACAGCCTGCTTATCATTTTGTAGGTCATCCACACTCACGTAAGCTGGATTCTCGTCTATTACTGGAAAGAAATAATACACAATACATTAAGAAGCAGGATTCAGTTAATACCTATACAAGATGTCTAATTTACAATGGATTGAATGATAATTTGTTTCATAACTTAGTTTTTCTAGTAAAGTCTATAGTGCTATTATTACATACAAACTATTATACAGAGTTATCGCTTCTTCCTCGCAGTCCCTCACATGTAATGTGATTGCAAGGAACGACAAGTCTGTTTGATATGATGACAAGAAGGACCTACGGTCTTGACATATACCAACCAACAGCTTTGATTACAAGTACAAATCATTGTTTGTTGTCCATTCACATTAGGTTCATTCTATACTACATTTTTCAGCCGACTAAATACAAATCTAAAGAATCCGTAAAAAATTGTTGTCTGTAGTGTGAGCCGAGTTGAGCTGTGAAAACGCGAACATAAGTCAGACACAATATTATCAGATAATCACGAAAATCGCTAGGGATCATCTACATTTCGACATTGACCCACAAAATAAAAATCAAAAGAATCCTTGAAGAATTGTAGCCTGTAGAGTGAGCACGAGTTGTACCCTATGGTTATTGGGGCGAAAAACGCTAAGTCTGACACAATATTTTGGTGAAAATTTATCGCTAGAGATCATCTTCATAATGACTCTGACCCACAAAATAAAAATCACGAGATTCCATTAAGAATTGTAGCCTGTAGCGTTACCGCAAACATATGTGAACGGACCGACGGACCGCGATTACAATATACAAATATATTTGTGGGTGTGGCTACCTCTTTGATGATAGATCATTTAGATGTGGTCTGAAAACTTTTGTTTGATTAATTAATATTTGTGTCTGGAAAAAATATTACATCCTGTGGGCAGATAACTCTTCCCCCCTTCCTGTTTTTAGCACATGGAGAAAAATTTAATAAATAGTTTGTTTAAAAGCTATAATTAGTGTTCGTTTAAGAGCACCTTTCATTTGTTCGTTTGAGAGCATTCCTTTTGTTCTATTTGGGAGAATCCCGGAACAGGAACTATTTTTCTTAACCGACGGGCGATGGCGAGTGACAGCGAGAGATGAATGAGAGTCGAGATGGCGGTGATATATTGAGGCCTAGAATTAGATGAACGTTTATGATATAACCGTTGTGTTAAGAAATACAAAATAAATACGATGCAACTCAATTTGTGTCAACGTCTCCACCAGTCCTGGATTTGGGGACATTAAATTAAGAAAAATATTTATCCAACTCTTCCAAGTTGAACAGTTTTAATTTGTGCTGAGAATTTTGTAAAATGGCAGCATCAAATCTTCAGCCTCAGATTGAAGAAGTTAAAAGACTGTGTGAAAAACTTTTGAAATTTCATCTGGTGATGAATTCAGTGACATAAACTATAAAGCTGAAACTTTGGATAGAAAATGGAGAGAACTTTTAAATGTTTTGAGTCCTAATGACATTTCAACATCCAGTTATACTGAATTATTGTATTTAAAGGCTCAATGTGAGAAAGATATGAACATATGAAAAACCTCTAAATCTATTGAAAAAACCTCTGTCTTCAGTTTTGCTGATATTGAGAAGAAAGACAATGACTCAAATGTTTCTTCAGTGCCATCTTATGTGAAGAAGAAAAAAACAGTTAGCTGTGGCTCAGAAGAAGAAAGAACATTTACAAAAAAGAAACACACTGTCTGGGAAGATTATGCAACTCCAGAATGAACAGAAACTTTTAGACATTCAGCTTGATGAAGAGACTGCACAGATTGGTGTTGACATACAGGAAGAAGCTTTTGACAGAAATAGTGTTAACAAATCAGATAGTTATAGTTTTGGGCTTAATCATCTTTATAGTCCCACACATGGGTATGTTTTGCATAAAGAAAATGTGAAATCCTCAGTTCCCAATAGGCCTTTGTCATATTCACAGGGTGGCCCAGATTATCCCCTTGATCTATCTTTGCAACAAAACAAGCCTGTTTATAATGGAATTGATTTGACTGTAAATGAAAGTTACTCTAATGTTTATTTACCTACACCAAGACATGATATTAATTGGTCTGTTGTTAATTTGGATCATGTAAAATTTCCTAGTGTTGTTAATAGAGCAGGAGTTAATTCTAATGTGTCAAATCACAATAATGTTCATTTTAATGTGCCAAGTTATAATGCACCAGTGAATTCTTGAAATGTCTATGCATGAAATTGGTACAGCAAATGGCAGACATTTTATAGAGCATTCTATAAGCAATCAGAATTTTCCTTTGCATAGTGTTTACACATCACCTGTGAATAAGTCACCTGTATTTAGTGTTAGTAACACATTACCTGTACCTTATATTAATCATACTGATAATATGCCTATTTCATTTGCAAATAATGTATACACTTCTGTTTCCCAGAGTGAATATGTACCAAAACAGTATGTTAGTATGCATGTGAATGATAATTCATATAATTTTCCTATGTATAATTCTGTAAGCAGGGAATCAATTGTTAATAGGAATTGTCTAGTAGCTTAACCTATTCTAGTTATTTTGCACCAATCATTCATGTAATTCCATCTTCTAATCAGACAAAACTAAATTTTGGGTATAATCCAAATTTCAGTCATAATAATTACACTGTCCCTGGTTCACCTGAAAGGGAGATAACTAATGTGAATACTTCTACCACAGCAAATTTAGTGCAAAAACTTTGTCAGGTGGTATCCACTCCTAAACTTAAATACATGACATTAGATGGCAATCCGCTAAAATATGCTTCTTTCACTCACAATTTGGAGACATTATTGGAATCAAATAACCCTGAGAATTCCAGGAAACTTCAACTTTTGATACAACATTGCAGCGGTAAAGCGCGTGAGGCAATCTAGAGTTGTGTCAATTTACCCCCAGACACTTTGCTTTTGGTTGATAATTTGAATATATTTGGTAAGAAACGTTCTTTTACTATTACAGGAATCACTGGTTCTGAAGTAGTTGATAGTGAGCTAGTCCATATTGTTGTAGAGTCTGCAGAAGGTGATACTGTTGTTGAATTTAATGATGTTCGAATGGTTTCATCTCTACCTATTGATGGTACCTCCATACCTAGGGCTCGTGATTTGAACACTTGGTCCCACTTCAATGATGTTGATTTTCCAGAGTTTGATTATAATGTTACCATGATTATTGGTGTTAAAGAAAGACCTACATTATTTGTTCCTTTGGACTATAGAAAAGCTGGTGAATTCGATCCGGTAGCAGTTCGTTACAGTTTAGGATGGATGATATTGGGATCGTTAGCTCAAATTGATAGAGACAGATTTTCAGTTAATTTTGTCAAGACAGATAGACAAATTGATGCTGAAGTTGTTTTAAAGGGTCAATTAGATAGACTTTGGAATTCAGATTTTGGAGATTTAGAGGTGGAAACTAAAACTTGTAATTCAACTGAAGATAACAAGGTTTTGAATTTGATAGAGACTAGTCTTAAGTTAGTTGATGGTCATTTCCAAGTGTCATTACCATGGCGTAAAACCCCACCTTATTTGCCCAATAACCGGTCTTCGGTTACCAGTAGATTAAATGGTCTTTCAAGCAGGTTTAGAAGGGATCCTGAATTGTTCACAAAGTACCAAACAGCAATCAACGACGATGTTATTAAAGGTCATGCTGAGAAAATCCCAACCAGAGAATTAAGACAGAACCAATTTGGTACCTCCCTCATCACCCGGTTACCCATCCATTAAAACCAGAGAAAGTTCGAGTCGTTTTCGATTGCGCCGCTAAATATCATGGTACCAGTTTGAATCAACAGTTGTTGCAAGGACCAATTATGGCGAATTTGATGACTGGCGTCTTGTTTCGTTTTAGAGAATATGATGTTGGTTTTATTGCAGATATCGAGGCTCACTTTCATCAAGTATTGGTTGAACCCAGAGATTGTGACTCTTTACGGTTCCTATGGTGGAAAAACAACGATGTAAATGATGATATTGAAGAGTACAGAATGAGAAAACATATATTTGGTGCTACCTCATCGCCTGCTATTGCCAATTATTGTGTAAAGAAATGTGCAGAACTTTATGGACACAATTTTCAAGAACAAACAGTTCGAACTGTATTTCGAAACATGTATGTGGACGATTTAATCATATCAGTTGATTCATTAGATGATGCTGTACTTTAATATAATGAACTTTATAAATTGTTATTGAGTTGTGGTTTTAGACTTACAAAGTGGTGCAGCAATAACAGAGAATTTTATACAACAGATTCCAGATACCGAAAGGGCGAAGTCACTTGTCAATCTGAATTTAGAAGATTTACCCAGTCAAAGTGCATTGGGATTGAAGTGGAATACGGAATTAGATGTGTTTTCATGGGAAGTTCGTGAGAATCTTTTACACTGTGCTGATAAACCATCAACCAGAAGGACCATTTATCGCTCCATATATAATGAAAGCTAAGTTGCTTCTGCAAGCTTTAAGCAGATTGAAGCTTAGTTGGGATGAAGACATTGGTTTGGATTACAGACTTCAATGGAATAGATGGATTGAAGATTTAGTCAGATTACCTCTGATCCAGATTGATCGATGTCTCAAGCCAAAAGGATTTGATGTTTCAGATGATATTCAGCTACATATTTTTAATGACGCTTCAAGGGTTGGTTATTCGAAAGTTTGTTATTTAAGGTTTAATGGAGAAGGTGTTGTACATTGTTCATTTTTGTTTTGGAAGTGTAGACTCGCACCAATCAAAGAAATCTCCATCCTCCGCCTTGAATTGTCTGCAGCTGTAGTTTCAGTGAAGATGCGGAAAGTGATTAAGGACGAATTAGATTTCAACATTAAAAGAACATTCTTTTGGACAGATTCCATGTCAGTTCTTAAGTGCATTCGAAACGAGATCAAACGTTTTCACACCTTCGAATCGAATCGACTTGCAGTCATCCATGCTGGCTCATCTGTTACTGAGTGGCGTTACATCAGTCGTGATATCAACCCGGCTGACGATGGATCAAAGGCTTAAAATTCAAGGCATTATTGAAGAACCCAAGGTGGTCCAGAATTTTTATATACAGATGAAGAATCCTGGCCAGAGAATATATCCGTTCCTGACAATTGAAGATCCTGAAGTTCGTAAAGAAGCTCAATTTTATTCAATTGCTTCTATTGATGAAGAAGATTTAATTGATACTCTTATACAAAGATACTCGTCTTGGTGGAAATTAAGAAGAGCTGTTGCTAGGCTGCTGAGAATTAGGAAGGGTTTGAGATCTAAAGTTTCCAAAGATAAAGTTGAATTTGATAAATATTTATCTGTTAGTGAGTTAAAGGAAGCAGGAGATGCTAGTATTAGTTTTGTCCAGTTAAAATCATTTCCTTGTACGGTTAACGAGTTGAGAAATTCTGTTAAAAAAGGTTCGCTTAAAGTTGAATCGTGTCTTAAAAGGTTAAATCCACAGTTAACGAATGGTTTGATAAGAGTTGGTGGAAGGCTGGCTAAAGGACCTGTTGCTGATGATTTGAAGCACCCAGTTATTCTTCCGTATAAGCACCACGTTACAGAGCTGATTATTAGATCTCATCATGTTGAAGTTGGTCATTTGGGTAAGGAATCAGTTTTATCTTCGTTGAGAAGTAAGTTTTGGGTCGTAAAGGGAAGATCTGCTGTCAGAAAGATTGTAAGAAGATGCATTGCTTGCCAGAAAAGATCAAAACCAGTTGAAGAACAGTTTATGGCTGACCTGCCTGAACAAAGGTTGACTCCTGATAAACCAACTTTCAATTTTGTTGGTATTGACTATTTCGGACCTCTATTGGTAAAACAAGGAAGATCGAGTGTCAAGAGGTACGGATGTCTGTTTACCTGCTTCACAACCTGAGCTGTCCATATAGAGATTGCCCATTCTCTAGATACAGATTCTATAATCAACTGTATTAGACGTTTTAATAGTCTCCGTGGTTTCCCTGAGCAGATACGCAGTGACAACGGCACTAACTTCACTTCAGCTGATAAAGAGTTAAAAGAATCCATCCAGAAATTCAACCAAAGCCAATTGAATGACTTTTGTATCCAGAAGAAGATAACCTGGTATTTCAACCCCCAGCAGCTAGCCACATGGGAGGTGTGTGGGAGCGTATTGTGCGTTCAGTAAAACAAGTTGCCAAGTCAGTTATAGGTGTTCAGTTAGTTTCAGATGAAGTTTTGTCTAATGTTATGGCCGAGGTTACTTTGATTTTTAACAGTAGACTACTAACACGTGTTAGCGACGATATATTGGATGAATCACCTATAACACCTAATCACCTTTTGCATTTGAGACCCTGTTCGAGTCTTCCTCCAGGTACTTTCAAGAAAGAAGATTTATATCTCCGAAGAAAATGGCGTCAAGCGCAATATTTATCGCAAGTATTTTGGAGTCGCTGGATCAAGGAATACATTCCTACTTTATTACAGAGAAGTAAATGGAACACGAAGTGGCAAAATGTACAAGTTAACGACATTGTTCTTCTTGCTGATGATAATTCCGGAATTATCATCAGCAAGAAGAACAATGTCGTTAACTTGGACAATGGCCACTTGCTCGTATAGTGGAAGTTATTAAATCTGATGATGGATTTGTCCGAACAGTGAAACTTAAAACTGCTTCGACAGTTACAACCAGTGCAAAGCGTTTTCGCAAATCAGAATCGAGAGATTCTAGTGTAATTTTAACTCGTCCTATTACAAAAAATTCTCTGTTGGAATTACAGGATTGTTAAGTGTAGGATTGGATGTTTCTAAAATGTTTAACATTTATGTTTTTATATTTTTCTTAATTATTTGTATCTTTTGTTTGTTGTTAGTAGTAGCCTAATTTGTGTACATAAAAATTTGTTAAGTGATTTTTATGTAGGGGCTGGTGTGGCTACATCTTTGATGATAGATCATTTAGATGTGGTCTAAAAACTTTTGTTTGATTGATAAATATTTGTGTCTGGAAAAAAGATTACTTCCTGTGGGCAGATAACGCCCCCCGCTTCCTGTTTTTAGCACATGGAGAAAAATTTAATAAATAGTTTTTTTAAAAGCTATAATTAGTGTTCGTTTAAGAGCACCTTTCCTTATGTTCGTTTGAGAGCATTCCTTTTGTTCTATTTGGGAGAATCCTGGAACAGGAACTATTTTTCTTTACCGACGAGCGATGGCTAGTGACAGCGAGAGATGAATGCAAGTCGAGATGGCGGTGATATATTGAGGCGTAGAATTTAGATGAACGTTTATGATATAACCGTTGTGTTAAGAAATACAAAATAAATAAATACGATACAATTTTCATATTTTCGCAATCTTTAACCGTTACGGAAGGTGTGACCTAATTATTTTATGACTCTGAAAACGAGGTCAAATGATATGCAATATTGTCTAGATGTAGGTCATTGCAAATTTAGCCTACATAATATTTTAAGGCTGTCGAAATACGTTCATAATTGTAAGCAATTTGCTCAAAGTTATTTTCTAAGCCGCTCAAGAGTCCACATCAATACTCGAAACCACCTATTTTTAATTATGTATATCTCTGAAAATTTAATGTGAAAAACTTTAATAAAGGCATAGTTAGAAATCTGATTTTAAACACATTACAATGAAATAAAAATAGATGTTGTAATGGTACTTAAAACTGAAAGTTAAAAATGTAGTTTGAAAACATTTACAGTTTGCCATTTCACTAAAGGCGAAAAGTATGATCACATTCTCGACCATAGCTTGTAAGAAAACAAAAACTCTTAAACGTCTTGACAAGGCATCCTACCTTATGAGTCCTAATTTGTCTGATGTTCAGTATATTTTTATGTTGAAGATACTACAGTTGTACATTGATATTAGAATTCATTCTTCACGATGCTTATTTCATACATTTAGTGAAATCTATTCAGACAATGATGCTGAATATCTGAATTCGAAAAGAATTGGTGAGCGTACACGCGCCAACACGATACTTTGTTTTTGTAAAAAAATATTTATTTAACATTTGCAAATAGTAAAAACATACATACATATATATATGGTTTTGAAAACAAGCCGAATCTTATATTAATTCATTACCATTTAAAATATAAAATACAATTTATACAAATACAAGGTAGCATGCATCAAAACGCGATATGAAACACAACCCAGTGTTTAAAGAATGTTTTTTGGTCAAGCTTTACAGAAAATAGATTAGAATATTACCTGTTAGTAGACAGCACATCAACATTACAATAATCCACAACATCTCTTTCGTAGAAATAGAAAACTGCAAACGAATTAAACAAAGGAAACAATTTTTTCGGACTGGTTTTAAATATAAAACATAACCCTGTACACCAAAACGACTGATTTTTTAAAGGGGTTGTTTAAAACCTCAGCCCAATTTTCCGACTGTGTTCGGTAATTTCCGTCTGTTCTATTAAGCAGTAAGCCTATTTTTGATAATACGAGTTTACCTGTGCACTAATAAAAGTGACAAGAATAGGGTCTCCGTCAAAATATTTCCTGATCTACCGGTAGTCAAAACAGATATTGATCAGCGTTATCCTTTCTAGTAATATTAAATATTGTCTGTTATTTATCAAAGTGAGAAAAAATTATGTGGACTGTTTTAGAACTTGTTCTAGGTCTAGTCCTATTGATGTACCGTCTACCAACAGGTAATATTTTATCTATTATAATAATCACTAATTACTATCAACAGGTAATATATTATCTATTATAATAATCACTAATTACTACCATCAGGTAATATATTATCTATTATAATAATCACTAATTACTACCAACAGGTAATATATTATCTATTATAATAATTACTAATTACTACCAACAGGTAATATAGTATCTATTATAATAATCTCTAATTACTACCAACAGGTAATATACTATCTATTACAATAATAACTAATTACTACCAACAGGTAATATATTATCTATTATAATAATCACTAATAACTACCAACAGGTAATATATTATCTATTATAATAATCAATATAAGTTACAGAATCGTCTCTCTTTTTTTGTCCATCGAGCTATTTATATAATTTATATAAATTTTTAGAGTGACATGAATGGAGGTTTACTTCCTTATAATCTGCACGTTATGGGCTAATAAAGACTGACACCGCCATGCAGTGTGCAGTGAGGAATAGCCTGTAGCACATGGGGTTTATTGAACCAATAAAGTCCCCCTACGAGTTTCCAAATTGTCGAAGTCTAAATGATAAATGTTAACATAAGGTGATATGGTCAAGGTCACTTTGTCCGAGATTTTGAAAGCAATGTTTCTCTTGTTCAGTGTCATCCAATCAGACCTAGGGAAAACTTTGTCAACCTTCAGGCTAGCGAGCAAGAGTCTAGCTCATTGAGTCACCGCGGCTCCTTCAATTATCAATTTTTATTTTCATTTTAATACGGATGACAATAAAAAACGAATGTTAGATAAAGATTTAGACTGTAATACAGGTAAAATATCAAACGAAACTAAACATGGAGAACCGATTTTAATGAGAGCATTCAAGGAAATATTACAGTCAATTGAATATTAGTGTTTAAAGGAATTTCTCTAATGTATTATCTAGCTAGGGTCTCTATGAATAGAAATATTACAGTCATATGAATATCAGTTTTAAAAGGAATGTCTCTGATGTATTATCTAGCAAGGGTGTGCAATACAATGAAATAATACATGTTAATACCAGTTTATAATATTCTCTTGAAATGGACGTTTATAGAGCTTATGTCGCTTTTACCGTGAATTAAAGAAATTAACCGTTAAGAAATAATAGAGTCATTTTAATATTCTACAATGTTACCAAAATATGACGTAGCGTCATTTAATCGCTAACAAAAATGATTTTAGTTTAATATGGTGATGTCGGTTTGAAGTTGATACGATAGCCTACATTTTGAATTTCGAGATTGGTTACTTCACCTTTTTTCAACGGCGAAATTCAGAACAATTCTTGCAATTTTCATTGGATTTTTAAAAGTTTGACATGGTATTTGAGGTCAATGGCTTTAGTAAACAGACAAAAATCTATAAGCCCTTTTTTGAATTTTAATTTTGTTTTCCCGTAATTTCCGGCCAAAGAAATTGACATTTGACCTTGACCTTTGGTGACCTAGACCATAGTACTGAGTATTTTCCTTGACATAACTGACATAACTTGTCAAATGGTTGTTTTTTTACCTTGAACTTATACTTCCGGTGCTGGAGGTTTGTTATTATTAACACATTAAAATAGGTATGGTCTGTAGCCTAATTTGCAGACAGTCAAAATTTTACCAGATTCATAATGTCCCCTTTAAGATCTTTCGATCTATGTATCACCCGGCCATTTTGGTAGTGAAAATTTTGTGAAAATTGAAGGTTTACCATTGATTTGTTATGGGGAAAGGGGAAGTTGCATCATCTCTATTGATAGATGAGACTATGGACTATGAGAAACGATTGATCTGTTTGAAATATATTTTATACTTAAGCAGCTAACTTGTAGATTTTTATGGAAGCGTATTAGAGCCACTCAAGTTAGTATCTTGAATTTTCAAGTATTAACCATTTATTTATATATAGATAAGTAACTTTTGTAGAATTTTTTCAGGCGAAATAAATCACAAGTCACAAATTGTTTATTTGACAATTTGTACATTACATATAACACAGAAATATATTAATATCGGTTGCATATATTCCAAACCAGGCAGAATTATCGAGTGGTTGAGCGTTGATTACGAATTATCAAACATGTTACGAAATGTCTTAGTTGAATATCACATCCGGGTTGTGGCTGGCACCTCTGTATTTAGATCCAGTTGTGCTAGAATTTATTTTGGTTTATCAAAGTTACTTTGTATCGGATGCGAGAGAAGATATATCATCCCTTTATTAAGTTACTTATCTCAAATTACTATGCATCTTATACTTTTAAGGAGCAATTCTTCGTAGTCTTTCTTTATTGTTTTGAATAATAGCCCAGAATGTCAATAGAATCTGATTACCTCCAAACGAAATTTCAAGTCATCCACCACATTTCTGAGCGAATATAGCTCTAGTTTTCATTGTTATAAGTATTGATATAACAGCGCCGAAGGATAATCCGAAAAATTTGTCTTTATATCATTTAGGATCCCTCAAACACCCGTTTGTACTCCTGGCATCAATATTTATTTACAGTATTTCTCGATACTTTTCAGTGAATAGATCTACTTCATTTGATAAATCAAGCGACAGAGCTCGTTTCCGGAGAATGCTTTTAAAATCGGGAATCGGCCATTGTGGTTCTGAGTTATATTTTTTTTTATCAAGGCCAGCTTACTGAATGTACGTTCAATACATTTTGTAATAGTTTATATCGTTTTGCAAAGGCTATTTCTAGTGGTTTCAGGAAATCATAGAAGTTTATCAGCGAATTGAAACTTTCAGCAAATTCTTACTACTTTCAAGCATACGTTTTGTCGGTAGTAGTGTTCGGAGTGTGGACTTATTGTGGTCAAAGAATCTATGTTTCAGTTCTCTTTTTTCTCTTTTCTTAAATGTTGATAATATACAAACAAATCTTCCATAGCATTTTGCTGTTAAGCATGTTTTTGCATGGTGTTAGCTTAAAGTATCCGTATTGAGAAAATGCAAAACTTAGCATAGGTCACCGACTTATTTTTTGAGATAGAGGGCGTTATTTCTGTAGGGGTGGGGCACAATACTTGACCTACTTCTGACTCTCAATTCACAGTGTTTTTACACTTCTATAATATTGATTTTTGCAAAAAAAACAACATAATGTGATTCTAGACATTTCAGTAATACTTTGGTATCAGCAATATGCTAAAATACAAATTTTCAGACAAAAAAAGTTTGGCAGGCCGGTTAATAATTAAGCTTCCAGAGACACTCAAAGACCTATAACTTGCTTATCGTAAATTAAAATCTGTAAAATTTTTTTTTAAATTTATGTACTCAATTATATAAGAAATCATGTAAGTCCAAAAAATTAGGGGGTTTCCGAACTCATTCTCTGAAAAATCGGGCCTGAAGAGGGGTGGAGTCCGAGAGAATAATGAGCTAAAGGGAGATAACTCTTACAGTTCATTACTTTTTATTCATAATATATTCACATAGTTTTTCAATGACTAGTTTTTCCCCACCGAAAAATGATACATCAGATAGTTCAATGCTCTCAACACCAACCGAAGAATCGTGTCGGAATCGGAAACTAGGTGTCGGAGAATGTTTGTTTTCAAAGTAAGTTGTTACCCAGGAAGAATGTTGCTATCCATGACTTTGTCTGGTGTCGTCATTCCGTTTGTAGGGTCGTGAGAGGAAGATTTGTCGAAGACACATTAGACTGGCTTTCTACTTTACATGTCCTCACCGATGAAACTTTTGTTTATTTCTCAAAGTGTGATTACTTCGCGAAATTACCCTTTTTTTCGAGAATTTAATGCTTTCGCCATGGAGGCCGCCATGACACGGAATGTAGGTAAAGACGCGAGTATGGGACGTAACTCCGTCTGTAGTTTCTCGCGACACACATGCGCAGTGGGATGCGCACAAACAATACGCTCCAACCGCCTTAAAACCAATTGCATTATGACAAAAGGATTATACACAAATTAGTTGAACACTTCGTTTTTATTAACCCTTTAAAAAAATGAGGATACACCGAAATAAAAAAAAAGCCTACTTTAGGAATATAGTCATAGTAATTATAATTTTCAGTTTTTATATTAAAAATTTTGCATAATGCTCTTTACTCTTTGTTCGTATATGGGTCAATATCTAGATTTATTTTATAAAATGATTATATGGATCGTAATCCAAATCATTTGATATATTGTCAGGATTAAGTTGTTCAGGAATGGTGTTGGTGATAGCTTTCTTAGCAGCATTCAAACATAATTTGACTAGCCCTCTCTTCATGTTGGTTTGGGCAAGGTCGTCGTCTTCAAGTAGACAGAATATAAATCCCTTCTCTAGCAATATGGATTTGGACTCGGACGAAATCTTGTATGAACTTGCAAATACCTTGAGCTCATTAATGTCGGAATCTTGGTGGTTGGAGCTATCATTTCTGGATATTGGCGATTTGATATTCGCCAAACTCACCAGTTCTTGATTGTTGTGATTTCCTTCCCATTCTCTTTTTTGGTGGCAGAATTCAGCTCTAATGATAAAGGGGGAGGGGGGAATTTCAGAAGGGAATGTCAGTTTTAGATTAAGATCGGAGAAGCAGTAGAAATAAGGAGACACAAACCATCCATGAATAGAGATACTGGTCACTACCTAAGTAATTGTTGGGATATCATCTAATCCTGTCATTATTATATTATATGTGATTACACCTATTTGTATTTTACCTACATTAGTCATCTAATTGTTTGATTTAATATTTGAGCAACTGGTAATCCCTAATTATATTAAGTTTGTTTTTGTACATTTATTGAGTTGTTGATTGTCCCAGGCATATATAAGGAGTATATTTTTATGGTTAATTATCACTTGAAAACGTTACCTGTATGTGTAATGAAACGTTGTGCTGTTGTTGAATAAATAGAAGTCTATATCCATAACAATTCTCTCTTAATGTGCAGTTATACTTCTAAATGTCTTACAAGGATTATAATAATAAGATCATTAATGATATAAATTATTGTAACGTTTTCCTTTGTTATTTTCTTGTGATGAATCAAGTATAATACAAATATAAAGAATATAATAAACTATCATCTCTTTTCAATCAGTTTCAAACTCAAAGTCATTTCCCTCAATCATGGAAACATGCTAACGTGATCCCTTTTTTAAACAAAGAGAACCCAAATTTATGCTCTAATTACCGACCCATTTCTCTTATAAATTCCCGTGGAAAAGTTTATGAAAAATTAATGTACAATCATTTTTATAATTTTCTTGTCAGTAATAATCTCCTTACCAAATTTCAGTCCGGCTTCATTAATAAGGATTCAACCGTATATTAATTATTAGAAATTTATGATGACGTTTTAAAAACTTTAGATTCCGGCGAAGAGGTTAAGATGATATATTTCGACAAAATTTGGTTGAAAGGACTGTTAAATAAACTCAACGCCATTGAATCAGAGGAAACCTTTTATATATTTTAGATTCGTACTTACAAAATCGCAGTCAATCCGTTATTATTAATGGCAAAACGTCAGACAAACAATATTTGAAAGCTGGTGTCCCACAATGTTCAGTCTTAGGACCTATATTATTTTTTATATATATAAACGATATATAAACTTTTAGGACTATAGTCAATAAACTTTTAGGACAATAGTCAATAAACTTTTAGGACTATAGTCAATAAACTTTTAGTCCAATAGTCAATAAACTTTTAGTCCAATAGTCAATAAACTTTTGGGACAATAGTCAATAAACTTTTAGTCCAATAGTCAATAAACTTTTAGTCCAATAGTCAATAAACTTTTAGTCCAATAGTCAATAAACTTTTGGTCCAATAGTCAATAAACTTTTGGTCCAATAGTCAATAAACTTTTGGTCCAATAGTCAATAAACTTTTAGTCCAATAGTCAATAAACTTTTAGTCCAATAGTCAATAAACTTTTAGTCCAATAGTCAATCAACTTTTAGTCCAATAGTCAATCAACTTTTAGTCAAATAGTCAATAAACTTTTAGTCCAATAGTCAATAAACTTTTAGTCCAATAGTCAATAAACCTTTAGTCCAATAGTCAATAAACTTTTAGTCCAATAGTCAATAAACTTTTAGTCCAATAGTCTATAAACTTTTAGTCCAATAGTCAATAAACGTTTAGTCCAATAGTCAATCAACTTTTAGTCCAATAGTCAATCAACTTTTAGTCCAATAGTCAATCAACTTTTAGTCCAATAGTCAATAAACTTTTAGTCCAATAGTCAATAAACTTTTAGTCCAATAGTCAATAAACCTTTAGTCCAATAGTCAATCAACTTTTAGTCCAATAGTCAATAAACGTTTAGTCCAATAGTCAATAAACTTTTAGTCCAATAGTCAATAAACCTTTAGTCCAATAGTCAATAAACTTTTAGTCCAATAGTCAATAAACCTTTAGTCCAATAGTCAATAAACTTTTAGTCCAATAGTCAATAAACTTTTAGTCCAATAGTCTATAAACTTTTAGTCCAATAGTCAATAAACCTTTAGTCCAATAGTCAATAAACTTTTAGTCCAATAGTCAATAAACTTTTAGTCCAATAGTCAATAAACTTTTAGCCCAATAGTCAATCAACTTTTAGTCCAATAGTCAATAAACTTTTAGTCCAATAGTCAATAAGCTTTTAGTCCAATAGTCAATAAACTTTTGGGACAATAGTCAATAAACTTTTAGTCCAATAGTCAATAAACTTTTAGTCCAATAGTCAATAAACTTTTGGTCCAATAGTCAATAAACTTTTGGTCCAATAGTCAATAAACTTTTAGTCCAATAGTCAATCAACTTTTAGTCCAATAGTCAATCAACTTTTAGTCCAATAGTCAATCAACTTTTAGTCCAATAGTCAATAAACTTTTAGTCCAATAGTCAATAAACTTTTAGTCCAATAGTCAATAAACTTTTA
>JAUJPP010000005.1:43109341-43146066 GCA_030562195.1 Nipponacmea schrenckii
CTGCTGCTACACAATAATGTCAATCCCAAACCTATCAGCCTTTAGCCCCAAATTTTCAAATCCCAAAACTTTTTTTTACGGCTACACTATGATAGGCAGGCTATTGTGGCGAGCTTCTTTAAACGAGAAGGGGACATGATTACATTCTTGAAAACACTGATATATGGGAGTTGTTTCAATAATTAGGTCTTGGGTTGCAACCCGGCAAATTCCGGTCTAATGTGCACCTTATAGCTTGCCGCAGTACTACCTGCAACTCACAAGTCAAATTTATGCACAAATGCTCTGCGTCGGTACGTCCGTCCGTCCGTCCGCCCCGTCCGTCCGTCAACAATTACTTGTGTATGCGATACAGGCCAGATTTTTTATCCGATTTGAATGAAACTTGGTATGTGTATTCATCTTGATAATATCTCGGACAAGTTCGAAAATGGCACAATTCCAGATGTCGGTTTATGAGTTTGGGCCCTTGATTAAATGAAAAAACGTTAAAATTTACTTGTGTACGCAATAGAAGCTGTAGTTTTTATCCGATTTGAATGAAACTTGGTATGTGTATTCATCTTGATAATATCTCGGACAAGTTCGAAAATGGCACGATTCCATATGTCGGTTTATGAGTTATGGCCCTTGATTAAATGGAAAAACGTTGAAATTTACTTGTGTACGCAATAGAAGCTGTAGTTTTCATCTGATTTGAATGAAACTTGGTATGTGTATTCATCTTGATAATATCTGGGGACAAGTTCAAAATGGCACGATTCCATATGTCGGTTTATGAGTTATGGCACTTGATTAAAGGGAAAAAAACTTTTGAAATTTACTTGTGTACGCAATAGAAGCTGTAGTTTTCATCTGTTTTTGAATGAAATTTGGGTATGTGTATTCATCTTAATATTATCTCGGACAAGTTCGAAAATGGCACGATTCCAGATGTCGGTTTATGAGTTAGGGCCCCTTGATTAAATGAAAAAACGTTAAAATTTACTTGTGTATACACTAGAAGCTGTAGTTTTCTTCCGATTTGAATAAAACTTGGTATGTGTATTCATCTTGATAATATCTCGGACAAGTTCGAAAATGCACGATTCCAGATGTCGGTTTATGAGTTATGGCCCTTGTTTAAAATAAAAAAAACGTTAATTTTTACTTGTGTACACAATAAAAGCTATAGTTTGCATCCGTTTTTTAATGAAACTTGGCATGTGTATTCATCTTGATAATATCTCAGACAAATTCGAAATGGCACAATTCCAGAAGTCGGTTTATGAGTTATGGCCCTTGATTAAATGAAAAAACGTTAAAATGTACTTGTGTATGCAATAGAAGCTATAGAAGCTATAGTTTTCATCCGATATGAATGAAATTTTGGAAATGTGTATTCATCTTGATAATGTCTCGCCAGATGCCTGTTTATGAGTTATTGCCCTTGATTAAATGAGAAAATGTTAAAATTTACTTGTGTACGCAATAGAAGCTGTAGTTTTTTCCGATTTGAATGAAACTTGGTATGTGTATTCATCTTAATAACCTCTCGGACAAGTTAAAAAATGGTGCGATTCCAGATGTCGGTTTATGAGTTATTGCCCTGGATTAAAGGGGCACAATCTTGTTTTTTAGTGGTTTTTTTTGGGCCTTTGTTACATTTAAACAGTCCTCAGAAATACTCAAGCTCTAAGAAAATCGCAAAATACCTTGAAATATACCTCAAAAAATTCACTTTTTATTTTTTTTCCGTGCTGTACGCGGCTGGTCTTCAGTCAGTCTGAAAATTGTGTGTCCTGTTGACAAAATCTACAATTGTTATTACATGTACTTTTTTTTTGTTTAATCAGTGTGGGCCTGCGCAGTAGTCTTTTTATAACTCTTTGATTTTCCAATATGGGGGGATGTTCATAATATCTTAAGACATTATGATTTTCAAACACGGATAAATATGTATACCCATGGATTTGAAGGCTCAAATTTCAAAGGTAAGCTCTGTAGACTATGTCTGATTTTGCTAAACAAAAGATTTCATGTGTTGAGGCTGTCGGATGATTGTCCGAAACAAATCAAGCCTGTGCCCCTTTAAATGAAAAAACATGGAATATTCTGTTTGCTGAAGTGGGCGCATGTTACCCCTTTACTGGCAAGCTATCTTCTTCTAATGGGCAGGGCGCTTGTTTTGCTGCAGTTACATGTTCTTGCTTTCTTCTTCTTCTCGTTTGTGCTTTTATCATTATTATTCAGCGTTTTTTTTGTTTATGGGGCGATCACTAGTTGTTTGACATTTGGCATACATGAATAAGATAATTTGATGGTGTTAATAATAATAATAATAATAATAATAATAATAATAATAATAATAATAATAATAATAATAATAATAATAATAATAATAATAATAATAATAATAATAATAAAAGTCTTTTTATAGAGCGCCTTTCCATTCTGTAGAAGAATGCTCAAAGCGCTCGTGTGCTCTTTAAAAAGATTGTCTATTCATAGCGATTAAACAACCGTGTCCCTTTTCTTGGGATTTGGGGGGTGGCAAGAGATGGAGATAGTTTAAAATTTTATCAGGTAACTTGTTCCATATAGAAGCTGCTGTAAAGCTAAAGGACCTTGCTCCAATAGTAACGACTGGTATATCTAGAAGATGTTTTGTTGAAGAGCTTAAGGAACGAGTTGGTGTATACATTGATAGTAGATTCTGTAGGTATGCTGGGGATGATTTATGGATGGTTTGGTAGGTCAGAGACAAGAGTTTGAAATCAAATTTTTTCTTTTACTCGCAACCAATGTAGAGAGTTAAGAACTGGAGATATGTGGCATCGTTGGGGTACTTGAAGGGAAAAATAATATTGAAGATTTTTCGTAGCTTGTTTTCCTGTAGGAAAAGATTGGTCGATATCTTTTAAGAATTTCTTTCCTATATTGGTTTCAACTGAATGGTCGATTGGCTTTCATGAAGGGCCTTCTGGTAGGTAGGTGCTACCTCGTCGAACACTTCCTTGTTGGAGGATATTGTTGACAGTCGTTTTTTAATGCCTTTTTGTATAGCTTTGATAACACTTGGTGGGTGGTTACTGTTTACGTTTTTATATAGTGGGTTATCATTCGGCTTCTTATAAGGTTTATATGTTCCTGTCTAGGGTGGTGTCTAGGTAATTTGTTCTCTTTTGGGGTTTTCGTCAATTGTTACTTTGAGGCCGTTTGCTGTAAATAATTTGCATATTTTCTTCTTCATATTTCCGATTTCCTTTGGTGATTGTCGATAACTGCCAGTCCATCGTCTCTGTATAGACCTATACTTTTGTCGGGAAAATGGGTTTCAATTGTGTATATAAACATGTTCACTATGTTATATTCAAGTAGGTTAACTTTGTATAATTATATAACTTCACCTCGATTAGATACAAGAGATGATAACAAACTTATTGGAGATTGATTGTGTATATTTATATTATGTTTGTATATTTATATAGGTTCACCACGTTTTGATACAAGAGAAGATAACAAACTAAACGTATCTGGTAATATTGGAGATACAGTAGAATTAACAGCAGACATTATTTCCTATCCTGGTGCTAACTTTCAATGGTTTTATAAAGATGATGGTAGTGATATAATGATTGGAAATAAAGAACCATATTTGGTCATCAACAATCAAAGATTTATTAACAGTTATAGATCTGTGTTAAGAATAAATATAACATCAATTGATATATACAGACAGTATTATTTAAATATTACCAATGATGATGGACTGAGTAATAGTTTACAGTTCCACCTTATATCTATCAGTAAGTGGAGTACTTGAATATATTTAGTTTCAATAAAAACTAGTTTATTATAAAAAAAAGGCTTGAATTTGATCGCTAAATATATTATCTTTCTTTAAGATAAAATGTATAAATGCAAGGAATCTTGTACATTATTTCAATTGAACTTTCAGCTGTCCCAGATAGACCAAAAGATGTCAGGTTATTAAATAAAACATCAGATACAATTTGTATAGAATGGACACCAGGATTTAATGGTGGAGCATCACAAAGTTTTATAGTTCAACATTCTACTGATGATAAAACATGGGTCAATTCGTCTACAATACCAGATAGTACCAATAATGGTCGAGTTGACTATTGTATAGAAGGATTAGAACCAGATACTAGTTATTATATTAGAGTGATAGCTAGTAATAAATATGGTGAAAGTATAATTGGTACATTATCTCAGGGTAAACCTTCAATAACTCAACCAAAACAAGGTAATATAAAAAGATACTATTATATTTTAACAAGATAAATAATATTCTAACGAGTGTAAAATTTCTAATTTCCAAACTGTCTGAATTGAGGAGATTTCAAATGTAAATTTAAATAGCTACCAGAAGTTTGAACTTGGTTCTGGCACTATCTTCTTAATCCTGTTTTCTGCAGAAAAAGGGGGCTGCGGGGGAAGATTGGAAACATACCTCTACTGCCTAGTTGCATTTAGTCAAAAAAGCCTATAGATATTTTAAGAAGTCGGATTTAACTAATGAAAAAAGATAGAGATTAAGCTGCTATTTTTTAGTCTTTTCTGGCAATTCGGAAAGTTCGGGAATGCAAAATTTTTCACTCATCAATAATGTTTCTGCCTTTGGTATAAAGATATAAAATTGAGAGAAGCAGCCTACTTAGATAAGAAACAAAACATGGTGAAGGATTGATAGATTACAATAAATAGAAATTTGGGTTATCTATTAAACGAATGTAATTTCTAAATATTCAACTTACACAAACATTGTATATTGCTGGTCTGTACAATACATCTAGAAACATTTTGAGGAGCTTTTCCGGAACTGATAGATCATTTTTTTATATTTTCCAACAGGTTCTGAATGTTCCAGCAATTTCAAAGAATATTATAACAGTGGATATAACAGTGGATATAACAGTGGATTTGGTGCTGGTATTGGGACAGGACTCGGTATATCTGTAGCCCTTCTAGTGATGGTTATTATGTCAATATACATCTACAGATATCGGACAGGTAGCGTATATATTCTGTAATGTTAGATCATAGCTTGGGGATAGTTTGTGGGTGCCAAACACCTGTATCGATTTTTACATTTTTATTGTGTTGGCTATTGAACTTGCATGTGTTCAATGCAGTTTTAACATGTTCATCAATATTTACTATCACAGAGTCAGAGTATGCCGATTTCATTTCTTTTTTCTGTCTGATAAGACTAAGACTATGAGACTAAGACTATGAGACTAAGACTATGAGACTAAGACTATGAGACTAAGACTATGAGACTAAGACTATGAGACTAAGATTATGAGACTAAGACTATGAGACTTAGATTATGATACTAAGACTATGAGATTTAGACTATAAGACCAAGACTATGAGACTAATACTATGAGACTAATACTATGAGACTAAGACTATGAGACTAAGACTATGAGACTAAGACTAAGACTATGAGACTAAGACTATGGGACTAAGATTGTGAGACTAAGACTGTGAGACTCAGACTATGAGACTAAGACTATGAGACTAAGACTATGAGACTAAGACTATGAAACTAAGACTATGAGACTAAGACTATGAGACTAAGACTATGAGACTGAAATGAAATGTATTAAAGTGCATCAGCACCAAAACGGGCTCTATAGCACTTGAATACGATTTAAAATAAAAACAAAAATTAAAACTATAAATCAATACATTAAAATAAAAATTATCACAGAAGCCCCAAAAAGGGCAACAAAACAATGCTAAAAACAATATCACAGAATGGTTGTAACCCAATATGGGCTAAAAACAAAATAGCAAAAACAAAACTATAACACAAAATATATTTTAAAATTTAAAATACAGATTAGTCTGTTTTAAAACGCGACAACCTTCTCATAAAGAGAAGGTTACGCAAACAGATGGAACAAGGATCTAGCACGGTAGTGCTGAGATCTTATATGTTTGAGATGCGTGCACTCAATCAGAATGTGTTTCACTGTCAGGCGAACCTGGCAATGCTCACAGACTGGTTGAGGCTCTCGCTTGAGCAGGTAACAGTTGGTAAGGTGAGTATGTCCAAGACGAGAGCGACACAAAACAACTTCATTTCTCCTGTTGGCACAATAGGAGGATGGCCAATCCCCCAAGAAAGGCTTGATGGCATGAAGTTTGTTTGTATCTGCAGCATCCCGTTTTTGCTGCCATCGTTGCAAAATAAACGTCCTTATCACCGACTTAAAGTCGGTGTAAGGCAAGGACAAGGGGGAGACAGGCAGTGACAAAGCAGCCTTAGCCGCCGCATCTGCCTTGTCATTTCCCCGTATGTCCATGTGACTGGGAAGCCAACAAAGGACAGTGTCCTTTTTTTGGCCCAGAGAGCTTGTAAATATCTCCGATTATTGGGTGTACAAGCTGGATGTTATGAATAGCTTGTAATGCGGACAGAGAATCAGAATAGATAATACATTTTTTTAAGGATGATGAGGACTGAAAGAACTCGAGTGCCTGTAAAATGTCAACGAGTTCTGCAGTAAAAATAGAGGCTGCTGGTGGAAGAGATACAGATAGGACTTCGGATGGTGTCACTGTTGCAGCTGCCACCTTATCACCATCCTTGGACCCATCTGTATAGAAAGGAGCATAATCCCCATATTTAGCCCTTAATTCAAGAAATTTCGACTTGAAGACGATCGAGCTTGTCTGTGACTTCTTATTGCTTGATAGACTAAAGTCTATCTGAAATGGAGAAATTGACCAAGGTGGAAGTGTGGTCATTATGAAGTCCGCAATACTGTCGTGGCTGATACCAGCCGCTGACAAAAGTGGTTGAATGCGGACTCCAAAAGAAGAAATTGCACGAGGCTTTGCCTCGTACAAATGCTCAAAATAAGGACTAAATACGGGGCGGTGAGCCGGATGGTATGGCAAAGATGCTATTTTAATAGCATACTGTAGTGAAAGTCTATCACGTCTGTCGTACAATGAGGGTTCGTTAGCCTCGACGTACAGACTTTCAACTGGAGTTGTGCGAAAAGCGCCTAAACTGATTCTAAGTCCTTGGTTGTGTATGTGTATCTTTGAGATAGGATGGACGAGCTGAACCATACACCTGGCACCCATAATCGAGCTTGGATCGAACCAAAGCTCGATATAATCGGAGGAGGACCTTACGGTCAGCTCCCCAGTCAGTGTTGGATAAGACTCTCAGTATGTTGAGAGCTTTCAGACATTTTTTCTTGAGGATTTTAATGTGTGGACGGAAAGAAACCTTGCTGTCAAATGTAAGACCAATAAATTTGAATTCCTGTACTACAGGAACGACAGCATTGTCCAAACGTAGCACTGGGTCAAGGTGCAAACCTCTTCTTTTACAGAAATGCATGCAGACGGTCTTGGATTTCGAAAATCGAAATCCATTGTCAGTCGCCCATTGCTGTAGATTGTTTAAGCAAAGCTGCAAATGACGCTCGATCGTCTGCATGTTAGTAGAACTGTAACACATCTGAAAGTCATCAACATACAGAGAGCCATCAAACCCCCGTCTAAGGCACGATGTGATGGAATTTATCTTGATGGAAAAAAGGGTAACGGATAATATGCTACCCTGAGGAACTCCATTATCCTGAGGAAAAGGATCGGAAAAAATGGAGCCAAGTCGTACCTTAAACGTCCTATCATGAAGGAAATTGGAGATAAATAATGGCAATCTTCCTCGAAGACCGAAGTCAAAGAGATCACGAAGAATGCCATATCTCCAAGTAGTGTCATATGCCTTCTCCAAATCAAAAAATATGGCTACTAAATGGTGATCTTGGATGAAAGCGCCATGACGAACGATTCAAATCTAACGAGATGATCAAGAGTGCTCCTTTGGGACCGAAATCCACATTGGAGGTAAGTAAGCAGATTGTTTGACTCGAGGTGCCAAACGAGCCTTCTATTGATCATCCGCTCCATGGTTTTACAAATGCAGCTGGTCAATGCAATCGGGCGATAATTAGTAGGATTCGTAGGAACCATACCAGGTTTAGGGATGGGAACAATGTTAGCAATCCTCCACGAAGGCGGAAAGACGCCGTCATCCCAAATCTGGTTATATATAAGTAAAAGTTTTTTTTAATGTTGGGTAAGGAAGATGTTTTAGGATTTGATAATGAATATCGTCAGGCCCAGTAGCTGTATCATGAGCCTGTTTTAAAGAATATCTTAGTTTAGATATGGTAAATTCTTCGTTATAATATTCCTCATTTTTAGATGTAAAATGTAAACTTTTCTTCTCTTCCCGGAGACGGACTCTCTGGAAAGCATCAGAGGAAAAGTTTGAGGATGAATTGAAAGAAAAATTACTTCCCAAAGAATTAGCAATATCTGGGAGTGTGGTGAGTGGTGAGCCATCTACTTCTAGATGGTTCACAGATATTGTATCCGCTTTACCCTTGATCCTACGAATCCTATCCCAGACTGATTTGAAAGACGTACGACTGTTGATCCTTGACACGTACTCCTGCCATGACGACCTCTTTGCCTGGCGGATAGTCCGCCTGGCTTTGGCCCGTGCAATGCGAAAATAGACCATGTTGTCATCGGAAAGAGCACGTTCAAGCAATCGTAAAAAACGATTACGTTCTTTCAGTGCTGTCTTACAGTCTTCATTAAACCATGGTTTATTGAATCGTTTTGGAGTTGCCGAGGTTTTACGAATCGCCTGACCCGATACATCTTGTAAGATGGTGGTAAATAGTTCCATCGGGTCTTCTGCTTCATCTAGATCATGTTGAGGAAAAGAAGAAATGCAAAGCGCCTCAATGAGGGGCCAATTAGCTTTAGAGAGTTTCCATCTTTGTGGCCTGTCTACTGGTGAAGGACCATTATTCCGTAGAATTACAGGATAATGATCACTGTGGCAGAGATCGTCATGGACACTCCGAGAAAAATCTTGGAACAAAGATGGTGAGCTAATTATCAGATCTAGATAAGAAAAGGTTTTTGTTCTTGAGCAGAAATATGTAGGCGATTCGTCATTAAAGATACAAAGATCGTTGTCATATATGAAGTCAGCTATTAATTTTCCTCTGTTGTTGTCATTAGGACTACCCCAAAAAGAATGGTGACCATTGAAATCTTCGAGCAAAATGCAAGGAGATGGAAGCTGGGCAACAAGGTCATCCAATTCTGTGGGGTTTAGAGTGGAGTTAGGTAACAAATAGATGGAGCATAGGGTAATAGGCACGTGGAGTGTTACTCGCACGGCAATTACCTGCAGAGGAGAATTGAGTGTGACTTCGGACTGAGCAACGTTTCTATTAACAATAATAGAAACACCACCCGAGACCTTGTCATCACCAGTGCCATAATGGTGGTAGGAAACAAAATGTTTGAATGGCACTAAATGTAAATCCGTTGGTTTGAGGAATGTCTCTTGGAGACAAATAGTCAACGGATTATATTGTTGAATTAATAGCTGAACTTCATTAAGATTATGACTTAAACTTCGACAATTCCATTGCATTATAATATTTTTTGGATGCATTGTCAGGGTGGTTTAATTGGACTACGAGGTTTGCGGCAAGGGGGGTTGAGAACTTCCGCATCAACCTCTGAAGTCTCCATATCTATACTATCAGATATGGCAGACTTCAATAAATCCCTACCTCCCTTTTTGGAGGAGGATACATTTTTTTTACCGGACTTGTCATTTTTTGAAAGACTTTCGCTACTTTTAGCTCTGGACTGTTTACCAGTCCCTTTTGGCTGAATGTCTTTAGATGGTATAATAGAATTACGATCATCAGCACTTGACTTCTCAATTTGAGGAGTCTGAGTAGCTGATGATGTAGATGCAGTTGTTTCTAGAACAGATGGTAACAAGGCTAGAGAAGCTAATGGTAATCGCTCCAGCCAAGAAACGTCGGTTTGGCATTCTACAAATTTTGTAGATGCCTTCACCGCCTTAGCGAAAGTCTTTCCGGAAGGAGTAGATGGAGTTGCACCTTCTACAACCTTCCTCGCTTCGGGATATGATAATTTATTTTCGATCTTTACTTTATTGATTTTTTTTTCAAGTTTTCAAGTCTTTAGAAAATGCTGGATTCGTCTGAAGTAGACGAATCGGTAAATTCGGCCTCGGTTAACCGGCGTTTACGCTCGTTTGTTACTTTTTTTGTTTGTGTAGCCATGAAGAAAAAATTAAGGATTCATCTCTCGAGACCCCCGACGACCACGGACCACGACCTCCGCACAGGCTCGGCGCGGGACTCCAGCACAAGCGCCCTAGGGGTAATCGAGAGATATACTCAGATAAAAACAGTGAATAAAAAGTTCTTGATGGAGCAATATATTCCGAACTTTTATTTTATTTTTACCCAATTGACCCAAGCCGCTGCTTCTGAGTCGGTGAAATGATTTGGAGGATAATGATAGAAACTATAACAAAAAGTGTTTTTATCTGTTCTGACCACCGACTCATAGGCTCAACACGACAAGCCGATTGACCAGCGTGGGCCACACTGGCCACCCGTCTAGGAATCCCCTGGCCCAAAGTGATGTATTGGGAAGTATGTTACCCTCAACCACCAGGAGTCCATTCAAAACCGACACGGGTCGCACCTCACGGCAAACGAAGAGCCCCAAAATTTTTCAAGTGGGGGGGCCTTTTTAACCCGGCCACTGGGGGACGGTGGACCTATTCTTAACAAACCGGGTCCAAAAAACAAAGGGGAAAAAGACTATGAGACTAAGACTATGATACTAAGACTATGAGACTAAGACTGTGAGACTAAGACTATGAGACTGAGACTAAGACTATGAGACTAAGACTATTAGACTAAGACTATGAGACTAAGACTATGAAACTAAGATTATAAAGACTTAGATTATGAGACTAAGACTATGAAACTAAGACTATGAAAAAACTAAGACTATGAGACAAAATTGAAACTAAGACTATGAGACTAAGACTATTAGACTAAGATTATGAGACTAAGAGACGTACTTATATTTACTTTTATGGTAATTTGTTTATTTTAGAAAAACGACAAAAGGAAGATCGAACGTAAGTATCACTTCAAAATTTCATACCATAGACAAATTATACATGATAATAGTGCTGTAGTGACTTCATTAACATAAATACATTGAAAGACGACAAAAGAAAATTTGGGTTTGAAACAATAAACAAACTATTTATATTAGTATCAATCTTTATTTAGATATGCCAGTTTTAATTCAACATCAAGAGCTGGTAAGAATTGTCATTTTTATCATAAAATATCATAATGGAGAAAAACACATTAAAGTTAAATTTACATCTTTAAGCAAAGTATCCAGTAGATAGAAGATCTACCATATTTCATTTATAATAAACTTTATTACCTCCAATGTTATCATCTACGACATGGTTAATTTGTTCAGATTGGACTCTTTGTTTATCTTCATCAAGTGACGAGACCTCACTCTCATCGGGATTATTCACATAATTACCGGGGAAAATAATTAAAATTTTGGCAACAGCTGGAAACCTCTCTTTTGAAACCGTTTGATTGTTAGTGGACTTTCACATTTTGGTTGATGACCATGTTATTTCAGCTCATTTAAAGAAAACATGTTTATATTTATTATCGATAGATGACACTCAAACATACCAAGAGCTAGACACGATACCTCATACAAACACACCACAAACTGATGACGTAGTACACTATAACAATATGGGAGTGAATCAGAAGAGAAGAGATGAAGATGTTGCACCATATGCTAATATGGGGTCACAAACTAGAGGTAAACACAATTACCGTACGTAGATAAGATCGTTTTGAAGAAAAATGGAACTGAACAGGTCAATGACCATTACATCAGTCAGAATTAAAGTACTTTAGTGAATAATTGAACTGATTATAATTCCACATTTTATTTCCAGGTACAGATAATCTGTGAGTTTCACAAGTACCACTACTCAGTAAAACTAATATAAAACTTGAAACTAATATTTATTATCAAACTAGACAACACTGGATTGCCTTAGTTGTGTATATTATTTAGAGGTCACAGAATATTGTTTATAATTATTTTAATCTATTTTGTTCTAAATGTATTATAATTTGTTTTCGTAATAAAGATTATTATAAATATCATGGTATTTCAATTGAAAAATGAAAACTTTTTGCTTTGGAAATTATTGTAGTGGCAAAGATTAAAACAAGAACTTCGCAACAACAATAAATCTCTTGTTTAATCAAATAGTTAAATTTTGTTCCAATCAGTCGGTTTTATGGAATGTAGGGAATTGGTCTGTTAATTGATTGAACCCCAACAATAAGCGATGTATTCCCATAACTCAACTTTCCCATACCGCCCCATTCCAATCTCTTTCCAATTTCCTCCTTCCAGTTTATCCCTTCACCTCTATCCAATTTCATCCCTTAATCCTACCTTCCTAATTATACATATTCCTACCTTTATTTTTTTTAATGAAATATTTACACAACGATTTGAAACAAATTATATAAAATTAGTTCAGCTATGTAAGTGTAGGGAATTTCATGTATACGGCATTCCCAAACAGTGTATTTATAGATTGTAACGTAATCGGAAGTAGGATTTCCTAGCAAGTGGCTGTACTTGATTGTCAAAGCCGGGCATTTACTTGTTATGAAACGTTAGCCAATTAAAAACTTGTTATGCAAATATTGACCAATGGTAGTAGATGTCCACTTTGCACGTGCAGTTATTAGGTATAAAAGGACGCACTTTAGCGTTGATAAGTCAGTCGGTCGTGGGCTCTAAACTGGGTAAGTTTGGCTCTGTGTACCTGATTCTATGGGAGTCCCAGCACTCCGCTCATAGCTTTAAGTACTACAGTTCCTAGTCCTAAGACGATCTGGTTATTTGGCTTGTTGGCAAAATTAATTCCCGGTATGGGTTGGTTCTTGGTTCTCTATGACGGGAGTTTTTAAAAGCTGCGCTCTAATAGAGAACCTGTCCCAAATATAGGGTATTTTATCACAAGTCAGAAAAATTTAGTATTTATGTATGTAATTGTTGTTCAAATGTCTTGTGTTTTGTTTTCATGTAAATAAACTGTAGTATTACTGTCGTATTCCTTCTGCTTCTCCCAAGACCACTATCCAGTATCTTGAGCCCTGGCGGGTTGAGTTCGTTGGTCAATATCGAGCTCTCCTGCTACATAAGGGATAGAGTACGAAAACCGTCTATTAAGCCAGAGAATGTTCGTTCTCTGGATTAATAGACAGTTTGAGTGCTCTATCTTACTTAAATAATAGCCCTACAAAGTTAAAGTATTTTTAAAATACAGATGTGATGTCACCCTTTGTTTTTTGCGTACCAATATCCAACATATTGGTACTGGCAAGTGGCCAAGAGTCCAATATTAAAGTCAATATTGGACTCTAAATATCAGCCACTTGCCCATAACGAATGGGGATTAGACTGACAACTACTCACATTAAATTCACTCATACTTTATTCAGAGAACTAATCCAGGTTTCAAAATGTATAGTGTTCAATGTTACGTCCAATTAAAACTTAAAGTTTATCTTCAAATCCTTACTTTCAAATGAAAAAGATAATTAATTATTCATTAGGGCGAAATCTGTGAGCATCGATTTATGTTGTATTTCAAATCTTGTCAAATAAGCTTACCAATTGATAATTAGGCTTTTTTTCATTGTTTTTTCGCGCATTCATAATTTATTTAACGTTATGTGGACACAGGAAGGTCCATCTGTGTTTTATGGATAGTTCTGGTAGATGTTAGCTAGGTATTTCCAACGTAATTAGGCCGATTATGAGTTAATTCGGGAATTGTTAGACAAACTGACAAAGTTTTCCCATTAATTAGAACATCTTTACTTTTGATTTCTATAAGTATTAAAGAATCAAACAATGGAACTTTTTTCGAAACACCAGGTGCTGCCATGTTGGTTGGTTCATTGTTATTGACACATAGTCTGAATATGGATGATTCTTGTACTAAAGGGCTTAAACGTTTTGATTTCAGGTTTGTTTGTAAATAAAACTCTAGTGAGTTTATAGTGAGCTGTTTTTTTGTTAATCTGTATTTTAAGTTGGTTAATGGATCTCAAGTTTGTCAATGCGTCTAATAATGACCGTATAACTCGGACCTTCGGTCCTCGTCAACGGTCATTATTAGACTTATTGACAAACTTTCGACCATTAACCTATACGTAATCAACACAACTCATTGATTGATTAATAGTTATGTGGGTTCAGATTGTGATTTATACTGTGGCAAACATACTCATTTGTATGCAGGTGTCTTCTACACACAATGTATTTATCAAGTTAAAACGATATATTACTCAATCCACCTTTAGAAATGCATCCCAAGTCGAGCAAATGGATAATATTTAGTATGAACAACTCAATTTAAAAATAAGGAGAGACCTTTTTTCTGATTTTTCATTCGATGATAACAAAGTAAGAGCAAAAAGAAAATAAATAAGGATATATATCGAACTCTAATGCCACAACAACTAGGTTTAACAAACCTTTGAAAAAAACTGACATAGATGCGATTGTTAACAAAGGACTATCAGAAAAAACAGAATAAAAAACACGCTGTATTTCACTTTATAAAATGGGGACGCTGTAAATAAAACTGTATACATAATTGAATTGCTTTGTCGGTGAAAAGATAGAAGGTCCAAACAACTAAAAAATAATGGACACTTTTTTTTATAAAAAATGGACACTTTTAAAAAAAATAATGGACATTTAGTGAGTAGTTCAAATAACACTCATACATTCTACTAGAGAATGGATAAATACAACAAAGCATGACGTCATTATTAAATATAATATAAATAGGAGGAAAGAGTTTGACATAAACCACGAAATAATAATAATACAAATTACCACATGAGCAAATAAAAAGTAAAAGCTTAATTCAGAAGGAGTGAAATATTCTATTGATAACACAACTATCAAAAAAAACTCCATACACCGTTTCTTTATAAGAGGTGTCTTCACTTCGAGTCCTAACATTTGTACAATTGAAACTTGCAATATAAGTCAGGTTATTTGGAACAAATTTGGTGACAATTACATATTCTATACCTTATGATTGAATTTCCAGCTAACCTTTGATATTCGACCATAACCTCCACATGATAACAGATTATGGTTTATATTTACATGCTACCACGACAAATTCGATTTTTAATGCCGTGACAGCCATGTTTGTTTACCCTGGCAACTGTGTATTACTACGCTCAATGTTTTAGTGATGAGGCAATGATAGATATTGTGATATAAACACCGCACGAGCATACATTATTCCAATGTACAAAACATAGCTAATGTGAATATTTTGTATATATAGCGTTATATTATAGAGTATTAGGCTATAACTATTGTGAAGGTCTAGTCTGTATTAACTCTATTATCAGTAAACAATTCAATAAACTGTCGTGTAACTAGATATATTTAGACCTATTTTACTTCCCTTTTCAAGTCAAAATGTAATATATAAATATATTATAATATGTTCACTTTTAAAGGAAAGTTAAATAGTATATCTTACTACAAGGATAGAAAGGTATATTCTATAAGTTAAGTATATGTTTTATGTTGGTGTTGAAGGGGTCAGCAATGAAATGAAATGAAACGAATTGAGTTTTACGTCCTACTCTTCTGCACCTTAGGCGCTAATGAAGACGGGCAAAGGGGTCAGCAATTAGAGACTGATTTGGAAAGTGACCATGTCAAAACATAATCTACAAATTATATGTCTAATATAGTATATTCCGGGAAGCTTCGATATGAAAATGTTGCTTATATTGCTAAAGAATGTCAATATTATAATAAAGAATACAGAGCTAACTTTACCCTACATTCTATATTTGGTGTTGATTTGTAATTCTTATAGAATACATAATTTAGTAACCATTGTCTATCAACCAGATTGTTTATATTTACAGACATCTAACTGATATAACATGGAATTTAAAGTGGTTCTAGTTTGTTTAATTCTCAGTTCAGTCAAAGGTAATAAACAGATTTATTGTACCTTTATAGAAAATTCACTTCTTGTGGAAGAAATTTCGCGTATCGAATAGTTCAGTTCCGTGTATTTGATATTAACTATTGTGTTACAGGTGAAGATTTATTGAGTATTAAACCGGAAGTATTTATAGAAGGTCAACCTGGAAATGTAACCTGTATCAATAAGAACCAACCAAGAATCTTTGAAATTTATGGGAGTATCAGTGATCAACAGTCTATAACAACATGTTCATTACAGCAAATAACACCATGTTCAACTAATCCCAGTCTAACTGGTTACAGACAATATTACAGTGTATCTAACACTACCAACAGTGTAACAGTTCATATTAACACTGTCAATAGAACAAGAGATAGTGGTCAGTGGAGATGTTCTACTTTTGGATCAAATGGTGAAATCAAAGATAGTATAACAATAGATGTTAAAGGTAAAACACTTTTTCTGGCATATTTCAACATTAAAGTAACACAATACAACAATATTCATATAAAAAACTTATTCCCACAAATTAAGATATATTCTCTATGGCCAATTTCCATCAGAAGGTAATCATATAGGACTATATAAATCAGGTATAAGGTTCATGTCGAACTAGGTAATTTCAGAATACCAATTAGAGACCAATAAGATTCCATCATACATATTATTCAGTGGCGGATTTAGACTTTTATGGACCCCGAGCCGTTATGAGAACTACAGCACTGACAGCGTAAGCAGAAATATATTCATTGTATATACTTGTATATACATGTAATAATATATATTGATCAGGAAAATACAGAATGGAGTCAAAGTTCACAATCAAGGTATAGTTATATATGAATTCAGTTGAATTTATGAATACATTTCACACTCACAAAGTAGGGATAATAGGTCTTAGAATGAACATAAAATTTGAAAATTTTAAACTTGACCAATAAGAGATCTATTTCATCAGTAAATATACCTGCTACCATAAATAACATAAAAAAATAAATAAATATCCAAAAACTAAGTATTAATCCATAAGATGCATTGTTTATTGAAAAATTGACTAAGTTTTGTGAGTTTTCTAGATTCTAAGGGATTTTGTTACTTTATGACACCAAGTAGGCTCACTAATAAATATATACTTATATTGAATATTCTTGAGAACTTACATGTTATGTCCATGATAAGACGCTGTATCACTTTACTTAATTTACACAGAAATAACATTATCGGAAAGGTTTTACTACTTGCATGTTCTTTGTGTGTTAAGAACAACCAAATTCGGATTTTACGCATAGACCACATCAACACTAAAGGCCATTAAGATCATCACGCCTTTGATTGGCTGTATAATAAAAGAATAAAAAAATAATTGATTTTTAAACTTGTTATTTATTAAATAAATTGAAAATTAGACTAACATGATATGATATAGTCGATTTTAAAGATGAATTATATATCGAAAGCATGCAAACATTCCACTACTAACAACTACCCTATAGGGAAGCGATTAAACTAAAACTTCAAAATGGCGGCTAGTTCAACAATTTATGGCTAAAAACAGAACAGATTGTAATTGTACGATATAAGGCAGTCATTCACCGAAATAAATGCTAGTTGTTGTGCTCTATATACCATTGATTTCTTGAGAATTTTCTTGCAATAAGAAGTCAATGTCGACTGTGTCCATAAGTGAAGTACGATTAGACCAGCTTAGTTTAATCCGCGTGACACTAATAATACGGATCACATTCATAAAGAAGCATACCCCATTTTCACCGACAAAACATTTTTGAGCATTAAACATTTCATGGCATACTAAGAATATCAACAATAACAATAACAATATCAGTATCCAAGCTGGCCCCCTTAAATCTCAATAAAGTCATCAGCTTCGATTATTAGGAGTAGAGCAAAATCTTCGTATTCTTCTTTCTTTGATCAGCGTCAAAGAACAGAGAAGGGTGCGCATATTACAATAATGCTACAAACAATGGTTATTATTACTATAATTACAGTACCTGTATCTAGTATGGAAATCACCAAACACAATGTTTATTATTACTATAATTACAGTACCTGTATCTAGTGTAGAAATCACCAATAACAATGTTTATTATTACTATAATTACAGTACCTGTATCTAGTGTAGAAATCACCAATAACAATGTTTATTATTACTATAATGTACAGTACATGTATCTAGTATAGAAATCACCAATAACAATGTTTATTATTACTATAATTACAGTTCCTGTATCTAGTGTAGAAATCACCAATAACAATGTTTATTATAACTATAATTACAGTACCTGTATCTAGAGTGGAAATCACCAATAAAACTCAAGATCTGATAAAAGATAGAACTGTCAATTTAGAATGTAAAACTACTGGAGGATATCCTCTACCAAATATCACGTGGTCTATAGATACTAGAATATTGATGACGTCAGCTAGTACAACTACCAGTAGATTACCATACCAACCTGTAGTATCAGATCAGGGTCAAAGGTTACAATGTTCAGCTACCAATGGTTATGGTCAATCTCAAACTGATTCATTTCAACTTGATATAAAATGTAAATACACTGTGTTTTTATCACCAACATCAAATAATAGATTTATTGCAATTAAGATATTTATTCAACACAGATAAAAGTACTACCTTAACTTCAATATATAACTGATTATTCATATAATGAAAAGGTACCCAATATTGCTGAATGAAAATAACTGAACTCTTACTTGATATTTACAGATAAACCAGTTGTTGATATAAAACCACCTATAACACCTTATAAACTGATACAAAATCAGATAGTAGAATGTCAAGTTACCCAATCTAATCCAGTAGTTACAAGTTATAAATGGTATAGAAATGGTAATATAATACCAGGATCTAGTTTATATTATACAGTATCTAATGATGGTAGTTATTCCTGTTCAGCTACTAATTCTGTTGGTGAATCTAATAGAAGTCGTGTTATATCTGTAGAGATTTTATATCCACCGACTGTATCTACTCCACCATCACCATATTCTATTATAGAATCTACTACTCTCACTATACCCTGTATAGCTACATCTAATCCTGTACCTAATAATTATACTTGGTCTGGACCTAATAACTTGATACAAATCTCAACAGAATTTAACTATATCTAGTATCAATAGAGATCAAACAGGACAATATACATGTACAGTTAGTAATATCATGATACCAACTACTGGTGGACAACAAACTGGTATAGGATTTAGTTCAACTACTGTTAATGTTTTATGTAAGTATTGAATATTGAAACCTCTATGGTAAGATTAAAGTAAACTAGAATCTATAATTTTGGTACAAGTAAACATATTAAAATATAAAACTCATCGGGAGACAGAATACAAAATCAGTAGATGTTTTATGTAAGTATTGAATATTCATAACCTGTATATTTGCACGTATTGAATATTCATTACCTGTATATTTGACGTGTAAAATATTATAGAATGTATTAAAACTAGCTCTGGTATCTGAATATTTTAGATGGTCCTGAAGTCAGTGTATCTAGAGTAGAAACTGATTATCATGGTACTTATTAGTATAATTATATTATATTACAGATGGTCCTGAAGTCAGTGTATCTAGAAAAGAAACTGATATCAAAGAAAATGAGAATCTAAGAATAAATTGTATAGTAAAATCCAATACACCAGCCAATGATATAGTATGGTACCAATCTAATGGTGATATTGTACCAATCAATTTGTGGTTAATTCTGGAGCTAATAGAAGAGATTTAGTTATTAATGATATCAATCGTAGCAAGTCAGATAATTATACTTGTACAGCACGATTAGATCTACATCCTACAGTTGGTGGAGTTTTACATCAAACTCACAGTCAATCGTCTATTATTAATGTACAATGTAAGTGAATTTATATTATCTATATGTAAAATACAATTCAATGTTTGACATATTAAACTAGATGTAAGAATAGAAAGGGGTATGGTTTTGTTTGGTTTAATATTATCATATAATCAGGTTTAGAAATCGCCAGGATGAGCTTATGTTTCATTAAGTATCTGTTACCATTGTTCTTTTCAGATTTTGATGATATAGTAATAACCACCAACCAAACTAAAGTAAAAGAGAATGATGCTGTATTTATAACATGTACTGTTGATAGTAACCCACCAGCTTCTATCAAATGGTTTAAAGATGGTGATATAGAATTACCAACATCAAATTCTAATATCTACCTGATATCATCAATATCCTGTTTAGATACTGGAAATTATTCATGTTTAGCTACAAATCCTGTTTATACAAATGAGAAAACCAAATCATCAGAACTGTTGGTTTATTGTAAGTATTTATGTCTAATTATATATTATATACAATAACAGATACCCTTTATAATATTCAGAAAATCAATTCATTGGTTCACTATGTTTACCATGATTTATATATTATTGTTCATTATATGTTAAGTAATAGTTATCGTTTACACTATATTTTTGGGAAATACTGATTTATAATTAATTTTTGTATTTGATTAATTGATAAAAAAAAGTGCGAATTTGAATTTGTGAGAGTTGTTGTATATTAATATGTATATTTTACTAGCCAATGTATGATGACTACCTATCATTATCAGTTAGCGACTGGGGCAATGTATGATGACTACCTATAATTATCAGTTAGCGACTGGGGCAATGTATGATAACTACCTATCATTATCAGTTAGCGACTGGGGCAATGTATGATGACTACCTATCATTATCAGTTAGCGACTGGGGCAATGTATGATGACTACCTATCATTATCAGTTAGCGACTGGGGCAATGTATGATGACTACCTATCATTATCAGTTAGCGACTGGGCCAATGTATGATGACTACCTATCATTATCAGTTAGCGACTGGGGCAATGTATGATGACTACCTATCATTATCAGTTAGCGACTGGGGCAATGTATGATGACTACCTATCATTATCAGTTAGCGACTGGGGCAATGTATGATGACTACCTATAATTATCAGTTAGCGACTGGGGCAATGTATGATGACTACCTATAATTATCAGTTAGCGACTGGGGCAATGTATGATGACTACCTATCATTATCAGTTAGCGACTGGGGCAATGTATGATGACTACCTATCATTATCAGTTAGAGACTGGGGGCAATGTATGATTGACTACCTATCATTATCAGTTAGCGACTGGGGCAATGTATGATGACTACCTATAATTATCAGTTAGCGACTGGGGCAATGTATGATGACTACCTATCATTATCAGTTAGCGACTGGGGCAATGTATGATGACTACCTATAATTATCAGTTAGCGACTGGGGCAATGTATGATGACTACCTATCATTATCAGTTAGCGACTGGGCCAATGTATGATGACTACCTATCATTATCAGTTAGCGACTGTGGCAATGTATGATGACTACCTATCATTATCAGTTAGCGACTGGGGCAATGTATGATGACTACCTATAATTATCAGTTAGCGACTGGGGCAATGTATGATGACTACCTATCATTATCAGTTAGCGACTGGGGCAATGTGTACTGACTACCTATCATTATCAGTTAGCGACTGGGGCAATGTATGATGACTACCTATCATTATCAGTTAGCGACTGGGGCAATGTATGATGACTACCTATCATTATCAGTTAGAGACTGGGGCAATGTATGATGACTACCTATCATTATCAGTTAGAGACTGGGGCAATGTATGATGACTACCTATAATTATCAGTTAGAGACTGGGGCAATGTATGATGACTACCTATAATTATCAGTTAGCGACTGGGGCAATGTATGATGACTACCTATCATTATCAGTTAGCGACTGGGGCAATGAATGATGACTACCCTATAATTATCAGTTAGCGACTGGGGGCAATGTATGATGACTACCTATCATTATCAGTTAGCGACTGGGGGCAATGTATGATGACTACCTATCATTATCAGTTAGCGACTGGGGTATTATTGTTGTATATTATATAGTATAGTATATATTAACCAAATAGGTGATATTACAATACGTTATTCAAAGTGTTCAACGAGAGTAATCTCGGAACGGTTTAAAATCAATATATAATGGAGCTCTTGCACTAATTCCACTACCAATTGGTTTCAAGGTTCTAACCTCTCATCAGGTGGAAATTAACTGATTTTTGGTTCATTTTGTAACGGGGCGTTATACTACACCAGTACGTCACGTTTGTTGTTGTTCCATTTCCGTGCGTCGTAATGACTTCAGTAGGTAACAGGAAGAATGTCTGCACGTATTAACCAGTTCTGTTCTTGAATTAAAGGTTGCCAAATTTGGGTGTTTAAGGATATACCACTTCTCCATGATACATAGATTACATCTTTTGGTCACGTTTGTGTATGATTTAGCTTTCTTTAATAGCTTCCATTTTATTGTGTAGTTTATGTGTTTGTCCTTTAGCGACCACAGGTTACATATTTACTCAATTCGGTTTGGTTTCCGTATTGTTTGTTGTTGAATGACGATGTGTGGTTTGCATAACGAAGCTTAAATGTTGTACTTGTAAGTCCTATGTATGTCTGTATGGCTATTGTCTGTCGTTACAGAGGCTTGATATATAATTTCCTCGGCTAGGCAGTTTTCTTCTAATGGGCAGTCGCTTGTTTTGCGGCAGTTACATGTTCTTGCTTTTATCTTCTTCTCGTCTGTGCTTTTATCATTATTATTCAGCGTTTTTTTGTTATATGCGATCACTAGTTGTTTGACATTTGGCATACATGAATAAGATAATTTGATGGTGTTTCTATTGAAGATTTTTCGTAGCTTGTGTCCTGTAGGAAATGATTGGTCAATATTTTTTAAGAATTTCTTTCCTATATTGGTTTCAACTGATTGTTCAATTGGCTTTCATGTAGGGCCTCCTGGTAGGTAGGTGTTACCTCGTCGAACACTTCCTTGTTGGAGGATATTGTTGACAGTCGTTTGTTAATGCCTTTTTGTATAGCTTTGATTACACTTGGTGGGTGGTTACCGTTTACGTTTATATATATATAGCGTGTTATCATTCGGCTTCTTGATAAGGTTTATTCCTGTGCTTAAGTCATGGGTGTTTTCCAAGTAATTTGTTATCTTTTGGTTTGCGTCAATTGTTACTTTGAGGTCGTTTGTTGTAAATAATTTGCATATTTTCTTCTTCATATTTCCGATTTCATTTGGTGATTGTCGATAACTGCCAGTCCATCGTCTCTGTATAGTCCTATACTTTCGTCGAACGCGGATCTCAATTGTATATATAAACATGTTCACTATGTTATATTCAAGTAGGTTAACTTTGTATAATTACATAGGTTCACCTCAATTAGATACAAGAGATGATAACAAACTTATTGGAGATTGATTGTGTGTATTTATATTATGTTTGTATATGTACATAGGTTGACCACGATTGTATATTTATTTATGTTTTTACCTAACTGGAAGTTGATTGTGTGTATTTATATTATGTTTGTATATGTATTATAGGTTCACCACAATTAGATACAAGAGAAGATAACAAACTAATAGTATCTGGTAATATTGGAGATACAGTAGAATTAACAGCAGATATTATTTCCTATCCTGGTGCTAACTTTCAATGGTTTTATAAAGATGCTGGTAGTGATATAATGATTGGAAATAAAGAACCATATTTGGTCATCAACAATCAAAGATTTATTAACAGTTATAGATCTGTGTTAAGAATAAATATTACATCAATTGATATATACAGACAGTATTATTTAAATATTACCAATGATGATGGACTGAGTAATAGTTTACAGTTCCACCTTATATCTATCAGTAAGTGAAGTATTTGAATATATTTAGTTTCAATAAATACTAGTTTATTAAAAAAAAAAGGCTTGAATTTGATTGCTAAATATATTATCTTTCTTTGACAAACTTCTGAGAAATCTTAACGATGCTACCAGCTTTTGGAACACTCTCAAAAATGTTAAAGGTAAAAAAGTATTATCTGTGACTAGACCAATTGAACAGCCCAATATCTGAGCATGAAGTCTCTGTCTGCATTAATAATGCCAAAAGTGGCACGGCCCCTGGACCAGACGGCATTGGCATTGACTTCCTTAAAACAACCTCTGCAATTATTGTGCCAGCTATAACGCTTTTGTTTAATGCCGTTTTTGACAGTAAATATTTTCCTGAATCTTGGTCCAAAGGTCTAAAATCTGATAAAAACAATTATAGGGCAATCTCTTTACTTGATAATCTTGGTAAAATTTACACTGCTGTCTTAAACAACAGATTGAAAGAATGGTTCTGAGTGTACACATCAATATGAAGAAGCCCAAGCAGGGTACAGGGCTGGATACTCCACTGTAGACCAGATATTCAGTCTACATGGACTTGTACAAAAATACCTTTCACGCCCTAAAGGCAGAATATATAGCCTATTCGTGGATTTTTCCAAAGCATTTGATTCTGTAAATCGTCAAAAGTTGATGGCAATACTTATCTTAAAAGGCTTACAAGGCAAAATGTATAATACACTAAGGTCCATGTACAAAACATGACAAAATCATCCAGCATTAAGCTCGGTAACTCTATTACACCATTCTTACAATGTAATAAAGGGGTACGTCAAGGCTGTATAATTAGTCCACTGTTATTCTGTTTTTATATAAACGAGCTTATATATATATATATATATATATATGTTGCAAGACACCGAAAATGTGAAGGGTATTTTTACTGTTCAAGAGGTTAATGACATCTTACTTTTGTTGTATGCAGACGACCTGTCCTTATTGGCAGATACTGTCGGAGAACTTCAAAGGAAGATAAATATCCTAGAACAATTTTGTCTGAAATTTAATTTAAGTGTTTACACTGAAAAGACAAAGGTCATTGTATTTCGAAATGGGGGTGGATTGCGAAAAATGAAAAATGGTATTTCAAGGGCACACAATTATGTACTGTGACCTATTATAATTATCTTGGTCTTTGCTTCTCATCTAGACTAATTTGGTCGAAATGCCTAAGTGATCTTGCCGCAAAAGCAAAAAAGGCTCTCATTCCCATTCAGGCTCTAATTATTAAAACTGGACATCCAGCTATCCAAATTATGTTCAAAATTTTTGACGCAATAATTAAACCCATATTAACCTATGGAGCTCAAGTTTGGGGCTTTCAGTTCAGACCTGAAATAGAAAGAGTGCACACTAGCTTCTGCAAATTCACTCTAGGCATTCATAAAACCAGCACAAATTTAGGGACTTTAGGTGAATGTGGCCGCCCACCTTTAAGTGTATTTTATATGTCACTTTGTATTAAGTACTGGTTTAAGTTAGTGAATATGCCTCTGACAAGATACCCAAAACAAGTATACAACATGTTGAAACAGCATGACTCAGCAGGTCGAAATAACTGGGCTACCCAATTATTATTGTTCTCACTAGGTTATGGCTTTCTCTGGTACTGTGACACCATAGGCCAGATAAATGCATTTGTACATGACTTTAAACAACGTCTAAGAGACATTAATTTACAGGAATGGTCAGAAAAACTGTTGGAAAGTAATAGCCTAACTAATTACAGGCATTTTAAGGTCTGCATAAGTTTGGAGTCTTACTTGACTTCTAATATAAGTTTTCATCAGAAAAGAAATATAACTAGATTAAGGCTTAACCTGTTTCCATTGGCTAAGAACCTTTTTATACGGAAACAATGTAAAGACTCTAATTGTCTGTTATGCGACTCCCAGTGTGAGGATATTATTCATTTCATGCTGATTTGTGATAAATTAGAAGCTACAAGAAAAATGTACATTCCAAAAAGGTACCTAGACAAGAGATTTGCTACAGAAAATTACAGAAAAATTTGTAATATAACTAACAACAGTATTTTAAGCTCTATCTCAAGATATATTGATCTAGCTTTCGAGGTCAGAAACAACCAGAACTAGTATCACATATCATGATGAGTATTATGTATTAAATAGTAGTTATAACTACCTGATTAAGATGTTGAAAGTGTGTGTGCGTCCATGTTCCAAGTCCAAGTCCAAACCTCTGTCATATTGTACAATTGTTATGTATTTCTTTGTAACTATGGCTTCGGTCAACATTACTTACCTGAAATAAACTAAACTTTTATCTTTCTTTCAAATAAAATAAAATGTGTTAATGCAAGGAATCTTGTTATTCCAATTGAACTTTCAGCTGTCCCAGGTAGACCACAAGATGTCAGGTTATTAAATAAAACATCAGATACAATTTGTATAGAATGGACACCAGGATTTAATGGTGGAGCATCACAAAGTTTTATAGTTCAACATTCTACTGATGATAAAACATGGGCCAATTCGTCCACAATACCAGATGGTACCAATAATGGTCGAGTTGACTATTGTATAGAAGGATTACAACCAGATACTAGTTATTATATTAGAGTGATAGCTAGTAATAAATATGGTGAAAGTATAATTGGTACAGTATCTCAGGGTAAACCTTCAATAACTCAACCAAGACAAGGTAATATAAAAAGATACTATTATATTTTAACAAGATAAATAATATTCTAACGAGTGTAAAATTCCTAATTTCCAAACTGTCTGAATTGAGGAGATTTCAAATGTAAATTTAAATAGCTACCCGAAGTTTGAACTTGGTTCTTGCTTCTTGTAGTTTCCTATCTATATTCTTGTATCCTCAAAAGTCAGAAAATGAAAGCTGTGGGGGTTGCTTGGAAACATACTACTACTGCCTCATGGAATTGTCAAAACAGCCTATAGATATTTTAAGGAGTCGGATTTGACTGATTTGACTCAGAAAATCGCCATAAAAATTCGTTTTTTGACCTAATATGTTTTGATTGTGGATAACCTATGGTGGTAATTTAGTTGATTTTATTTAGTCTTTTCTGGTCCTGGTAAATCGAATATAATTTCAAGTTACACAAACATTCTATATTGCTGGTCAGTACAATACATCGAGAAGCATTTTTAGTAGCTTTTCCGGAACTGATAGATCAATTTTTTATATTTTCCAACAGGTTCTGAATGTTCTAGTAATTATAAAGAATATTATAACAGTGGATTTGGTGCTGGTATTGGAACAGGTGTAGGTATATCTGTAGCCCTACTAGTGATGGTTATTATGTCAATATACATCTACAGATATTGGACAGGTAGCGTATATATTCTGTAATGTTAGATCATAGCTTGAAGATAGTTTGTGGGTGCCAAACACCTGTATCGATTTTTACATTTTCAATGTGAAGGCTATTGAACTTGCTTGTGTTCAATGCAGTTTTAACATGTTCATCAATATTTACTATCACAGAGTCAGTGTATGCCGATTTCATTTCTTTTTTCTCTCTGATGATACTAAGATTATGAGACTAAGATTATGAGACTAAGAGTATGAGACTAAGACTATAAGACTAAGATTATGAGACTAAGACTATGAGACTAAGACTATGAGACTAAGACTATGAGACTAAGACTATGAGACTGAGACTATGCGACTGAGACTATGAGACCTGGATTATGAGACTAAGATTATGAGACTAAGACTATGAGACTAAGACTATGAGACTAAGACTATGAGACTAAGACTATGAGAAAAAGAGAAGTACATATTTTTACTTTTATGGTACCGGTAATTTGTTTATTTTAGAAAAACGACAAAAGGAAGATCGAACGTAAGTATCACTTCAAAATTTCATACCATAGACAAATTATACATGATAATAGTGCTGTAGTGACACTATCAACATAAATACATTGAAAGACGTCAATAGAATTGGATTTGAAACAATAAACAAACTATTTATATTATTATCAATCTTTATTTAGATATGCCAGTTTTAATTCAACATCAAGAGCTGGTAAGAATTGTCATTTTTATCATAAAATATCATAACGGAGAAAAACACATTAAAGTTAGATTTACATCTTTAAGTAAAGTATCCAGTACATAGAAGATCTACCATATTTCATTTATAATAAACTTTATTACCTCCAATGTTATCATCTACGAAATGGTTTATTGTTCAGACCGGACTCTTTGTTTATCTTCATCAAGTGACGAGACCTCACTCTCTTCGGGATTATTCACTTAATTACCGGGGAAAAATATTTCAGCTTATTTAAAGAAAACATGTTTATATTTATTATCGATAGATGATACTCAAACGTACCAAGAGCTAGACACAACACAACATACAAACACACCACAAACTGATGACGTAGAACACTATAACAATATGGGAGTGAATCAGAAGAGAAGAGATGACGATGTTGCATCATATGCTAATATGAGGTCACAAACTAGAGGTAAACACAATTACCGTACGTAGATAACATCGTTTTGAAGAAAAATGGAACTGAACAGGTCAATTATCGTTACATCAGTCAGAATTAAAGTAGGTTAGTTGATAATTGAACTGATTATAATTTCACATTTTATTTTCAGGTACAGATAATCTGTGAGTTTCACAAGTATCCAGCTACTCAGTAAAACTAATATAAAACTTGAAACTAATATTTATTATCAAACTAGACAACACTGGATTGCCTTAGTTGTGTATATTATTTAGAGGTCACAGAATATTGTTTATAATTATTTTATTCTATTTTGTTCTAAATGTATTATAATTTGTTTTCGTAGTAAAGATTATTATAAATATCATGGTATTTCAATTGAGAAATAAAACCGTTTTGCTTTGGGAATTATTGAAGTGGCAAAAATTATAACAAGAACTTCGCCACAAAAAAATATTTTTCGTGTTTAATCAAATAGTTAAATTGTGTTCCAATCAGTCGGTTTTATGGAATGTAGGGAAGTGGTCTGTTAATTGATTGAACCCAACAATAAGCGATGTATACCCATAACTCAACTTTCCCATACCGCCCCATTCCAATCTCTTTCCAATTTCCTCCTTCCAGTTTATCCCTTCACCTCTATCCAATTTCATCCCTTAATCCTACCTTCCTAATTATACATATTCCTACCTTTATTTTTTTTAATGAAATATTTACACAACGATTTGAAACAAAATTAGTTCAGCTATGTAAGGGATAGAGTACGAAAACCGTCTATTTAGCCAGAGAATGTTCGTTCTCTGGATTAATAGACAGTTTGAGTGTTCTATCTTACTTAAATAATAGCCCTACAAAGTTAAACTAATTGTAATCAACACAACTCATTCCATGAGTAGATGGCTAATCGGTTAATCCACACGACACGAGTGGAATATTCTCTTGATCACACAACTATCAAAAAACCCGATACACCATTTTTTATAAGAGATGCTTGTCTTCACTTCTTGGCCTAACATTTGTACAATTGAAACTTGCAATATAAATCAGGTTATTTGAAACAATTTTGGTGACAATTACATACTCTATACCTTATGATTGAATTTCCAGCTAACCTTGATATTCTACCATAACCTCCACATGATAACAGATTATGGTTTATATTTACATGCCACCACGACAAATTCGATTTTTTGTTTACCCTGGAAACTGTATTACTACGCTCAATGTTTTAGTGATGAGGCAATGATAGGTATTGTGATATAAACACCACACGAATGTACATTATTCCAATGTAGAAAACATAGCTAATGTTAATATTTTGTATATATAGCGTTATATTATAGAGTATTAGGCTATAACTATTGTGAAGGTCTAGTCTGTATTAATTCTATTATCAGTAAACCATTCAATAAACTGTCGTGTAACTAGAAAATATTTAGACCTATTTTACTTCCCTTTTCAAGTCAAAATGTAATATATAAATATATTATAATATGTTGACTTTAAAAGGAAAGTTAAATAGTATATCTTACTACAAGGATAGAAAGGTATATTCTATACGTTAAGTATATGTTTTATGTTGGTATTGAAGGGGTCAGTAATTAGAGACTGATTTGGAAAGTGACCATGACAAAACATAATCTACAAATCATATGTCTTATATAGTTTATTCCAGGGAAACTTCGATATGAAAATGTTGCTTATATTGCTAAAAAATGTCAATATTATAATAACGAATACAGAGCTAACTTTACACTACACTTTTATATTTGGTGTTGATTTGTAATTCTTATAGAATACATAATTTAGTAACCATTGTCTATCAACCAGAATGTTTATATTTACAGACATCTAACTGATATAACATGGAATTTAAAGTGGTTCTAGTTTGTTTACTTCTCAGTTCCGTCAAAGGTAATAAACAGATTTATTGTTTTTTATTTACATCTTGTGGAAAAATTTCGTGTATCGAATAGATCAGTTCAGTGTTTACTATATTGATTTACTTTAAAACCTTTTTTTAGCAAAATTTCATAAAACAATATATATTTATTATTAGAAAGCTCCGAGCACTCTGCAAGATTATCCTGGATTTATTTCATATTTCATATAATTATAATTATTATTATGTATGTTATATTTACAGGTGAAGATTTATTGAGTAATAAACCGGAAGTATTTATAGAAGGTCAACCTGGAAATGTTACCTGTATCAATAAGAACCAACCAAGAATCTTTGAAATTTATGGGAGTATCAGTGATCAACAGTCTATAACAACATGTTCATTACAGCAAATAACACCATGTTCAACTAATCCCACTTTAACTGGTTACAGACAATATTACAGTGTATCTAACACTTCCAACAGTATAACAATCCATATTAACACTGTCAATAGAACAAGAGATAGTGGTCAGTGGAGATGCTCTGCTATTGGATCAAATGGTGAAATCAAGGATAGTATAACAATAGATGTTAAAGGTAACAACAATTCATAAAAACACTTATTCTCTCACATTAAGATGTCTTATTTTTACAATATTCTTGTTTTTTTAATAGCCACACAAAAATACACAAATTGCCTGTATCTAGTATAGAAATCACCAATAACAATGTTTGCTATTACTATAATTACAGTTCCTGTATCTAGTGTAGAAATCACCAATAACAATGTTTATTATAACTATAATTACAGTACCCGTATCTAATGTAGAAATCACCAATAACAATGTTTATTATTACTATAATTACAGTTCCGGTATCTAGTATAGAAATCACCAATAACAATGTTTATTATTACTATAATTACAGTACCTGTATCTAGTGTAGAAATCACCAAAAACAATGTTTATTATTACTATAATTACAGTTCTTGTATCTAGTGTAGAAATCACCAATAACAATGTTTATTATAACTATAATTACAGTATCTGTATCTAGTGTAGAAATCACCAATAACAATGTTTATTATTACTATAATTACAGTACCTGTATCTACTGTAGAAATCACCAATAACAATGTTTATTATTACTATAATCACAGTACCTGTATCTAGTATAGAAATCAACAATAACAATGTTTATTATTACTATAATTACAGTACCTGTATCTAGTATAGAAATCACCAATAACAATGTTTATTATTACTATAATTACAGTTCCTGTATCTAGTGTAGAAATCATCAATAGCAATGTTTATTATTACTATAATTACAGTACCTGTATCTAGTGTAGAAATCACCAATAACAATGTTTATTATTACTATAATTACAGTACCTGTATCTAGTGTAGAAATCACCAATAACAATGTTTATTATTACTATAATTACAGTACCTGTATCTAGTGTAGAAATCACCAATATCAATGTTTATATTACTTTAATTACAGCACCTGTATCTAATATAGAAATCACCAATAACAATATTTATTATAAATATAATTACAGTGCCTGTATCTATTGTAGAAATCACCAATAACAATGTGTATTATTACTATAATTACAGTACCTGTATCTAGTGTAGAAATCACCAATAACAATGTTTATTATTACTATAATTACAGTACCTGTATCTAGTATAGAAATCACCAATAACAATGTTTATTATTACTATAATTACAGTACCTGTATCTAGTATAGAAATCACCAATAACAATGTTTATTATTACTATAATTACAGTACCTGTATCTAGTGTAGAAATCACCAATAACAATGTTTATTATAACTATAATTACAGTTCCTGTATCTAGTGTAGAAATCACCAATAACAATGTTTATTATTACTATAATTACAGTACCTGTGTCTAGTGTAGAAATCACCAATAACAATGTTTATTATTACTATAATTACAGTACCTGTATCTAGTGTAGAAATCACCAATAACAATGTTTATTATTACTATAATTACAGTTCCTGTATCTAGTATAGAAATCACCAATAACAATGTTTATTATTACTATAATTACAGTACCTGTATCTAGTATAGAAATCACCAATAACAATGTTTATTATTACTATAATTACAGTACCTGTATCTAGTATAGAAATCACCAATAACAATGTTTATTATTACTATAATTACAGTACCTGTATCTAGTGTAGAAATCACCAATAACAATGTTTATTATTACTATAATTACAGTTCCTGTATCTAGTGTAGAAATCACCAATAAAAATGACGATCTGATAAAGATAGAACTGTCAATTTAGAATGTAAAACTACTGGAGGATATCCTCTACCAAATATCACGTGGTCTATAGATACTAGAATATTGATGACGTCAGCTAGTACAACTACCAGTAGATTACCATACCAACCTGTTGTATCAGATCAGGGTCAAAGGTTACAATGTACAGCTACCAATGAGTATGGTCAATCTCAAACTGATTCATTTCAACTTGATATAAAATGTAAATACACTGTGTTTTTATCACCAACATCAAATAATAGATTTATTGCAATTAAGATATTTATTCAACACAGATAAAAGTACTACCTTAACTTCAATATATAACTGATTATTCATATAATGAAAAGGTACCCAATATTGCTGAATGAAAATAACAGAACTCTTACTTGATATTTACAGATAAACCAGTTGTTGATATAAAACCACCTATAACACCTTATAAACTGATACAAAATCAGACAGTTCAGTTAGAATGTCAAGTTACCCAATCTAATCCAGTAGTTACAAGTTATAAATGGTATAGAAATGGTAATATAATACCAGGATCTAGTTTATATTATACAGTATCTAATGATGGTAGTTATTCCTGTTCAGCTACTAATTCTGTTGGTGAATCTAATAGAAGTCGTGTTATATCTGTAGAGATTTTATATCCACCGACTGTATCTACTCCACCATCACCATATTCTATTATAGAATCTACTACTCTCACTATACCCTGTATAGCTACATCTAATCCTGTACCTAATAATTATACTTGGTCTGGACCTAATAACTTCATACAATATCAACAGAATTTAACTATATCTAGTATCAATAGAGATCAAACAGGACAATATACATGTACAGTTAGTAATATCATGATACCAACTACTGGTGTACAACAAACTGGTATAGGATTTAGTTCAACTACTGTTAATGTTTTATGTAAGTATTGAATATTGAAACCTCTATGGCAAGATTAAAGTAAACTAGAATCTATAATTTTGGTAAAAGTAAACATATTAAAATATAAAACTCATCGGGAGACAGAATACAAAATCAGTAGATGTTTTATGTAAGTATTGAATATTCATGACCTGTATATTTGACGTGTAAAATATTATAGAATGTATTAAAACTAGCTCTGGTATCTGAATATTTTTCGGTTTATGAAACTTTGTCGTTATATTTTAGATGATCCTGAAGTCAGTGTATCTAGAGTAGAAACTGATTATTATGGTACTTATTGGTATAATTATATTATATTACAGATGGTCCTGAAGTCAGTGTATCTAGAAAAGGAACTGATATCAAAGAAAATGAGAATCTGAGAATTAATTGTATAGTAAAATCCAATCCACCAACCAATGATATAGTATGGTACCAATCTAATGGTGATATTGTACCAAATCAATTTGTGGTTAATTCTGGAGCTAATAGAAGAGATTTAGTTATTAATGATATCAATCGTAGCAAGTCAGATAATTATACTTGTACAGCACGATTAGATCTACATCCTACAGTTGGTGGAGTTTTACATCAAACTCACAGTCAATCGTCTATTATTAATGTACAATGTAAGTGAATTTATATTATCTATATGTAAAATACAATTCAATGTTTGACATATTAAACTAGATGTAAGAATAGAAAGGGGTATGGTTATGTTTGGTTTAATATTATCATATAATCAGGTTTTGAAATCGCCAGGATGAGCTTATGTTTCATTAAAGGGACACAGTCTTGATTTGTTTCGGACAATCATCCGACAGCCTCAAACACATGAAATCTTTTGTTTAGCTAATCAGAAATAGTCTACAGAGCTTTCCTTTGAAATTTGAGCCTTCAAATCCATGGGTATACATAATTATCCGTGTTTGAAAATCATAATGTCTTAAGATATTATGAACGTCCCGCCATATTGGAAAATCAAAGAGTTATAAATAGACTACTGTGCAGGCCCACACTGATAAAACAAAAAGAAAGTACATGTAATAACAATTGTAGATTTTGTCAACAGGACACACAATTTTCAGACTGACTGAAGACCAGCCGCGTACAGCACGGAAAAAAAATAAAAAGGTATATTTCAAGGTATTTTGCGATTTTCATAGAGCTTGAGTATTTCTGAGGACTGTTTAAATGTAACAAAGGCCCAAAACGACCCCTTAAAATCAAGATTGTGCCCCTTTAAGTATCTGTTACCATTGTTCTTTTCAGATTTTGATGATATAGTAATAACCACCAACCAAACTAAAGTAAAAGAGAATGATGCTGTATTTATAACATGTACTGTTGATAGTAACCCACCAGCTTCTATCAAATGGTTTAAAGATGGTGATGTAGAATTACCAACATCAAATTCTAATATCTACCTGATATCATCAATATCCTGTTTAAATACTGGAAATTATTCCTGTTTAGCTACAAATCCTGTTTATATAAATCAGAAAACCAAATCATCAGAACTGTTGGTTCATTGTAAGTAATTATGTCTAATTATATATTATATACAATAACAGATACCCTTTATAATATTCAGAAAATCAATTCATTGGTTCACTATGTTTACCGTGATTTATATATTATTGTTCATTATATGTTAAGTAATATTTATCGTTAACACTATATTTTTGGGAAATGCTGATTTATAATTACGTATTTCGACTTTGGCGAAAACGTATTGTAATCGTTCGGATTATTTTATTTTTATTTTTTTTTTGTAATTCTTGGATGAGTTTGCAGACAAACTGGTAAAAGGTGCAGAAATTCTAAATCTACAGTTGATCTAAGAATGATTTCTGTTATCAAATAAAACAAAACCGGAAGTTCTATCTCTGACCGGAAGTGAGAACCAGAAGTTGAGGTTTTTTTGCTTTAGCAAGTTTATGTTCTCTTCGATTTTTGACCGGATTTTCAGATTTGAAAACTTCAATGTATTTGTCAACTAACAATTATAGGTTTTATGCAATTAGGTTAAATATTTTACCCACGATTTGCAATTCAATATTCAAGGGTCATCGGCAAAAATTTCAGACCGTGATTTCTCGTTTAATATAAATGGTAAAATTTTGAAACTTTATTGACTAAGTTGATAGGCGATATGATTATAATTTTTGAAAAAAATGTGAAAAAAAAATTCCACTTCCGGTTTAGCCTCAAATGACGTAATTACGTAACTTCCGGTCTATAACTGCTAGGTGAAAAGTGAAAACTGTTTCCAAATAGGTGATATTGCAATACGTTATCCAGAGTGTTCAACGAGAGTAATCTCGGAACGGAAAAATCAATATATAATGGAGCTGTTGCACTAATTCCACTACCAATTTGTTTCAAGGTTCTAACCTCTCATCAGGTGGTTCATGTTGTAACTGGACGTTATACTACACCAGTACGTCACGTTTTCTGTTGTTCCATTTTCTTGCGTCGTTATGACTTCAGTAGGTAACAGGAAGAATGTCCGCACGTATTAAAAAGTTCTGTTCTGTAATCAAGGGTTGCCAAATTTGATTGTTTAAGGATATACCACTTCTCCATGATACATAGATTACATCTTTTGGTCACGTTTGTGTATGCTTTAGCTTTCTTTAATAGCTTCCATTTTATTGTGTAGTTTATGTGTTTGTCCTTTAGCGACCATAGGCTACATATTTACACAATTCGGTTTGGTTTCAGTAGTGTATGTTGTTGAATGACGATGTGTGGTTTGCATACTGAAATGTTGTACTTGTAAGTCCTATGTATGTCTGTATGGTTGTTGTCTGTCGTTACAGTGGCTTGGTATATAATTTCCTAGGCTAGGCAGTTTTTATACACCCACATGAAAATGTGGACGTATATTGGTGTCACCCACATCCGTCCGTCCGTCGGTCCGTCGGTCCGTCCGCTCTCACTCAAATATAGTTCTGTTGGTTTGTACGAGTCTTTTTTACAGTTGTGTGGGCTTTTCGACTAATGGGCTGCAACTCACTTTTATGTGTGTAGCTTCGGACACTATCACCCCAGAAAAAAAGGATAAAAAATTACACCTCAGTAAAGTCGGACAAAGCGGACAAAAACGGCCAACATAGGATGAATCGGACAACACCGTTGAAATGACTCTTTATTAAGAGTTACTTCCCTTGATAACATTTGATTGTCCAGACGGCTATTGAAGAGAATCTTAGCCAATGGTCTGTCTAGAAACATGCGCAGTAAAATTTCACATA